>JAODKE010000047.1:9365389-9394533 GCA_026779605.1 Mormyrus hasselquistii | reverse complement strand
CGCCCTGTACGGGACGCCAGTCCATCATAGGGTAGGGGGCAGGAGACGCCTAATAATACAATTACACTTACTCCATCAATATTATCACCATGCACCATGTTTCATCTTCATAAATCCTGCTGTTAATATCTTTCCAGCTGTTAGGGAGACCTAAAATATCAAAGAAAGCACTAAGAAATAAAATTTATTAAGAAAAGACTGACTTATAACGCTACATCGTAATGACATTACAAAACAGTAATAATCTCGGACTAAATTATATCGCCCAAGGTAAGTTTTGCGTTTATTAAGAAACAGTCAGTTTTTAGGTACTATATTTTCATGTTCTTTTACTATAAGTTTCTGAGTGACATTAAAGCACTCTTGCGCGATTTCACCAGTAGGTGGAGACACCAGAGGACCGCGTCGCGATTGGTTGCTTGATCGAGTTATTTCTGGTACGTCATTCAAGAGCGACGGGGCTTACGATGAGAGAAGTGGGTGCATACATGTCGTCAGCTGGAGCGTGTCTCGGCGAAAGCCTATTAAGTATAGTGATGGAACTTTTCCTTTCAATTATGACAGTCTCATGGTAACGTATATTTAGTCATTTTCTGCACTGTTATAGGGCGTATCAGTGTTTCGCATTCGAAAATTCCGTGCATTTTTCATGTTTTCCGGTTAGCTAGCTGCACCTTTAGGAAAATGAGAAACGGGTAGAAACTAATCGCTTAGATGGAAATGTTGATCATCCAGCTCTCAGGGTTGCTGTTATACCGAGAGGTATTGAACGGGCAAAATTGACGTGTTGCACTTTTTACCTTGCTCCTTTTCTTTAATTGCATTTAGAAAAAAATACATGCATCTGTTATAATATAGTACGGGGGTCGTATGGCTTACATTTTCATTTGCAGAATCTCTTAATTTTGCATTCGCCACATGTGACTATATTTCCATAAAATATAAATTTAAAATACCTACTCACCGTCGATAGATTTAATCTCCGCACTTAAGAATCCTCCTGTAAGACCATTATCTACGAAGATAACATTTAGGCAAAACTAATGAGAGACAACTTGGACACAATCGCAAACTTTATTTATATTAGGTGTGTTCAATATGGGAAACGGGAAGTGTAACCCCCACAATATAGTTTATATTTGCCGAATATTTGCTTGAATATATTCTCCCTCTCTTGTAGTACTTTCTCTGGATCATAATGTTGAATAGACTCTGGAACCAGAAACTTCTCCGATCTGTGAATGTGAGGCCCAGGATTCTGGGCACGCTTCACCGCGCCAGGCTGAGGGGCCACCTCCCCGTATCACTGCAGAAGCGCTGGTGGCTCCTGAGGACATTCATGCCACCCGAGAGAAGGAGGCAGGGCTGCCGGACTCCCACAGTCAAGAGGAAAAGGCCCGGACCCTTACGGGAGAAAGCAGACGTCGGGTCGGACAGTGAGGACGCCGGGTCTGGTTCTCAGAGGCTCTCTCGGGTTGTGGTAGGCAGTGTAAGTGCAGAAAGTGGAGAAGATGAGTCACGAGTCAGCTTTGCTTCAGGAGCCAATCTGCCCAGACCTACTGACCCTCAACTGGACACTGATGACTGCTCCGATGGGTCTTTGCAACCCGCTCCGTCCCAGGCCAGCCTCACTATGGTAAAAGCTGCTAGACTGCCCGCAGATGGCTCTCCCATAGTAGCAGGAGGAGTTCAGAGGCCACCGGGTCACCCTGCCAGGCGGTCTCTAAAGAAGCGACCGAAACTGCCAGCCAGCCAGCAGCAGAAGGCGCCTTACTTGCTGGTGCGATACAGGACCATGTCCAGGTTTAATCTCTACAAGCTGGCTCGCTCCAGGAGACGCCTGCTGTACTGCAGGCATCCTTACAGGGTTCCTATACATGGGGGCAGGAGCCGAAGGGGATCAGTGATCAGCCGCCCGTCCCCCCCGAGGACAGAAATCGCCGCATCCTTAGGGGAGGTGAACGGCTGGCAGTGGCGAAATGGCAAGGGGTTGGCAGGATGCAGCTGGCCAGAGGAGGGACTGGTGCAGGTTAACCGGGTTGGTAGCGTCGGCATGTCTGCGGGGGAAGCATCCAGATTCCCCAGCCTCAGCAAAGGCCCTCGGGACCGGGGAGACGCCCCGGGGGCGAGCAGAGCGGGAGATGGAGATAAAGGCAGGGAGAGGTGTGACAAAGGGGCAGAGCTCACGGCCCTCAGTAAAGGTTGTGCTCGCGTCAGTGAGAGCGAGGGCCCTGAGGGCGACACCCACACTGGGGCGGAGCCTCCATCCTGCTCCGGCTGCTGTACAAACCCACTGAGAGACCACCGGTACTGCAAGAGCACCGGTGACGTGGGGCCCGAGACGGAAAACACCGGAACAAATGAGCAGCTGCTGAGCCTCCAGCCAGGCAGGGAGGGAATAACTGAGCTCATCCATGGTATGAACCAGCAGACACTGATGTGTTTATGTGTGTTTGCGTGAAACTATATGTGATATTTGCCTCCTGCCTGCTCCCCCCCAGAATTCCTGGAAACCTTCTATGAGAAATATGGAAGCTTCATTCCATTAAGTAAAAGCGATGTTCTCCAGCACCTCAACAAGAAACTGAATGCTGATCTCACTGACAAGTAAGTTAGGTCCTGTCCTAACACTTATCAGTGGGGTAGCCTGTGGGTTAATGTTTTCATCCTGCATGCTTGGGATATTTCTTTCAGAAATCCAGTACACCTAAAATAATAGGAAAATAAATTATTGCGGTTACCATTTGTTTTTCAGACTGATTAGGAGTACTTATATTTGTGTACTTGCCATTACCGAGTAGTCCTTAAGTCAATATTAATACCATCAAAAATACACACAGTAACCTAACCTGGTAGAACCAGACCAATACTCATCCTGGCATAATCAGACCAATATGGTTGACAAATCTCTCATCAAAATCTGATAGGGCAGCAAAAAGAAAATGCCCCGGTTTTAAGTTTTAATGTAATATTGCAATTGAGTGGTATCGGTTCTTAGTATCTGAGAATCATTATGAGTCCCAGTATGAGTATATGAGAGCAGTATTGATGCATCCCTAAGAACAATAACAGGCACGGAGGCCTAGATGCTGAGCCACACGTTGCCCAAATGTGATTGCACTTGACTGTTAGCGTCACGGTTTTTTTGGTATCCACCTATTTGTCATATAATTATGCATGATTGCAGTCAATTGGTTGAAGAGTTATAACGTAGCCTTCGGCTAACACATCAGTCTCAGCTAATCGTTCATGGTGGGATCAGCTGAGATTCGCCCTGTGATTCTTCCATGAGCCGCCTGTTTCAGTCAGTGTCCTCACGCCGGCCACTTCTCTCCTCTCAGAAAGTCTTTCATCTACGGCGAGGTGGCCCGGTACCAGGCTGGCTTAGCCACCGCTCCCATGCACTTCTTTAAAGTGGCCCATAACAGGCACACACTGACCCTGGAGGACCTGTCTACGCTGGACAACCAGAACTGGGTCAACGACCAGGTGCGAGCTCCGTGTTTCTATTGGCTGCATCTCAGTGGGTGCCCCGCCTTCTATGTGACCCATAAAGGCAGCCATTGGCCAAAATTTTGATGGACGTGGCTTTGTTCACATGCCTGGGAACTAACCCCATTTGTGTTTTTTCCCCATTAGGTAATCAATATGTATGGAGAATTGATTATGGAGGCTGTCCCACACAAGGTAGGCTTGTATCGCTGTACTTCGGTGAGGCACTGGCCCTGCAGTGTCGTCTTTGTGATGTTTTTATGAATTCACTGTATTACCATTATAAAGCCCTTATGCTTCACAAATTGCACAAGAGGTATGAGAGGGGTAATAATTCAGTGGAGTCCAATAGTGAATCATGATGGTATATTTAAAGTGATAAAATATAGCTTCCCCCTAAGACCGATCTGAGCTTTGAAGCTCACGCTCACAGACAGATGTCCCAGTGTCCACGGAGGAAACCGTCGTCTTTATGGGAAGCAGAGCTAATTATGCCGGGATGGTGATAATCATGCAAAGTAATTCAAATGCACTTTCTCACTAGGCCATATTTATGTGCTGTTTCCATGACAACGTAAGCAGTAATTCTTATCTGATGACGTCAAATTAAAATTATTTAGAAAATTATTTATTTTTTGCCGAGTGAAATTGGTCACAAATGCATTGTTTTGTAGAAGGGATGGTCAGCGACGGCCATGATCAGAATCACACTGCAGTGTTTTGCTCGACAGGGATGTCTGGCGTTGTCGTAAATAAGCAGAGCTCACGTTCTTTTTCACAGGTTCATTTTTTCAACAGCTTCTTTCACAAACAGCTCATAACCAAAGGATACGAAGGAGTGAAACGCTGGACTAAAAAGGTAAAGGGAAGTGAGACTCTGTAACTTTCAGTGGGAGGAATTACTGTCAATCACTGTCCAATTTACCCAGTAGGGAGTCTGACATCGCCGACACAGCAGTCCCACCCACTGCGGGATTCACAGCCCCTGTAGTATCACTATAAAGCCTTATGCTTCCCAAAATGCACAGAAGGTATGAGAGGGGCAACTGATCACTCTGCATGAATGAAGCGTCTGATTGGCCGCACATCTGCAGGTGGATCTCTTTTCAAAGTGCCTCCTTCTGGTCCCCATCCACCTGGAGATCCACTGGAGTCTGATCGCCGTGGAAGTGGCTGAACAGAACATCCGTTTCTATGACTCCCAAGGCATCACCTTCAAGCACGTGATTGAGGTAACGTGCAGATGCTCGATTGTGATGCCGATCAGAGTTTACGGTGTTTTCCGCCGGGAGCCCGCCTAACGTGCCGGTGTGGCCCCCTGGCAGCCGATCCGGCCAAACGTACCGTTTCTCCGTCTCTTTGTAGAACATCCTGAGGTACATAGTGACCGAAGCGAGAGAGAAGCAGTGCATAACCTTTCAGAGGGGCTGGAAGACTGTGGTGAACAAGGTGAGGAAGCCAAGACGCAGTACTCCCTCCCAACACAAGGGGGCAGGAGTGACCGCAGCAGGTTCTGAATGTAGCTTTTTGCATTAAGGACCATACAAGCTTCTCCAAGAGCAGCTTTGTGTGGAGCTAGAATTGTACACGTTAGCTGCAGCTACAAGGCCCTGTGTGAGTGTTCCTGTCTTCATGTACCATGTTAAAAGTGCTTCTCTCTCTCTATCTTTCACACAGCGGATTCCACAACAGAAGAATGATAATGACTGTGGCGTTTTCGTTCTAGAGGTAAGGATTCTCTTGGCACTGTCCATTTGTTCCCATTTCCTCATCCCATACTCACTTGGTCTGGCCTAATGGTTAGGGAAGCGAGCTTGTGAGCAAAAGGTTGCTGGTTCAAATCCCTGACTGACAAGGTACCGCCCCCATACTATTACATGGTGTCCACTGCCATGTCACAAATGGTTTACATTAATTAGTGTCATTGTAGATATACCCATTGTCTGCAATGACACTAATTAACTAACTGCTTTCATGTTACGTCACTTCACTTGCTTTGTTTCCCCCTCCCCAGTACTGCAAGCGTCTGGCCCTGGAAAGGCCACTGCAGTTCTCACAGGCAGACATGCCCAGAATCCGCAAGCGGATCTACAAGGAGCTCTGTGAATGCAAACTTATGGACTGAGAGTTTAGTGATGCCTTCTTCTGAAATCACTTGCTCTATTGAAGGGTCGTGGCCTATGGGAAGAAAGCAGGGAACAACCCCGGATGCAACCCATGCAATTTGGGGGGGGGGGGAGAGGAGGAACTGGCATACCCAGAGGAAACCCCACAACGACACAGGGAGAACATGCAAACTCCACACACAGGACCTTGGCAGGGATTCAAACCCCCTGTTCCTAAAAGTGCAAGGCAACAGTGCTAACCCCAGCTACCCCCCCCCCCCAATCTGCTGACAGGAAAGTTAGACCCTGCTGCCAGCTACTCGTTACGATGATCACTTCCCTGACATCATCAGCTTGGTGCCGTTAGGCGCCGTCGTGCTGATTTCCCAACAGCAAACCGTGACGCAGCATCAGCGCCGTCTCCTCCCTACCGATACGATTCAAACCACCTCAGCCGATTCTTACCCAGTGCTGAGTCTGCATGAGACGTTAGGCAGGCGTTACGCACCGGTGAGTAGCAGATCGCTAACAGTACGGTCATTACTTACTTTATTAAAAACTTGAAAGTCCTACTACTTAAATGTGTGCAAAATGAACTGTGTTAGAGATGGAAGGCATAGATTTTATTAATTTACACTGAAAAAAAAAAAACTCCTGTGAGCGGGTAATATAAGCCGCCCCAGAAGATAGTTCAGAAATGGACCACTGTGCTGACGTATAAGCTTTTCCTAGCTATTTTTAAGTACATCTGTATTTAAATTTATATATTACAGGAGCTCATTTTAATCCATTTCAGGTCAGATGCTTGCCTGCCTTGTGAAGCATTTCACGAAGTGCATTGTTGCACATTCAGATGTGACTTTTGCAGTTTCCCCTTCCACGGTCTGCCTAAGTGAATGCCACCGTGGCTTAACAGACTTCCTGGTGTCTAATGTGAGTCTCTCCACAAGCTTATACCAAACACCATGATCCCAGCATGCTTGGTGTGTGAGGAAACACGTGGGAGGGACTGATCCTTAGAGAAGGCTGGTAAAAGATGCTATAAATATATTTAATCAAAGCAACGTGTTGCATTGAAGCCCAGAGTTGGCGGAGTTGTAATGTACTGTCTGTTAGGCTCCATTAACCTATTTCCCAGTTAAGGAGGCAGTGACCAAGTAACCCCACCCACCCTGTATAAAAAAGGCAAACATCCATTTAAGGTAACTGACCATTTCATTCCATCTGTTAGCTAATAAAAGTTTACAGTGTGTGATCAGTTTGTACAAGCATTTCAAACGTTAGCTGTACTACAATAAAGTATCCCCAAGTCAGACTCGCTTGGCATTTCTTGACCCACAATCAGGCCAGCCCCATAAGCTGTGGGCAGTGGTGTCTTAATGGTTAAGGGACGCGCACGTGTAATCAAAATATTGCTGGCTCAAATCCTCGACCAGTAGAGTACCACTGGAGGTATCCTGATCAAGGTACCACCCCCACATTATCACATGGTGTCCATGGCCATGTCACAAATGGCTTAAACCAGCACGGTACTGCCCCCAAGCGTTGAATTAGCTGCCCCCTGCTATGCCACGATGTCACATATGGGTTCAGTGCAGAGGACACATTTCGTCGTTGTGTGCTGTGGTGTGTCGACAATGACCTCTGATCACGAAATTCTAATTCTAAAATCACTTGGTGACAAAAATCACACTACAGATTCTACATCTATGTATGCTAAAAAGTTTTTAAATGACCTGTGGCTTTACTAAGACCCAAGATAAAAATGATTTTTCCAGTTCTCATCACACACCGGTATGACAAGTTATATCCTACTGCATTTCACTGAACGCCAAATGGTTGATGTTCCCACGACGATCTTATCTAGTCATAAGTGGGATATTTGGCTCAGTCTTCATACTTAATACAAATGGCGTGACTGCAAAACAAGGGGATCCTGACTCCCGGTTTGGGAAAAAAATAGAACAATAATAATAATAATAATAATTCGGCAGAATACTCATCTGTGGCCCCTTGAGCGAGGCCCTTAAGATCCATGGGCACCAGGGCAGGTGGCTGCCCCTCACTGCCAAGCTCACTCTCACCTACATGTATGTCATGGGAGAGCAAAAGAAACACCCCCCCACAGGGATCAATAAATTATCACAATCATTAAAGCAGACCTCCAGCGGCAGAACCTGGACCAATGAATCAATCAGGTACACCCTAAATCAAGGTTCGTCAAATCTGGACCTCAATTCCAAATCCAGGCCTTGTTTTCAGTTCTCCCAGGTAGTTAGTTTAATAATTACTGATTCTGATTGGTCAGAGGCTTCACACCTGACTGACAGGTAAAGGAAGGCTGAAAAACCAGCAGTGGTCTGACCTCGAGGACCGTGATTTGAATAGCCCTGCCCTAGATCCACATGAATTTTTAAAATAATAATATTTTGGGAAAATATTAGAAATGTTTATTTGGTGTGGGGGTGCACAATGTTGCAGGGACAACACAATCAATGGAAATATCAAATTCGTAAATAGTGTTTGGAGAAAAGCTGCCTTCAAGATCAATGTGCCAACTAATATCACAATAATGATAAAAAAAAACAGGCTACTGGACCACAGTTCGGTACCAGAAATACAGATAAAAACGCAAGCGATGCGAAAACGGTACGGAAATGAGTCTAACAAAGTAAACCAGATTAAAATTTGTGTCTTCCTTCTGGTGCTCTTTGCAGCTGAGTAAGTTTCCCGTATCCACCCCGAGCAGGGTCATAATCTTGCCTGTATTCGTCTCTGACCTGAAGGAAAAAGGCAGTTGTTCGTTTTCGGCAAACGTGACTGAATGGATTAATTTGCTTAATGCGATTTACCTCCAGAGTCTTTACTGTTAGTTTGTGATTACTGATCAACTGAAGAACAATGACCTGTCAGCGTCACGATATGTAAAAGGTTGACATATCCTGTACACGAGGTGAACTTACCTGCCCTCCTGACTTGCCCCGTCCATACTGCCTCCCTTCTTTGAAACCTGCGTCCCAGTCTGTCCGGATGATCCTGTCATCCAGTCTGGTGCCATTAAGGAACCTCATGGCATTCTCCGCATCCCCCCTGGTGTAGTATCTTTCCGCAGGGTTAAGGCATAACATTGAAACGGCGATAATTCAAGAACCGCGTTAATACGATAGTAAATCAGCGTAAAACTCGAAGGTCCTAAGGACAATGTTTTGGGAATCGAGTCTCTAAACCAAACTGCATTCAATTCACAGCCAAAGGTGAAAACACATTTAAAAAGACAGTAGTATTATACTTCGTTTTGGAAGCGTACAACCAATAATTCATGCGCGATCACATTCAGGATACTCAACGAAACAGAATCCACATGCAGTTTTCTTCACTTTATCCAGACCAATAACGATCCTTTTCACATCACCACTTTTGGAGAACAACTCGTACACCTGTTCTTCGGTTGTGTAAAAGGACAAATTTCCCACGTACAACGTGCTGCTTTGCTTTAACAATTTCTCCTGCTCGTAGCGATTCCCCTGGCAAGCAAAAGAAGCAGATATAATTGCCGTTGCCGCTTAGCCTGTTTCAAGAAGCACCTAAACATATATCCTAACATGCACGTCACCCTGGAATCAGATCTTGTATTCAATATTCCCAAGACATTAAGAAAACATACTCACCTTAAAATGCTGATCTCTATACTGACTCACATCGATGTAGGAATCGCTGTGTAAAGCGTTTAACAGCGCAGACATAATGTTCACCAAGCACTAATATTCCAAATAAACGTATCCAAAATAAAACCCAAACACTTCCCTCGGGGTTTACCAAGCATGCGCTGCATAAACCTTTCACTGATTACCGGATATGATTATAACTATTTCCGGGGACATGCAGTCCGGTCAGTAAATAAGATCGGTGGGAAACCAAAAACGCAGCGAATGGAATTTTGGGGTCACGTTAAATTGGTGGTTAATGCATAATTATACTTACACTGATCAAACTAACGAATGTGTAATGAGTGTATCGCAAAATACAATGTGACTCAGGTGTCCTGAAAGCATCATATAGTTAAATATTTGGTATACCTTTAAAATCACTGACGGTGGTTATATCTTGTGGCAGCAACACAATCTTCGATTGAGGACATTGGATTAGAGGTAATTATTTAACTAGCGTTGTGCTGAATTATAATATGGTGGACATTTTAATTATTGCTTCTTGTTCCGACTACTGATACTTTTATGTTCTTGACAGATCGATTAAACATGGTATTAAAGCGCCTTCTGTTTACTCTGCTGAATAACGCTCAAGTGATCGAGAAACTGTCGGAGTCACGTCCCATCAGACGAGCCGCGCAGATCACGGTCTTTGCCGTCACAAAAGCGCGTATAGCTGGCAAGGATGCGACGGCAAAACTCCTGCGATCGGACACACTGCGCCAGATTCGCCAGGAGACAAGTGGGGATATTCCGAAAGACCTGGGCGAGATGGGACGGAGAGTCGAAAGACTTCGAAGGACTTTCGTAAACGAGGTTAAAGAAGGAATGAGGGACGCCTCCAAGCAAATAAAAAACAAGGAGAAATAATACCAAATGGACTCTAAAATTCAATATTAATGAAAGATACTAGTTGTAAAGGTGTGTGCTTTCATGGATGTGTATCCATCTGGTTGCTTCGTGAACAGCAATAAAATACATAAAAATACATTTGCTAGTATGGGTTGGATCTTTCCGTGATGGGTGCCACCTGGCGCAGGACCCGGTACAAGATATTTACAAGGAATTGCGGTGAATATATATCCACATGTATCCCGAGAAAATGCATAAAAGTATGGGGCAATGTTAGCGAAATGACACATTAGTCTGATCTACAAAATTGGCAGATAACCTCTTCCTACCGATAATCTGATTTTTAAACGATCTTATATACGTTCGTGAACAGCTGTGGAGTCGATACAATGATTTCGGTGACGACATGGGAGACAGACTAAAAACCTGCTGCTGTTATAGGTACATTTCATTATGTTACAGAGATTTAAATAAACCTTTCTTTTGAATTGTAAAAGGCCAATTCAAAACCGTTTCCTTTCTAATCCGTACTTTATGTAGTAGAATGCTAGAGAAAGTTTTCATTATTTTAATAATTAGTCAATTTACACTGCCCTTTACAAAAATCGAATTTGAACAGTACAAATACACTCACTGAATGCAGTTTTAGCCTAAATGTGTATTATGAATAGCAGGGCACGCTAGCTCTGTAAGCACAGTGCCACCTCGTGGTGAGAAGTAAGTGTTGCACTTAAAAGAATCACCATGTATTGAAAAATTGAAGAAACGGAGAAATGATTTAAAGACGTATGCTTTTGTTTGGTTATGAGTATGAATTACTACTTTTAATATAACACACTTAGATGAATCTCGTTCCCTTGTGTGTATATCGTCATGGACAATAGTGTTGATGCTATTAAAACATTGTTACTTAATAGAAAATTTGTACTGGTTTGGAAAGGAGATTAAATAAAAGAAAACCGCAATGTCTATAAAGACAGTCCAGATGGTAACAATGGAAAGTTGATTTTGAAATCCTAAATATGTACCTGTTTTGGAATTGCAGCGAAACAATTAGCAACGATTACTGTCGGCCTTATGGGCAGCATTTGGTCTATATTATTATCACAATGTCCGCAACGTGAGCGAGATACCCTGAATTCCGTGTTACTATTAACAGTGCTTCTAAATACAAAATATTTGTGCCGTTGAAATACAGCCGCAGAAAAAAATAACTGACCACAGCATAATATTTAGATTCGCACATTTCTCAATTTATGGGTGCGCGTCTGTGAATAATATATATTTTTCTGTATGTTGCAGCCTGGTTCTCATTAATGAAGCGCTTCTTCCTTGCTTTATGGGACTTCAGTCCGGGTTCTAGGAGCCTGATATGAACTGTCCTAGCAGTGAACTTCATACCACTTAATGTCTCCCACTCCTTTTGAAGGTCACTTGGTGTCATCGTCCGATTCATGAGAAATTGTCAGATAAGTTGAATTGGGAGCAATACTGCAATACTGTCTGTTCCAATCTCTGTTTGAGATGACTGGATACTTCTTAGCTGCGTTTAACCAAAAACTATCCAAGGGGCTGTCATGTAAGAACATTTTCATACTACGGTCCTCCCTCATTTCAACGAGCTGTTGTTGCATTTACAAAGATGTTTCCTGTTGAAAAATCTTTAAACGGGTCACGGATCCAAGTAAAAGTCTGAGGGAATTAGAAGGCGAATTTCTCTTCATGTGTTTTTAAATGTTGAGATGACATGACACAAGCCAGTTGGAAGCCCACAGCTAGCATGTACTGTGTAAACGAGAGGAAACATTTCCACTGTCCCAAAGGCCGGGTTTGGAACGAAATCTTCGGAGTTTGTCAGTGCTCCGTAGGATTTCAGTCCGACCTTGCATGTGCACCTTCATTCAGATGCTGTAAGACGTCGGCCATGTACGCCAGCTTTTCACACCATTCTCCATCAGCAAAAATATGTGCCTAGTTGGGCTTTTCCGTGACTAAGAAATGTCGCAATATCTCGATCATTTCATAGACGTGAGACAAAACTGGTAGCTTTTCAAAGGTCTTGCTATAATGAAGTTGACAGTGTTCACCCCATCGTTCAGTACATCAGACAGCTCTTTTGGTAATGTCTTAGCCATGAAACCTCGTCATGCAAAAAAGCAATGAGTTTTCAGTACGGCGGGGTTTTCCTCTTTGACCTGGTTGATCAATCACTTTGTTCTCTCCAACATGGTAGAGGCCACCATCCGTGCACCCACCTGCACGATCTCTCCAGTTTAGTTCCCGTTTCACATTATACTCAGATGTCACCCGAAACACTTCCTCACCTGTTATTTTCCGGCAATGGGCTACAAAAATAATTCTCCTTAATGTTCACCACATCAACACATCTCTCATTTGAAAGTAGCTGTGAATGCCCACTGACGTCTGTCATTTCATCCAACTGAAGTGAAAATTTTCCTCAGTGTAATTTTCTCAGGCACGACTCTGTCTGCCGATATATCTTCAATGTCTGCCAATTGTATTGTTTGACAAGGGAACTTTGAGATTGCTCTAGAAGCTTCCGGCCCCAGCATTGTACTCACAATAGCTTTGAAATCTGGCAGGATCAGAGATTTGGCCACTGTGTATGCAACTCGACAGCAAACTTCTCAAGCTTTGTCAGAGAAGGCAATAGTTTGATCATGAATTTTGCTTGTTTATCAGTTTGACTTTTCCAATGACTGAAATATTCGGTGTTCTTGCTGCTAAGTGCTGAATATACTAACGAGATGTCTCGTCATTTTACTGAGAACCATTACTACTTTTGAGTTTTCCCCCGCAGAGCACAATGGAATTGGTGCAGAGGGATCTCATGTGCACGTAAATCGTAATATGCTTTTTTTTTTTTGTTCAGCGCTGACAGATAGGGATGGCTGAGGTTCACGGTCAGAAGTTCTTTTCACGTATATGTCCATTGTCTATTAGTTTTAGTTAGGAATGGCACTTTGCTATTAGCGGAAAACTGTAAGCTATATTTACTTTTCAATGCAGTTACGTTGTGCTCAGAGCGAGGTGTGATTGGACGCGGTTGTAATATGGTTTCCGAATTAGGATGGTGTCAGCTTTTTTTTATTATTATAAATTTAGCTTGGAAACAATGCCATGAAATTTAAATGATCAATGCAAAAAGAAAAAAAAACGGAGTATGTATTTAAAAATACACCCAAAATACTCTTACCTAAACCCCTAAAACCCAACCCTAATCCCAAAACGGCTGCGCAGAAAGCCTCGGTAGCACGTCTCGATAGAACACTGGTGCTGTGGCACGAATGAGTCCGCAGCTGTCACGGTGGGTTCTGGCACAATCACAGTATGCTTGTCAGAAGATAGAGATGCGTACTGTCAAACCCAAATCATGAAAGATCCAGGAGGGACTTGACCGAAGATAAAAACGTAATGATGATGCACAACTATCCGCTTAAGTTCGGCACTGAACTATTAAACTCGGTTTAATATAGTAGGTAAACAATATTCACAATATTCATGTTGACTTCATATTTATTAAACACAGATAAAAAAGTTAACAGATTAACATCAAACCCACTATCCAACCTTCATTTATGGCTGTATCATGGAAAATTAATTCGTGTAGCCTACATTGTGATGTTTACTAAGTATCTTCCGAATATCAGTGTTTGTCGGGCTGAATTGGCATTAAAAAAACCCTCCCTCCCAGCTTGAAGGGCGGAGTCTTCCGAAAGAATATGAACGTAGCACACAGCTGCATGAGAAAGTTCTTTTTTATTATTATTAGCTGTTCTCCTCTTTTGACAAATGGAATGAATCATATTGGTAGTTTATTTACATATTCGAGTCCCAAAGTTATAAAGCGATGATGAGGTGGTAACGAAGCAGTCTCATAGAAAACGATCATCTCCAAAAACATAATGTTCAGGGGACCAGGGCAGAGCGCCCCCTGCTGGAAGAATTAAAGACTTCCATTACAAAGCGTGTCTCCAAACTTGTTCCAGTTGCGCACGGTCTCCATATGGCAGTAGCCTGCACAGTCCTGCGCGGGGCTACTTCTGAACTAGGAACACTTTGCAAGGCTAGGGGGTGACACAAAGCAGGATTTGCCCCCCTCCCTCCACCCCGCACTTTTTCGGTAGGTCCTAGAGTTAAAAACCATGCATGTGACATGAAGAAACGCACAGATGATTCACATAAAATGGCAGCGATATGAACTAGCTGCCATGGTTAATCCATTTGTGACGGTCTTGTACCAAATACATTTGCTCTGCCACCATATTACATTATGTTCTGTTGGGATTTTACTATTTTACAATTTAAAAGTTAAAGCATAAGAAGGAAAATAAACAGAGAAGTAGGTGATGGTAAAGAAAAGAAAAATATATTCATTTTTTATAGATCCATATATATATGTTTAACAATGTAAAGAAAATATTCCCCATAGCTGTAGTTTTTAAAGTTCAATATAGACTTTTATTATAACAAAATAGGCAGTTTACGGAGGGTTAAATATCTGTTAAAATCTCAGCATACAATAAATTCTTTAGGTTTTTGCATTTTGTTTCCAACTAACCAATGGACACCATTTCTAAAAATTGCCATTCCTAGATTATGAGTTTTAAAGTATTTTTAAAGAATGTTCCAGAGCACCTAAATGTAATGAAAGCTATCAAAGGTCATAGTGATAAAAGCGGGTTTTAATAAGACACTAGGTTGAAGCTTTAGAAAACCACCTAGGAAACGCTCTAACATGGTACCACACACAGGTTTCTTTAGTATCCGTGCAGTTCAACACAAACAGTGACTCGATGTGGAGGAACGCCGGGGGGGGGGGGAGGGGGGGTTGGGGGTCAGTACACTCGCGTATGCAGTGGTACGTTAAAAGAAAACGAGGCTATGATGGATGGATTGCCGTAGAGGACTACGAAAAATACAGGTCGGATGAAATTAGGAGAGAGAGGGCTGACAAGAAAGTAAACGTCCAAAACATGCTGCTGAAGCTGCGACGTGCAAAGTTTTGCTCTGTGTGACTTAAATTCCGAGACGTCTTTCCACTGTCAGAAAATGAATCTGAGACAGTTTGTATATAATGCATCCAAGTAATTTTTTTTTTCTTCCAAAAGTCGCCTTCCTTAAACATTAAGGAAATGTACCGTAAAAAAACCCACATACTGTAGCTGGACAGGCGCTGCCTTAACCTTTAGCAGAAAGCTGTGGTGACCCAGAGGAGAACTCAGTCCTGAGGAGACAGCTAGAGTTTAAGGAAGGGGAGGGGCGGTGGGGCCTAGCAAAGGTCGTGACCCCACTTACAAACGCACGGCAAAGGGGCCTGTGGATTTGGAAGCTTGGAGTAAAAGGGGGGGGGGGGAGGGGACATTAAAACACTGCAGGCCATTAAAAAAATAAATAAAATGGACAGAAAGAGACAGTACAACTTGAAGCCTCTTCACAATTTCTCTTTGGCTGGCACCCATATGAAGGGTCCAGAGTGCTCCTCCATGATCTGCTTAACTTGCTCGTAAATCTCTTCCAAGGTGTCCCCTTGGATGATGGCTGCAACGGAAGGGGGGGGGGGTGTGTATGTGTGTTTATTTCATGGGATGATGGACGGGAGGAAGGGACCCAGAAAATGCGGCACAAAAAGCAGGACATGAAGCAGCTACTATGGGGACCGAAGGTGCTTTTCCACCGGCGTGGAGGAACCAGGCCGCGCCGCAGAGAGACACTAATTACGGCGTGGTTCCAGACCGCCGCAGGTTTCCACGGCAGAAGGGTCGGCTCAGTAAACACGTTGCCGTGTTCTTAGAACGACAGTGACGTAAAACTGAAGAACTGCTTATTTACTGTTCACATAGTGTACATCGTGATTTACTATGTGTAATTATAATATATATATACACACACACACATTTTTACTATGTGCTAATTTCTGCTAGCAATTCTGTGAGAATTGTGTCATGCAAGTGTCAAACGCTAGCAGAATTAGCATTCACTTGTAAAAATTTGCAAACCCATTTCGGGCAGCTTGTTCTATAGTACTTTTTTTTTTTTTTTAAAGTAGGAGGTTGGAAATATTCCAGTTTTCGGGAATGCACTGCAATGTGTGATACTACTAATACTTAATAATTTATAGAATATACACTTTTCCCTTCAGATTATCCATGCACAGAGCACCAGTATATCCGTGCTTTTCAACCAATAAGATGTTGGTGACGCAGTGCCATGTCGGCGCAGTTACGGGCTCATATACTTTGTAATGGAAAAGCGCCAGTCGGGTCAGGTACAGCCTTGGTTCTTGGTGGCAGTGGAAAAGCGCTTAGGTTCTTTCAGATGAACCTGAATTTGGAGCAGACTCAGAGGCAGCCCACTTACCGGTGAAATATTCCATGAACTCCTGCTCCAGTTTCATGGCCCTGTCAAATGTCTTCTTGCTCTGCTCTTCTGTCAGCCTCTTGTTCATCTCCCTGCGGAGACACAAAAGTCGGAGGTCTTGTTCAAAGGAGTAGTCTGCAGTCCAGCCACACCCCGCACCATGCTCAGAAATCTGCATTTCCCAGCAGCTCTGTCGCTCACATGATGTTCTCCACCGATTTTGGTTTGATGAACACGGCGATGGGATACAGCTGGGCGTTTTGGAGCCTCTTGATGGCATTTCCGGAGACATCCAGGATGCAGTGCTTGCCCTGCAGTGATGCCGAGACAAAAACAACTCGATTAAAACTGCAAATGCTCTGAGACACATCGCCAGCTCACATAAATATTGCTGTCAGCCGTCTACAGACGTACTCAAGCTGTGTGCTGTACTTGGCAGGCAGAATCTTCTGTACCAACCTTATTCACGACACAATCGGGCATGGCGGCTACATTTACATTCATTATAATTTAGCAGACGTTTTTGTCCAAAGCAACGTACAAATGAGGCAAATGGCGCATTCTAAACATACGACTGTCAAAGCGCTGACTAGGGATAAGAAGAACGCCCAGGTAGAGAGTAAGCAGTGTAGCGTCAGGCTCTTATAGATTCTGGAGCCCCAGGAGAGGTCTGGCACACAGGGTCTCACCTTTTCTGCCACCTCACGCACAGACTGCACACTGGTCCCATACAAGTGGTTATTGTACTGGCCCGCCTCGATGAACTTGTGATCCTGGATGTCTTTCTCCATCTGCTCTCTCAAGGCGACAAAGTGATAGTCTCTGCCGTCTACCTCGTATTCTCGCTTTGGTCTGGTCGTGTCTGAAAGAGCCAAGGTTTCCAACCCACTGCAGTTAGATTCCGGTAAAGTGACTAATGATGTTTATTCTGCATGAGCCCAAATCCATTATCGTGACAGAGGGGGTCTGAGCAGTGATGTCTCCTTAAAGCAGGGGGTGACCCCTAATCTGGAAAGGGCCGGTGTGTATGCAGGTTTTTGCTGCAACTCCCTAAATAGGTCACTAGGCTGAACAGTCCTCACACCTGGGTTTGAACAGCTGACCTAAAGGTTATCCCAAAAACCCACATACACACCGGCCCATTACGGATAAGATTGGCCACCCCTGCATTAAAGGCTAGGTCAACGTAACGTTACGGGTGAGTCATGCTGCCGTCCTGTGATCGGTGGAAGGCATCTGGAGTGACGTCACGAACGGTCCCCTTCGGTATCCGGGAGATGTCTTCTTCATACTCACGGGGAACGCAGGAGCCGAATTTGTCGGGGAACTCTGAGATCAGGTCATCGTTTATCCTGTCCTTCATGGGTCCCAGAATGATCACAGGCCGCGTGTAATTCACTGAAGTCAAGAGACACATAAACACTTACTCTCTCTGCAGTGGTTCAGCTGCATTAACCAAGAGGAACATTGAACTTGAGTGTCACGTCTATGGCCTTTCTCCACCAGAAGGGTGGCAGCCTCACACATATGTCTGAAGATACCCCCCCCCCCCCCAAAACCCCTGCTTACCTTCCTGTTGGGTGACTGGCTCGTATGACAGTACATACTCCTCTTGGCCACCTGCATGGTAAAAGGACAAAGCAAATTCAGCATGAACATGGCAAACGTATAACCTTTTCTCATATCATGGCATGCCTGGTGGTTTTTTTTTTTATTTTTAACTTTACTGTCAATGTGTATGAATCTGTCCTCAGGTCAGATCACTAAGGCGTCATCTTAAACACATGCTGCCATGCTCAGGCGTGTACAGGCCCTGACAGGTGCACTAACCTACATTTCACACATCCTGCTGGATTAAAGACTTAAAGTCTGCATAAATCTATGCAAGCATCATTCAACGCTGTTGCTAGGTGACCGAAATTTCGTTATTTCTTGTGTGCAGTGGATTAGCTAAAATGTGGATGAGCAAAATGAGATCGGAATGAGTCCCTCGATGGCAACATGCAGAAATTCCAACATTCCCATGCATGGAGACAAGCTGGTGAAGTTTCAAAGACCTGCATAGAGTGAATCTGTCACAGGAGACTGTTTTTAAACATGCAAAAAATCTAGGTGATGAAATATCAGGTTTTACATGCAGAAACCAGCACATGCAAATAAATAAATAAAATATAATCTCCCAATCTCCACAGTCTTCAAATGGCATTTTCCCCATAACAAGACGCCGGGTGTTTGAATATATATACCATAATAATAGTGTAATGCTGGAGTTAATTAAACAGCTGCTCCTCCAACAGTTTTACAGTGTGTTTATGGTTCACTGTTGCTGAATGACATTCACCCTCCGTTCAGTGCATGCTGAGAGTGACAGAGACAGTCACCGTTAAAATCCCCAATGTGAAGGGCAGGGGGAGGGGGTCGGGTGCGAGGGGAGGGGGCCGGGTGCGAGGGGAGGGACAGTGACACTCGGAGGAGGAGCGTAAAGCGGGGTGAGGTGAGTGAGCACTGACAGTACAGGGCACGGTTAATGGCTGCGCTGGCAGTGCGGGGCGGTAAAAACGGAACGCAGACTTACGGTAGCTACTCTCGCTATCGCTGGCGTTAGAAGTGGCATGCTCTGAAATTGCAACAGAGGGAAGGTAAGCACCCGCACAGACACGGCACATCGCTACACAGATGGCGACGACCGCAGACCGGCGGCTTTGAAAACGCGCGGTGCACGAGGAAGGCCGAGGCCTACCGGACACCGAAGTCATGTGATCAGTTAGGACATGACAGAGAGAGGGGGAAAAAAGTGAGCTTCTTTGATTTAAATACAGAAGCTGGAATATTCTAAGCAATGGCACAGACTAAATACATAGAAAGACTGGTCTTTACCTGTGATTCGTCCTAATACTGTCATGCACATATTTGAGTTGTGATCACTACGGACAGTCAGACACTGACTGGAAAGTTTCAGCTGTCTCTCAAAGGCGCTGGGCAATGGCACATGTTCAGTATAATTTTTAAAATTTTCTGTTCCATAACATTGTGTGCCTTTGTCTTTTTGAATGTGTTTAAAGAAAATTAAGAAGCACTGGGAAAAAAAACTTCAAGAATTAGTCACATTCACAGGAAAAATACACTCAATTCACCTTGCCCAGATATATGAGGAAATTAGTTGAAATGTGATTATCAAAACCAGTGACAACTTGGTCCACGGGGACCCCTGACAGTCCACATTTTTGTTAAAATGTAGACTGTTTGGCAGGCAGCTGTGAGGAGCCGTCTTGGGGCCCTCGAGGGCCAGGTTGAGAAAGACTGATCCAAACTCTAACATCAGTAACATACTACGGGGTAAACCTACTCTATACCCAGTGCCAAGTGCATGATGTTTTAGGCTAATTATTCTGGAAAATGCCACAGTACTGCTGAATCTCAGCGCCTGTCCACAGCTCAAAGTCGGCCCAGACTCTCGATGACCTGCAGGGTAGAACTCTAATTCTCCTCCTGCAGTTTCACCCTCAACACACTCACTGGCACATCTGGGGCTCTGGGCATGCTTTCCTCCAAATATCCAGAGGACTTTGGGATCACATTCTGCATCTGTGAACCTTTGCTTAAAGCCCCCCCCTGCCCCGGTGAGGCTGGTGCTCCGTGGTGAGGGTTTGTGCCAGACAGCAGAATGGGCCAGATGTAAGGTAGAGTCATGTGAAGCCCAGGAGCTGAATCCCTGAACGTGAACGGCTGCGCAGTGACACACGGGGATTTGCACGTACATATTTGGAAATAAACCGTATTAAGATGTAAACTGACTCTTTGCTTGTGGAATTCAGGCCTGTGAGTTGCCTGCACGGGTCTGCTGATGTACACAGCCTGGGTGAGCGTCTACGTTACGGATCAGCACCGACACGATCCTCTACACGAGCAACGAACAGCTCAGCGGTGAGTATCCAAAAGACGAGGTTCAGAGTGGGTGTTAACAAGCCAATGAGGAGGGAACCCCAGATGTGTGACAGAACACATGATTATCAAGTTATTTATGCCCCAGACAGCTGACCAGGCAGCCGATCAGTTAAAGTCAAGAAACCCCGTCACCAGGTTATCCCCCTCCCGGATAAGTCAGCAAGAACTGCTAGCATTTCCTCCCAGAAGGACCATGTAAGAGCTGCCATATGTCCAGCGCCTCCTGCAGACTGGAGGCCGCGCTCCTCCTCATGTAGCGCGAGCTGGCCTGAAACCCAGAAAGACGTAATGGCGAGTGTGACGGGGGCGTGACATTCATGAGCTGCTGAGTGGAAGATGGATGCATTAGGAACTGAAGGGTGGAGCATGAAATTAAAAAAAAAAGGAAAAAAAAAAAAAGGAAAATTATTTTCTGAACGTAAGGGGTGGAGAGTGAGGGGGGCGGAGGGGGTGCCGGAGGAGGTCTGGCGAGAGCTGACTTACTCAGGCCCTTCGATCCCAGGTCGTCTGGGATCTCCTGTGGAGCAGTCAGCAGAGAGCAAGCAAACGAGAGAGACAACCACAAAGAGAACATTCGTTACTGGGACACGACACGGGGTGGGGGGGGGCCCTACCGGCAGACAGAGCCGCACAGCCGGCACACCCCGACAGCTTTGGTACCGCGGCAACGGGGCAGAATGCTGGGATGGGGGGGGGGGGCCGAATTTCCCAAGAGTGGGGACACTGAGGCGGTGTCCATCGCAGGGGTCCTCGGGTGCTGTTTGGCCGTCTGCGGCTGTGCCCGTCGGTAACCGCGTCGGCCCTGCTCTCGCGCGCTCCCTACGTGCTACTTACGGTCGACATCGCTCGTTTCCTGCTCGCCTGGGTCCTTGTTCTTGTAGAAAGTGAACTTTCGGGAAAAGAGATTCTTTTTACGCTTGTCATTGAATGACTGCTGAGGGAGAGAAGGAGGGGGGAAAGAACACAGGAGAAGAGGGTGTCCGATGAGGGCGGAAACAAAAAGCCCGGTGACTTCCGGGGGAACCGACTCTGTCACCACCTGCAGCAAGGTGACCTTAATGGTTCAGGTTTTACCTTTAATTTAATTAATTTGATTATTTATTTTCCCAACGCGGTCCACAGAGACCCCCAGACCGTCCACATTTTTGCTCCCTCCCAGCCCCTGACACATCTATATGAGGTATTCAGTGTTCTTCATTGGCTGGAAGCTGGGAGGGAGCAAAAATGTGGACTTTCTGGGGGTCTCTGAGGACTGGGTTGGGAAACACTGATCGAGAGAAATACATCTTCCTGAAAGAAGCTACACATCCCTGCCATCTTCATACTTTTCAGAGGAAACAGTGATTACTTATGACCACATTTATACTAGGACCTTAGGTACGTATGATTCTGAGCCCTTTTAATGGGTCCTGCTACGGCCTTAAGCTCAGCATCTATTGCTGCAGCAGGTTCTCTCGGATATAACCCCACACGAAGGACCGGTGACAGAGTCAGCTCCGTGCGTGAAATGAACGCGGGTCCCAATCGATGGAGGATGTCGAGAGAGAGTGCATCACATCTAAAGACAGAATCGACAAAAATGGCAGAGCTCCACTGCCAAGCAGAGCATGTTCAAGGGACAAAATGGGGTGGGGGGAGGTGGATAGCAAGAGATGTGGAAGATTCTAGAAGGTGAGGCCAGTCACCAAAGTCAGGCGGGGATTGGTCAATAGTGTTATGAGGTCCGCCTTTACAAAACCACATGCAATAGCGACACAGAGGCTAAACAAAGGTCAATCTGCCAAAGCACGTAAATAGAAAGTCACAGTTCACAACAGGAGATGCTCTAAAATAAGAGTCTTCTACTTCCAAGTCTATATCGGGACTAAGTGTGACAGGAAGTGTTTTCACATCAGAATGCAATGTGACAGACCACTCTACATCTGCGCACATTAAGCTGTATTAAAAACCAACTCAGCTCAGACCCTCATCTATATTCATGTAGAGGGAGGCAACAGCAGGCTTTGCGTTCCCAATCTTGCAGCACAGAAATATGCCAGCCTGCGAGGGAACTGGAGTACAGGCCGGAGTGGCTGCAGCAGCATGCCGTCGCATGCCCGCTGCAGCAACCCAAACGTGGTCGCAATAAAAGTACTCATTATGTTACTCATTAATACTCTTATGTGCCATTTACTACAGGGAGCTTCTGGGAAACTCACTGCACTGCCAACATCTACCACTGTTTGCTGAACTGTTGTGCATTTGGTAAAAAAAGCTTTCGATTCGATTTGTATTTGATCTGGTCTCAGCTCATAAAGGGGCCTCATCCCGCCATCGACAGCCCAAGGGCTGAAGGAGTCATCCCAGAATGCTGCATGTCACAGCAGAAAGCGGGGTGCAGACAGCAAAAGGAGCGGTGGAAGGGGAGGACATGCGCTTTTAGAGATTTACAGGAAACCGGACATGAGGAGGAGGAGGGGGGGAGAAGTGTTGGCGTGTGGCAGAGGCATCAATGGCAAGCGTACGTCTGCTCTGGTTCCCGCCGGGCGCGACATGCAGGTGTTTAGCGGGCTGTGTTAGGCCGTGCGGTGCGTCGGTGCCGACGCCGCCTGAGGCCGCGCCTCCGTGCGGTTAATTCAAGTCAGGTGATGGCGCCCCCAACAGGACCGGCGCGGGAAAAACCGAGCGGTGTCAACGCGCATGCTGTTAACTCTGACAGTGTTGAGTCAGCGTGACTGATTAGTGCATCTCAACACAAACTCCCGGGAGAAGAGGACGAACTACCTAGCGAGGGACATCAACCATACCCAAAACCCCCCACAAAATTTCAGCACATTTCTTTACCAAAACAGCATCACAGTATGACGCGCTTTCTAAGTAATCTCATTCATCCAAAAACTTAATCAGTGCATCCTAACACCGTTTTTAATTAGTTTTGGTAAACTGAAACCCCTCCCGTTCCTTGTTATGCAAATATCTACCATCCTCTCTGTCAGAAGCGCAGGGAGACGGCTTGCAGAAACTCACCGCCTTGTCTCGCGATTTGGAGTTGAACTTGACCGTCTTTAACCGGGCTCTCTCCTTCTTCTCCACCCTACAGCACAGAAAACGAGGAGAACAGACAGCAGTGGAGGTCAGTGTCGTGATGATTGCTGCATATCCTAAATGCCCATAACGCGAATAATCCTTGGATATTAAACCAAGATGGTTGAAAAATCCGGCTTTTATGATCCATCACCTCATCTAAAATCACCCAGTGCAACTCCTGAGCGAGAAGGAAAATCACAGCGCTGTGAAAAAAATGACATCTTCCGAAAAAACCTACAGATGCACAATGAGGACGTCCTGACACATTTGGAACATCATACAGCAATGTGATTACCGAACTGCTCATATTTAAAGGCCAGTTCAGTTCTAGACTTCAAACATCTGTACGAACAGCAATCGAGTCCAAAGAGAAAAAGCACAGAGGTTAGTGTGACCAAAAAAAAGAGATGCACTGACAGGCAGGGGTGACCTGGGATGGCCTCCGACGAGATGAAAGAGTGTGCAGCTGTTTCTGTTCGCATCAAAGCTCACACCAGCTTGGGACGGGCACACATTACACTACAATGGTACTGCGGTCTCCACGGTAACCGCCTCACATCAACCAAGGCTATTACCTGAATTTCAAAGGCTATCGGCCTCATGCTGAGATGCATTTAAGTACAGATCTCTGCTACATATCTAATTATGCAACTGCAAAAAACCCGCAGTACCAAACTGATAATTTAGCTAAATTAACCCAATGTATTGGGTTAATTCAACAGTATTCAGTAATACTTCACGTACAAAACAGCATGTGATTCAAAGCGCTTTGTAATTCATGTTCTAATTCTGCTGCAGTGCCGTGACACAGGGCTGGGTAAAGGAGGCAGTGGGGTCACATGACAGGGCATCATCGACCCGGACAAAAATGGAAGGGAAATCTGACGCCGGGCAGCACAAAAGGGGCTCGAATTCCGAGGAAGAGCACGAGTAACTCGACACGAGGAGCCACGTTAAATATTTAAGGCCCACTGGGTGGAACCTTGCTCTAGGTACAGAGCCGCAGTGGCTCATGGGTAATCTGATGATTGTGCTGCAAACGATAAACAGTAATCTTCCCGTCTTTTTCTGAGGCTTCATTCCCTGCAGGAATTCGCTCGTACCTCACAAGTCACGGACATAGTGAACAACTTACTTAACAGAAATAAATTCGACCCTGGACAAGAATTTTTAGTTAAACCATTTTTAAAAGTTACTTTAAATATTAATAACAGCTTCAATATACAAAACCTTATTCTGTTCTCCTGAGCCCACTGGAACTTTTCTTGCTTAATGGAGTTAAAAAAAAAATAATACAAGTCTCGGTAAACAAATTTAAAAGCATGTCTGTCCGGCGTCATGTCTGCGGGCGATTTGGTGTTTACCCCAAGACTGCAGTGGACAGCAGGCTGGGAATTCAGCCACTATTTAATGTCTTTTTCTCCTTTGTTCCTCCCTGGTCAGTCAACTGGACTTCAGGTCGACTTCAATGTGTCCACAATGATTGTGTCCGAATTCAAGGTTGCATCCTTCAAAGGATGTGGTCTACGAAGGCATACCCTTTATAGGTTGCGTCCTTCGAAGGTCGAACAGAAAGCGTGGTCAAATGGGACGGTCTGGCCTACGGATTATTTCCTATTTGCGTCACCAGCTGTTTCCACCCTTACCCTTGAGTCATGAAGTCACGCTTCTATTGGCTAGCTTGGACACGCCCACTTTACCGCTGCGCAATGAATCTTGGGATCGGTCGGTCACTGAATGGATCCCTCATGAGGACACATTTCTACACTGCATTTGAAGGAGCCTTTGAATGGTCTTGTCGCACCGCCGTGACGGGATGGGATGTGGGTGGAGCGTGGCAGTGCATGGCGGGATGTGGGCGGGGCGTGGCAGTGCGTGGCGGGATGTGGGCGGGGCGTGGCGAGATGTGGGCGGGGCGTGGCAGTGCGTGGCGAGATGTGGGCGGGGCTGACCTTCGCTTGCTGGGAATGACGCCTATCTCCTCCACCTCCCCATCGGGGGTCACCTGCCGCGCCTGCCACCACTCGTCATCAGAGGCGTTCACCACGTGCAGGATGTCCCCAAATTTGAAGTTTAGGCCTTGGCTGGGAAGCCCGGAGTCTTTCGTCTTGTCATAGTCAAAGAGCGCTCTGTAAACGGGGAGAGAACAAACAAGGGGGAAACGCCCGCCGGTTATGAGACACAGTAATGCAGTAAGAGTGCATCACTCCAAATGCAAACCGGGAGAATCCTCAGGCGCAAATGAAAGTGCACCACACATTTATCAGGACTGTGCTATTCTGCTGAAAACGCGTCATTTTTAACATTAAAATCGAGATGCCTAAAGCCTGAAATAATTACAGATGATAAAATATACTTTAAAATGCAAAAACAAAACAAGAGCACCAGCTACTCCCAGAAGACAAGGGTCATGCTTTCAGTACCCCAAGCAGCAGAAAATGAAAGAAAAAAAAAAAACATCACTAAGGCCGGACTGTCGTGAAACACAGTTTTACATACATAATTATTGTGTCAAAGCAGCCGCCAGGACACAGGAAAGTCTATGGCACGCAGAATCACTGCCTGTTTAGCTGATACTGTAGGAAGTCTCCTACGATACCCATGTCAGCCGATATTTGGTAGATCTCTACTATATACCCCTTTAAACCTAAAGCAACGTTAAGAAGCCAGTTCCTGTAGCAGAGGACAGGCTTGAAAATACCCTGTGAAATCAGCAAAAAAATAGCATAGATGCTATCCCTGCTCACCCAAGGACTGTCATTGGACACTGGTTTTCTGGATATATGGCACGTTCACATTTCACGGCAGGGCAGTTCAAGTGCTATTAAACAAATCATACCTACTCTTTATCCTTCAGTTCAGATGCAGCACAGAGCGCCGTATGGAGTCATGTGCCTCCGTTTGCCAGGAGACACATGACCCCCCCCCTCCCTGAGAGGTTTCGGCGCCTGTGGGTGACTGTTGACCTGTTGCGAGCAAACAGATTACAGCTTTTCCTCACGCTCACAGGAAACTTTAACTTGGATTTGAACTGCAGAGGTGAACAGAAGCACGGAAAAGTAAACACCACCCATACTCTGGTAAATTTTTACCTGCGAGGAATGGTGGGGAGATTTATACGTATATTCTCGTCATTTCAGATATAGCTGACATTTAGAAACCAAATAATTATTTAGGGTGGGAAGGAAGGAGGCGTATTTACGTCAGCGAGCCGTCGCCTGAGAAGCATCTGACCATGTGACATTAAGAACAGGCTGTGCGGATTAAAACTTTAAGGAGATTTCAAATTTTTCCATTCCCGTAAGACGACAGATATTCGTACGTGTTTCGTGGCGATTTCTCCAGCATGGAGGGGGCACCAAGCCGGGACGGCTCGGCTGAGAGGCTCCTGCTTCCGTTCCAGTTTGCGGTATCACAGAGGATGCTATTCCGAAATGCCGTAACGCGCCTGGCCCTAAATGAAACTGCACTGGATCCACTCTGAGGTCACCAGCTTCCAAAAAAAAATAATATACATCAGCACACTTAAGAAAGCCGACCGTGCTGATATATACACGTGTATAAATTATTAATCTTGCACGTAGCAGATCACAGGCAGGGTTCCTGTGGAGCAGACTCATTTTCTGGCAGACAAAGGGCCTGATGTGACAAGCTGACAAAGGAGATCACACGTCATGTCAAATCTCCTCTGCGATATGTCAAGCTTTGTAAACAGGCAACTGCAGATTAATAAAGGGTGTGTGTGTGTGTGTGTGTGTATGTATATATATATATATAAATAAATAAAACAGTTGTAATAAAGACACGACGGCCATATTTCTCCTTGTGGCTGAAAGTCTTTCGGAAAGAGCCAGAAGGGTTTTTTCTTAAGTGATATTTTCCTGAAAATGACGTGCGGCGGGGAACGAGCGCGGTGTTTCTGAATGACATCTCTGCACAAGTGCATGAATGAAGAGCATTTGAAATGAAAGTGTCCTTGAGATCGGCGGAAAAAGAGGATGTCCAGAGCGAAACAGGAGGGCAGGACAGAGTAGAGTGGGCACTACTGAGGCGTGGCCATAAGTGAAGGGGTGGAAAAAAGCACGTGGAAATCGGGTATTGGGGCTTACAGAGTCACTGACCAAAGGAGGGCGACTCATCAACATCTGTATGGCTTCTCTCACCATTTAAAGCGAGAGACATCAATGCAGTGACCATGCAGTGACCATGCAGTGAATCCTTTCCAGACCCCTGAGCTGAACGAGCTATCATATAAAGAGGTCAGGTAAACAAACTGCATAATGGACGAGCAGTGACATCACAGCGATGCGGGCGCCTCTGACGCTCTGGGTCAGCTGCACTTCAGACACGCCTTACCTCATGAACCATGTGCCGCTTTAATGACGGAAAGTACCAGAACAAGGAAGATGGAGACGGAAGCCTAACAAACCAGCGCTAGTGTCCGAGTGCAGCCACAGAACCAGCATCAGCACCAGCACACGCCTGACTGGCTACTGCTAATTTATTATGCTGTAGATCAGTGTTTCCCAATCCGGTCCCCGGGGACCCACAGTCGGTCCAGGGAGCAAAAACATGAATTGTCTCTCACCTGACATATAGGGACCTCTTCTGGTTGGTCCGCAGCGAGCCGGACCCAGAGCTGATGCTGCTGTTCATCATCTGCTCCCGAAGGTCATGGATTTTGGCCTCGAACCGGCTGTATTCTGCAAACAATGAGCATAAATCAATATGAGGCACGAAAGACAAATCGAAGGGTTAAAAACACCCCCAACATGCGCACCCCCCCAACCCCACGATCTTGGGTGGGATCAGGAGACCCAGCTGCTTCACCCTCACCACACCCTGTGCTCAGTGCACATGGACTGGACCAAAACAGCAGGATGAAGCCAAATTCGCAAAGCTCACCAGCAGCTTCCGCTGGTCCGAGACGCCCACGCCTGATGAAGAAAACGACCAACAACACAAACGGGGGGGGGGGGGGGGGGGGGTTTTTTTATATTGATTGTACTTTGGATCCTGACGCAAGGGGGGGGCCCCTTTCCGCACAAACCTACAGGAAACCAGCACGTGAGGATTTGGGATCGCGCTATCCAGAATCTCTCAGTGATACACGCTCGGGCGTGACCGCAACTCTGTAGGTCACGGAAGCACAGAACCGTTCACGGCTCGCCAAATCTAGGAAACATCCCTGGCCAAGTCCGGCGGACCGGACACGAGACCAAATCGGCATCAAAAAAGGAGGGAAACGACAGAAAATGGCGAAAGAGGACTTTAAGGTCACTTTAATGCACTCAGCGCTGAGCATTCGATACGAGCCAATGTGTCTCCGATCAGCCTAATGTGCGGTGACCGGTGACGCCCCCCATGTGGCAGACAGAATAAGGAGAGAATAGTGCATTAATGAATCGAGCCGCTGTTACAAGATGAGAGGATGGTGCCGCTGGCATGTTCCCCGTTAAACTCGAACACTCCATTCAGCAGACCGGCGCAAAGTAAGCGGAGAGGCAGCCTGCAAAACCAACGCTCTCATTAAGAACACAAACCCGCTGGATCCCTCACTCCCCCACCCCCCCACCGCTACACCCGCTCTTGCTCC
>JAODKE010000047.1:9299119-9320371 GCA_026779605.1 Mormyrus hasselquistii | reverse complement strand
GCAGGCAGGCCCCGGCCGGGGGCAGAAGTCCGATGAACGACGGGGGGGGGGGGGGGGGGGGGGGGCGGGGTTGATCAAATGCAAGCCTGGCGAAGCAATTCACTCCCAAGTCACAGAGGTGCAATTTTTTTGATTAGAGTATAACTCGGTTATGAAATGGAAGGAGGTGGTTGGATTGATTCGGCCCTGGCTCAATGCACGTGCTCCCCGCCAGTACAGAGAAGGCGGAAAATCGGCCACGGGCCATCTGTTAAATTATCAGGGCGCTTAATGGGAGATTGAGTCCCGGGGAGCCAGGAGTCAGTCGCTATGGAATACAGCAACGTTTCCCAACGTGGTCCTAGGGGCCCATAGATGGTCCAAGTTTCTGCTTCCTGCCAGACAGTCCACAGTTTTGCTCCCTACCAGGAGCTGGGAGGGTGCGAAAATGTGGACTGTCTATGGGTACATTGTGGGTTGGGAATTCCTGACATGGTATAACATACATCAGCAGCTGGCTCCCGTAACATGAAGGTGTCAGATGGGATGTGCTCATCGCTTTAGGAACGGGCCCTTGCGCCCCCTGGATGGCCAAGACATCCCGGTCACAGGAATTTATGCCACGCCGCCGGACCCGCCGGCCTGCGTGTCTGGCACGTGGCTGAAATCGATCCTCTTAGTGTGATTACAAACTGAAGTGCAGTTTCACTTTGCGACACTGTTGTTCATTGTGACAAATAGGTGAATCTCTGAGCCGCGGCTGGCTAATCGCGTGGCAGGGCCACGCCATAGATCACCCCTGCTGAATTTCAACACGTGCCTGTTACTAGTGTGGGAGACTTTGCTTATTTAGCATGTAGGTATTTCAATTTATCAATTAATAATTGGAACCTATGAGAAATAAAGGCATTGGGCAAGGGGGTTGCACGTTGACCTCACTACAAGAAAACAGCAGTTTTCCTTAGGCTAGCTACCAGCAGTGTAGCTAAAATGAAAATCACTCCAGTTTGAAAATAAATAAATCTAAAGTCTTTGTGTAGGTAGATTTTGATTTTAGGTCTGGGCAATTCCTGCTGTGGATATAAATAAGTCTGATATTGCAGAAGTGGAGCAGATTCCTCATTTTCTCCCGTGTGTTTTGCTGTTGACCTTTTCGGGTCTCGTATTATTCTTTTGCATTTTGAACACGGTGATTGTTATAGAGTGCCAGGGTAACAGCTTAGGCGAAAAAAAGGTTAGAGGCAGCGGGAAAAAAAAAACAGGCAAACAGGACAACAAATGGATAGAGAATTAAGTTGCCGTGAAAGGAGCATGCATTTCAAATGAATTGCATCTGACGGCATCAAAAAGAGATCACCTGTGTTATTATTGGGAGGCTCTGAAGACATCGGTAGACGGTATCTCTGGCGGCCGGTGATAGCAATAACTCACAAAGTAGGGGAAGCCACCAAGGTGAATAATCTGCAGCCGGAATTGAATTTGTGTTTACGGTGTGGTGGCTACATGAACTCGAAGCCATTCATTGCCACAGATGATTCGGGGAGATACGGGCAGCCCCCCCCTGACTTTGATGCCTGGAGATTAGGAGAATCATTCAGGGGTGGGGGGGGAGTCTCACACCCTGCCTGCCATCAGCTCCCTGTATCTCTCCTGCTGTCCCATTTGGCCCTGTCACCTCCTGTGGCTGCTTCTAATTGGTCGCTCCGTAAGTCACAGAGATCTGCTGTCAGGAGGCTTCCATTGTGCCGTTGGGTTGAAGCCCCAGACATTCCTGCTTAAAGCATGGTGTTTTTTTTTTTTTTTTTTTGGGGACAAATGCAGGTAAGTAAAAAGGGGCAGCCGGCCTGGGGGGCATGTGCCCAGGCCCCTCCCTCAAAGACAGACACTTTAAGGAGGTCAGAAAGATGAAGCCAGTCCCCGAGAAACGCAGGAGCTATTCACTTACCGATTGCTGTAGATCTAAAGCTGAGAATCAAACCTAACAGCTACATTCATATGAAGCTCTTCTCCAAAACTGCACCAAAACAATGACTCAAGACCCAGTAACCACAAGACCCAGTAACCACAAGACCCAGTAACCAGGCTTCCCATGCTTAGACTTGTGATGGGTCCATAACAGAGAGTAAACTGAAAAACTAACATACAATTTGAGGTTGAATATTTGTGTCAGTTTAAATATGGCCACCTTGGAGAAAGGACCCTACTCTACCCCTACAACCAGAACACCCTTCCCAACACAGTACTTGGCGACCCTCAGACGCTCCACGTTTTTGCTCCCTGCCAGACAGTTCACATTTCACCAGGAGCTGTGAGGGAGCAAAAACTTGCACTGTCTGGGGGGTCCCTGAACACCAGGTTGAGAAATATCTCCATAAAAGGATAGAGGCTCCTTGGGACAGGGGGTTCCACAGGGGGTCCGACTGTACCCCCTCTGAGTCACGCTCCAACCCGACCCCGTCCCCAAGACAAACCCGTCTACATGCTCACGACGGGCCGGCAGCCTGACGAGCTCTGTCAATGTCATCAGATGTGGCGCCGAACTGCAGGCCAAAGACGACGCAGGGAAGAATGCGCGGCATCCTCTGAGCAAAGTCAGAGGTCCACATCCCTGTCCCGAGGCAGTGTACCCCCCCCCCCCCCGGCAAGGACCTACCAGCAAGCGCAGGTGGAGCCTCTTGGTTCTCTGGAGGGTTCCGAGGAGGCGCCGGCCCACCTTCTTGGCGTACCACACGGAGGCCAGCATGCCGATCCGACAGTGCCTCCCCGGGAGCGCCGGTTCACGATGCTGGAGACAGATGGGCGCCTCCCCCCACGGCAGCGGGGCCCATAGAGGCCCGGGGCCAGGATCCCACCCACAGTCCGGGGGCCGGCTGCGCTCTAAGCCCAAACTTTCCCCCTGTCTCCACGCCTCCTCAGAACAGCTTGTCTCGTGGAGCGGGGACTCCGCGCGCGGGAAGCGGGTGAGCAACGCCGCCGCCGCTGCTCCTCCTGCCTGCTTCCCTCCCTCCTTCGCTCGCTCGCTCACCTCCCTCTCCACACAGCTGCCGCGGTTACTGCCACGCTCTGAGCCCCGAGTCGCCGTCCTCCATGCACGCGCTGCCCACCGGAAGCGAGGGGGGTATGAGTCACCCCTGTGGCTCCACAAGTCCGACTGGTCGGATTCTAAAATTAAAATTAAAATTAAACGATGGATTGAAACGCGAGGGGGTGCAGCGAGGTGGGGCGGCACAGAACCCGTCCTCTGCTAGGCGCGCCTCCTCCGAGCTGGAGTCAGGTAAGCTCTCTGCACTACGGCCGGCACGTTTGGGGACTGCGTGCTTTTGTGCCGGTGTTTAGTATTCATCCCCTGTGCCGCCGGGGGGCTGTGACAGAGAGGGAAGGGAGAGGGGGGTGAGGGAAGGCGGGAGGGGGGGGCTGGCGGCACAGACGTGGCCCGGCTCTGCCCCCCATTCTCCATAGCTCCGTTTGATTTATCTGACATGACTCCCGCCTCCGCACCTCCCTCGCTCCATCTCCCCCTGCTCCCCCCCCTCCCAGCCACCAGGGCGTGCATGGCCGTCAGGAGGACCGGCGGTCTTTACGAGACCCCAAATTCTACAATGCAAGAAAGTAGATACAGGTGCCGCTTCTCCAAACAACAATGACTGAGTTTGGACCGCACGTGCTTAGGTGCCTTTAAAGCCCAACCTGCCTGGAGAACAAGTGCACAGACACAGCAGTTAAAGGCCATTCCTGTCCTCGCCACAGCAACTATACCCTACTATATTATCCATCTACTAACTGCTTGTCCTGCTCAGGGTCACCTGAAGACTATTCCAGGCAGCACAGGGCACACTGCTGGTGTACACCCTGGATGGGATGCCAGTCTATCACAGGGCACAGACATTCACATGAACTACGGGCAATTTATATAGCAATTAGCCAAGCTGCAGATCGTTAGGTTGAGGGGAAAAAAAACAGAGCATCCACAAAAAACCCACATAACACAGAGAGAACAAGCAAAATCCACAGACACGGAACGGAGGTGTGAGACACAATCCCACCCCACAGTATTATTAGCGTGAAAATTTCCTGGGTAGTTCGCCTGCACGGCAGTGCACCTGTTTACTATCACCGCTCGAGCACGGCCCACGAGTGCGTGGTCATGAAGGCTTCGAGTCTCGTTTACACGGATCAGAGAGCACTAGCTTCCCGATGCTCTGATCGCGAGGTCCGAAATGCGAGCGTGAGCAGGGACGCTAACGTTAACCGGGACGCCCCCCGCTCAGGCCACAGGCAGACCAGGCCTTGCTCTGGCGCAGACGTCAAGGTGGACGGACACACATAAGAACATAAGAAATTTACAAACGAGAGGAGGCCATTCGGCCCATCAAGCTCGTTTGAGAACTTAACTAATAGCTCAGAGGTGTTAAAATATTATCTAGCTCCGATTTAAAAGAACCCAGGGTTTTAGCTTCCGCTACACTAGCAGGAAGACTATTTCATACTCTAACTACACGCTGTGTAAAGAAGTGCTTCCTCAAAATAGTTTTAAAATGTTCACACGAGGATAGAATTTAGAGTTTCAGCTTCTTCATACTTCGCTCATACCCACTAATGTCCTGTCGAGGCACCTTGACGAAGCCATTCTCCGCTCAGTGCTGCCCAGGGCAGACCGGCTAGACCGTGACTCTAATTCTGGCCGTCCACACAGACCCGATAAAGGGACGTGAAACGAGCCTGACGGCACATGACTTTATTACAGGAAAGCTCAAACCTAAAGGCCCCGTAAATGGAAGCCAAATCAAACCCAGGTAAACACACCAGAGCCCTCGACAACTCTCTGCCCAGGAGCATTTCACCAATTCTGCCCAGCTGACCCCATTTAAATCCCGGCAAGTAAAGTGAGGGTCAGCTGGCTTCCATTATCTCATGCATGCGCAGCCACAGGTCTGGTGTTATATTGCCATGGCAACACAACAGCTAAACTCAACCCAGCCCTGCCTCACCACTGTAACTCCTATTGGTTAACACCACATTTTATTTTAATCCCCCTATTCCTGTTCCTTCAGACAAGCAGCCCAAATGGAAAAATGAGGCAGGAGCTGGTATGTCGTGAGCCTTCACAATGACAGCTGCGGATTCCCCCGATTTGGTTCCGCAGGTCTCCTGCAAGCACCCGAAGGCCCCTGCAGCTCATTCTTCAGCAGCTATAAAAACGGCAGGATTGTTGCCATCCCGGCAGCACTTTGAAACGCTACACGGAGCCACCTGAAGGTGAGCAGACACGGCACCCCCCCCCCCTGCCCTCCCCCCCACGCCGCCTGTCAGTCACACCCCCACACCGACGCTCGGGCTTCATTTTGGTCTCTAACCGGGACTTGGAACAGCCCATCTCATCCTTGGAGGATAAAAGGGGCCCCCGCTTAGACGGACTTCCGAGTACACGCTGCTAGATCCACACAGCCACAGGCAGGATCGTCAGTAACCTGTCACTCAGGGTCGTACCAACTTCTCAGGTGGCGGGGGACGTGACACGTCACATCATCTACAAGCCTCCAGCCAATGACATAAGGGGTTTGCCCTTCATTCTCAGCCTCCAGCAGCATTTGACAACACCGATTTACCGCTTTACAAGCATTACATCACACCACCTCACACCTCCACCTAAAAAAAAAAAATTTAAAAAAAAATTAGCTGCTTGTCGACTCTGGACTGCTGAGAATGAGAGAATGACTGTAAAACAAAATCCCTATCAGCACAAAATCAATTAAAAAAAAAAAACACACACACACACACACACACAGAGTAATATTTACCTTCACACCGTGCCTGGTATGCGGAACCCTGTGACAGCGAGTCATCCTCAATTATTAAAACGCAGCGGTGATTCACTGTGGCTTGTTGGGTGCAGCGTGTGTGGTCTCAGTCAAATGACTTTATTTAGCACAAAAGGCCATTTCTGATCATCGGTAAGGCAGTAAAATACGAGGAAAAGTGCCTAGCGAAAGTCTTCCTTCCGAATTCAAAAATGCATTAATTTAATGATAAAATCAATGCTGGCGGGGGGGGGGGGGGCATGGGTGCTTTTGGTTGGGAAGAGAAAGGCGGCGGGAATGCGAGAAAGCGCCAGGGGACGATGCTCCTAACCCCTGCGAGTGAAGCTAGACTGGGGAAAGATCATCATCGATCATGGCGGTTCAGATCAGTATATTGTCACGTGAGCCAAGCAAACACTGCTCAGCTCCAACATGTAATCGGTCGCGGTTCTCGAGGCTCTCAAAATGCCTGGAAGTACATATCCTCTGAAATTTGTTTTAGTAAGTTCTTCGTCGTTTGGGCTGAGCCGGGCCCCTGTGTGTGACTGACGCAGTACTCCAGGGGACTTTGAGAGCCGGAGTCCAGCCATGCACCAAAACTGCAACGACGCACCTGTGCGCGTCTGCATGCCGCACAGCCGCATTCCGATCCCCTTCAATTGCCAGGGGATATTGTGATGAGCGTGGCCAATCAACCATGAAGCAGAATGCAATGTCAGATACATCCGCCTTACACAGCCCGGTCGTTTGCCAGACACTAAAACACCACCAAGATGGCTACCTCTCCATCTCTCACAAAGTCACAGTTAAGTAAAACAGCAGCTGATAGTGCACAAGCGCTCATGCACAGTGGCAAGTCCGCCATCTAGTGCTTGCAAAGCGTACTACAACATACAGGATTGGGTGGGAGGGGTGGTAAACACAGGCTTCGCAAAATGATGAGCGAATCTTCATCTGAGACAGATGGTGATCATTTTGTGAAAGTCTGAAGGGCACTGGGGGGGACGGGGGGGACGGGGGGACGGGTGCTGCAATGCACAAAGGGGGGCGGACTGCTGTGTTTGGCAATCGTGGATGTTACCTGCAACAGCACATCGCTTTGCGAGTACAGGGTGGAGTAGGCGGAGGTCAGGATCTCCTCGCCTCCTAACGCGGAAGGCCCGTCGAAGATGCACTCCAGAGACTCTACCTACAGAGGGGCACGTAACTGGACCAGTCACAGCAAAGCCAGGAGGTACAGGGAAGGGGGAGGGGTGAGAGAGAGAGACGCACGCAAACAAGCAGACGAAGGATTGAGGGGGGGGGTGATCAAGGCAGAGACACACAAGCGTGCACAAGTGCGCCGAGGAAGTGAGCGGTGAGCCCATCACACCCACCGAAGCCATTCTGCGTTACGGTGTTTACGGACTCACAGATACACCACTCAGAGCAAATGGGAGGGCTCGTCCGGACCAGACGGCACCGCCGCGGACTGGAGGCGTGACATCATCGACATGACACCAATGAAGGACGCATGAACCGAGAAGCAGGCGTGCGGTTAGACGCGCCAGGACAGCGGCCGCTTTACAGTGACGGAGGTAGGAGCGATGAATCGAGATGGGCGGTTGCAATAGAGAAAGTAGGACCATATATCCAAAGGCAGGGGGGGGCTGCTGGGCATGAGTGACACTGGGGACACCGGAAGGCAGGAGGCAGGAACTGCAGCACACGCTCGGGGAAAGAATTTAGCGCCTTACGAGGATAACATGATCAACAGATTGCATGGGTCACCACGGTATGGGCAGTAGAACAGAGACGGGTCACAGTTACTGCAAGCGGTATGAGAATTTAGCATCTTGCGATGATCACCTGATCACACGGCTCACCATGACGTGAGCACTGGATCACTGTCACTGCAGGCATGACGAGACCTTAGCATCTTACGATGATCACTCAGCTAACCGTAGCGCGAGCGCTGGGTCACTGTCACTGCAGGCACTATGAGACCGTAGCATCTCCTGATTATCACATGATCACCTGATCACACGGCTCACCACAGCACGAGCGCTAGGTAACTGTCACTGCATGTGGTACGAGACCCTAGCATCACAGAAAAACCATACAATCACCTGATCACATGGTTCACCATGGCACGAGTACTGCGTCACTCTCACTGTAGGCACCATGAGACCTTAGCGACTCCTTAGAATCTCGCAATGATCACACGTCTCAACCCTGCACGAGCGCTGGGTCACTGTCATTGCAGGCGTTATGAGACCATAGCAACTCCTTAGAATCTTGCGATGATCACGTGGCTCACTGCTGACTACGAGGGCTGAAACAGCGACAGGTAACTGTCAATGAAGAAGCTACAAGACCTTTACGGATTATGATGCTGTCCGATGCTCTGGTGGTACAAAAGCAGCCGTTAAAAGGCATGTACAAAAAGACTGCCGGGCCCAGAATCAGACCGGTGCTGGTATCTGGCTGGGTGACCAGCATAGAAACAGAGAAAGCTGAGGTCACACGTTCAGTCTCCAGGTCTTTGCCATCAACATGCTTATTCATCCTCCTGTATGCAAAACACATGCTGTTTTACATTATTGTACAAATACAGACATCTGCTTTATTTATTTAAACTTACATGCCTTAAAAAATTAATCTACGTTAGAAGCACTGATTCTGAATCCCGAGATTCAAATGATCCACCCCTCAAGGATTAATTATTATAATCCACTCTATTCATACGAATCATTACAACACAAGATCGTGAATCAGGAGCTCAATCAATCACACCACTATATCTGCAAAGCCTCAGACGGGTTAAAGGGTTAATACCACTAATTTCTCTACAGAGCAATTTGAATGCAACAGAAACCTGCAATGACAAAATGCAGCCACTGGGTGGAGATAAACATTTAATGATAAGCGAGGATAATTTTGCTGGGCCTTTATTACTGAATGAAAACTACTTAAATTAGTTGGGATTTCTCTCTAATTTAGCTCTGAGAAATCCCTAACGATATTCTGCTCACATTCATCTATTGATTCCATGTACAGGCACCTCAAGGAGCAATGGAGAGATGCCAAACAGTTTTGGTAGCCTGACAGCTGCAATAAGAGTCTATCTTGTACTGATTACATGCAGAGCACAACGGCGCAGATGAATGTTAATTAGGCAGGGCATCAGGACCGACGGCAGCAGAGACCTGTCCGGGATGGGGAACGGGCGTTTGGGCTGGACGTGGCCAAAATCCCGTCACAAACTCGCTGACATCAGGCCCCAGAGTCCCTTGCGTCTTGAGGGGCAGATAAGATTCTCCCAGCTGAAGACTTGTGGGGGATGAGAGTAACACAGGGTAGGTGACCGGAGAGCGGCTCTGCGGGTGAATCTGGGGAGCAGGACCATCGCGCCCCAAGCTCTGCTCTGACCTACAAACAAAAAAGGCCGCTTCTCTTCACAGCACTGAGATCCACAGCTCCAGGTCACACGCACAGCTCCGTCATGCCAGCAGCTTCAGATTCGGCTGAACTGAGATGGGCCGCTCGACCTGCCTCGGGAGCTCAACTGACGCCGAAGGGAGCCTGTGACGGAGGGCTGAGGCAGACGCAATAACAGGAAGGACTGAGGCTCAGGCAGCACGCCCCGGGGCTCTCCCGCACTGGGGCTGAACACCGGCAAGGAAGCAGTTCGGATCGAATGGCTGGTAACGAGTCTGGACTTCATTTTCCAAGCCCAGCCAGAGAGGCGGTGTTTTTAAGCTAACTGGGCAGGAACAGAAACTAGCACTTATGTCTGGCTGAAGATGATGCAAGTTTTCTCCAGTTTAATGGTGACCTACTTCAGGCATAGACGCGGAATAATTAGCATCGCCTCCTTTGAATCCGTGCGGCCTCGTGGTACACTGAAAGTCACCCGGAAAACATCTGAACTGACTGTCCCTGTCCCCTATTAGGCAGGCAGACAAATGGATCCTGGTGAAGGCAGGGAGGGGAGGAGGCAAACACTTCTGGCAACGGGCAGGCCGTCCTTTTTCTCTCAGCATGCAACCCAGGCCAGCAATGTGCTGCGGGGAATTCCCATCACGTGTGTTGTGTGTTGTGTGTGTGTGTGTGTGTGTTTACTTGTGCACACACACACGCTGGTCCTTTGCGATGCGATGCGATGGAGTAAGCAGTGGGATGCACACAGCCAGGGGGGTGGGGAGGAGAGGGAGGGGAGATGGTGCTTACCTTCATGGGGGAGATGTGCGAGTGGGAGACGAAGCCGTGTACATTCTCGATCTGGGAGATGTTCTTCTCAGATACCTGCACCAGTTCAGGGCCCGGGGACTCGCCTGGGGGCGGCGGGGAGCTTTGTTCCGGGGGTGGCGTGTCCTCATCCTGGTGCCTGTATTTCTGTAGGACAGAAGCAGCATGTCAGGCTAGGGCTGGGGAGGGGGACACTGGGCGGGAGGGGGAGGCGATGACATCGTTTCCTCGCCTCCTCCCCGACAGACAGCGAGGGAGTCTGGGGTAACATCATCCTTACCCGATTAAGTGCCGTAAACAAACACTGCGGTTTATAACACCTGTGCGGACGCAAGAAGTAGGCAGACCTGGTATCTTCCATATCCCTCACATCCATCACTCGCCCACAGTGTGCTGATTCACCTGACTGATTTCCATCTTACATTGCTTCTCCTCTAACCACAGGCCTGAATCACAGGTTCTCTGTCTTCGTGTGGGTCAAAGAGCCGTGTCCCCTCTCTCTCTCTCGAGCCCCCCCGGTGAGGACCCCACGCTGAATCACCGCACTCGGGGCACGCCGGAAGTACGTCACCCGGTCTCCAGCGACGCCTCAGTCACGCTGTCCTTAAGGCAGCGATGAATCAGACTCTGTCCTTGCTCAGGAAGAAAAACGCCGGCTCGGGAAATGTGGGGTTGGAGCAGCTACGCTCGCGAAGACCTGCGTGCGCTACGCCAGGCGTTCCCGCCGACGCCCCCTGCCACGTGTCACTCTGCTCCCATACATGGACGGATCGGCGAGGGGATTTTGTCCCCAAGGTTCCACCTCTGAGTCCTACCGTCAAACCGCCGAAACACCAGCTCAGGGTCTAGAGGAAGAGCGCCGACGTATCGGATCGGCCCATAATCACACACAGAGCATCTGCATAGCAGTCCGCTGCCGTGGCAACAGGGGCCAAAGCCGCCGCAGCCTCCGGCTATAGTGACAGTACAGCACTTCACCTGAAACCTAAGAGGAGGAGTGGCAGCAGGCGATGAGCACCGCGCCCCGGTGAGATCAGTGCCAGCCTTAGATGTGCAGACGGACACAGGGCCTGCGTGTGATGAGGAAGCAACTCACTAACACACACCCATGGCGACCAGTGGATGCCTTCTCAACCCAGTCCTCACGGACCCCCAGCCGGTCCACGTTTTTTGCTCCCTCCCAGCTGCCAGTCAATCAAAAACACCAAATACCCTGGAAGCTGGGAGGGAGCAAAACCATGGTCCGGCTGGGGGGGGGGTTCCCACAAGGACCGGGTTGAGAAACGCTGACCTACATCACCGGGCTACTGGGATCCTGCACGTCTGCTTTAGCCCTGGATCCCGCTGTGAATTATTCAGTTGTGAACCTTTCCCCGAGATGTGCAGCCTTTCTAAACATTCATGATGAATGAACAATTAGCTGTGCGGCAAATATATAAATCATATATACATGCATTGTTTTCATGTGGGCATGTGTAACTATTGACATTACCACGCTGCTTGACTTCCAGGAACATTCAATGTTTGCTTTTGATATTTTTCTCTCTCTAATGCTTTAAGGAAGAGATGCGCCCACGTAAGACCTAAAGAATAGCACTGTTTAGCCATCCAGCAGTTAAGAACCCCGAGTGTTTGCCACCATCCTCCCGTAGGCAAACGTGCCGCTGATTAATGCCGACCACGGGCATGACGGAGACAAATGAGCCTAGCGCTGCCCCTCTTTCCGCGGACAAAGCTTAACCACCGGCGGGCCAACATTAAAATGGCAGCCGTGGCCTCCATCAAGACCTCACACGTGCAAAAAGTACAGCCTACTTTTTTGGCTGCCAAGAATCCTCATTAAAATTCAATTAATTACTAAGCCTTTTAACCCGTGGTGTAAGCGGGGCAATCTGTCCCCCGAGGCAGGCAAGAGCAGACCTCGCTTCTTCTGAATACTTTTCAATGTCTTTGTTAGGACAAAACAAGCGTGGTGGGACAAAAATATTAGTGATGAATCTCTTCAGAACTGATTTTAAAAAAAAACAGCGCAGATATGAACTAGAATTTAGCAAGAGAATCCGCCAGGACCTTCCACAGGAAGGTGATGTCTCCATCTCTGTCATAGCTTCCCAGCAGGACCTTGTAACCTTCATGGTGTTAGGACGGTGATCAGCATGGGACCGAAGAGAGGCCAGCAGTCGGTGGGAATACAGCGTGCTGCTGGGCCCTGCCCGGTTTAACCGACGGGAAGTAACAGAGTGCCTGCGTGTCTTGACCCCACACATATGCAGGGCTCTGGAACCTTGGCTCTCACACAGACACCACACACTGCCGCAATCATCTCCATGAATGGGTCTATAGTGAGACGACGGGAAGTGAAAAGCCCACTGGGTCAATCCTGGCACTGCAGGGTCCGTCACCTGCTGTTGACCTACGGGCCCGTATAATCCTCTAATAATACTGTCCAGAGAGCGACGTCGCCTTTCTGCAGTCCTGGGAGGCCTCAGAAACCCTTCCGTTTTTATAACTTACATCAGACTCCAGTAAAGCATTCCCAACCAGCTGGGGCCCAGCTGTACGTGCTTTACACAGGGAAGTGCTCACAGTGCATAATTTTAAGACTGTGAAAAGTACTTGGGGTTCTGCACACAGTAATTCGATACAGACGTTCATCTCTCTCAAGCTAGCGATGTTCTCGCTCCCGCGCCGGTGGGCGACAGAGGGAGGGGCCTGCCAGTCCGCAGGGATTATCCTCTGCCACGGACCAGCAGCCCCCGTCTGCTCCGGCTCTCTGCAGATTAACCGCCCTTTGTCAAAATTCCCAAATCCTTCACTTACATAACACGGAGGGGGGAGTGTCCACTGATGTCTACCTTAATGACCTGCATCACGCGATCTATGTAGGCTTGTCTATGACCCGCTTATATTCCAATTAATGGTGCTTTTTTGCAGGACCTTCACAACCGCTGCATCCGCACTGGGGCTCAGTCCATCCTGCCGCCTCACCGGAATTACATTTTGTCCCTCCACCTCCCCCGGGGGACAGTCTGTTCCTCCATCCCGGTTACCCGGCCTACCTGATACTGATCTTAAACTCTCCTAAACTATGACAGGGCGAACGACAGCGTCAGCATTCTCCATGATTCACGTGTTGCACTTTAAGTACGTTTCAGTTTAAAATCAATGCTCACGTGTGCATAAAATTACTCAGGCTAAATACACTGACACAGCGAGCCACTCTCCAGAGAGACCAACCCAGCTGGAGGAGGGAAATGGAGGCCATGTTCAGTGAGATGTGGTTTGGGTGGGGGTCCAGCAACCCTTAGAGGAAAGCAGGGGATCAGGCTCGCAATGCTGGGAAGCCTGCGAGATAGCCGAACTTACGGAGAGTCATGACCTTGAGTGACCTTAGGCCTAACCTCACAGAGTGGCACTATAAGCCTAAGGCACTGGACCCTGCGGGGTCGGCTTTCATATCAACCTCTTAACTTATGTAATGAATCAGGCTGATAAGAACACAAGCATTTTATACTGAGCAAGAGCAGAAATAAGCAACTCATTCGTAATGCTTTTCATCATAAATACATTTCAGGAATACAGCCTTAAAACAGAATGCAAAATTCTCAAAATCTCAGATGTAAAATGAACATGTTTAGTATTAGACCAGAAATAAACTTCAATTAACTTCTCTTCCTCAAAATGTCATAAATATTCTGGAGAATTAAATGCTGTGATCTGGGTCTTCCCCCCCCCCCATGACAAACAATGTAAAGATTTATTATTTTAATAACCTGGAAACAAATACTAAAACAAAGCGAGCCAGAAATGATGATTGTAATGCAATTATGATAAAATTCCATTTCTCATACAAGTCAATCCACAAAAAAAGTGCCTGGAAAAAAAAAAATTTCGCTTGAGATATACAGTGTTGCCACGCCAATTTACATCCACAGGCGCCGAGAGTTGACAAAACCTAGACAGTCAGAGGACATTTTTCCCCATAATCAAACGTGAGTAACTGAGCTAATCCAGATGAGGAAGAATCAGGGTGTCACTGCCGCGACCATTTCTGTCTGCACTTCTAAATAGTATCACAGTGTACTAACTATAGTAACATGTGGTGACCAGTGAGGCGGTTGTGACAGATACTCAACACATGCACTGTATACATGCAAGTAAATGTTTCACACGACAGGATGAAAAACTCAGTTGTGCATATTAGAACGACAAACAAACGGGGGGTTTACAGGGGAACACAGAGAATTTACCTTTAAAATATTAAAAAAAAAAAAAAGCGATGGGAACTACACCCCCGAAACTGAGACAGCATGATAATGATCAGTGACTGATATCAGCTGAGCCCCAATCGGGCCACACAGAAAGGCCGCGATTCTCACGTCGTGGGGCCTAATGGTTAGGGAAGCGCTCTCGTAATCGAAATATTGCAGGTTCGAATCCCCGACCAGCAAGGTACCGCCCCCAAGCACTGCTCCCCGGGCGCTGAATTAGCTGCCCCCTGCTCTGTCACACTGGCACATATGGGTTAAATGCAGAGGACACATTTCACTGTTGTGCACCGTGTGTCAACAATGACAATGAATCACTTTCACTCGCTCTTATGATGCAGCACTGGAGATCAGCTTCAGTTCGGACCTCAACCCCGCTTCCCCACCAAACATCTTCAGATGCTGTTTTCTGGCTACTGTGGCAAAGGTTGTCTTACACAGTACAACAGCTACAGAGTGTCACAGCCACATGAGAGCATGCCTAAGATTAATTTGATTTCATTTCACCGTCGTTTTCAAGCAAAAATCACCGCGACGCCTGAGGAAATCGCTTATGCGCTGAGACTTTATTAACAGCAGCTCCTGCACATCTTCAGGAGCTGCTGTTAATGGGGAATAAGAATCCACCACCTAATTACAAAAATACGACAACGCTCCTCATCACATCAGCGATACAAGTGAAGTTTCCACAACACTGAGGAGGTGAGAACCTGCAGCACGGAGAAGAGCCACATGTTCAGCAGAACAGGCCTGCAGAAGCCTGAGACAGGAGTGCTGAGGGCAGGCCTAGGGCTGAACCATTACTGTGGGGGGGGACCACCTGTATTGATACACCCACCCTAAACTGACATAACCTTTAAAATCGTTTTGCTTAGCCCGATATATAAAGCCACTCGGATTTAACTCATAAAACTGAATAAAATTTTCCCCAATGGAGAAATTTAGGTTAATGAACTTGATATCGATAACACGCCCACACTCTCCCCTCACCCTACGCATGCGCCCACCCACCGGGACAAAAGGTTAGGGTAGCCTCAGTCTACTGGACCAAAAATGCATGGGTCAGCTATCTGGGCCGTGCGACTTTATTATCCCTGTATAGAACGTCCCGGCTGGCTTCCACAACAATCATTACGTCAGCACACGTGTGGGAGATGGGTAATAATCCATTCGGTCTCACATTTCACAGGGCATCATCACCGACGTCATCGCTGATGGGCTGTGACACGGTATCTGCTGGAGTGTCAGCTGAAAGGGGCTGGTGTGAAACACGCCACAGGACAGGACGGGCTCCATTTACGTTTATTTCACAGACACTTCTGTCAAAAAGCATCCAGTTGTTCAACTGAGGACAGCTTGGGGTCAGGGAGCATCTAGGGGTTACAGGTCTTACTCAAAAGCCCAACAGCGATGTGTGCTGGAAATATAACAAAATTAAATGAAGCTTGTGACATGTCTGTACCGATGAAAACGAAATGCCCCATTTTGCTCTGTTTGGAGACTCATACACAGATATATACACACACCTGAGTGTGCAGCTTAGGGTCCATATGTAAGCTCGGTCCATTTCAAAGGGATTCAGGGCCTTGCTCAAGACGTTACTATTCTGCCTGCCATGAGATTTGAACCCACAACCTCCCGAAAACGGGTAGATATTCCTAACCTGCTGGGCTACACACCACCCCAGCCATCTGCATGCTGTTCTCACTGCCCAGGAAGGCGAGTAGCCACCCTTCCTTGTAGAGAACAGCAGCTTACCAGCGAAGCAGAGAGGGGAACGGAGAGCCCCAAACGGGCAGCCAGGGGCAACCGGAACCCATTAGGGTGCGCACGTGGGTCGTGCTCCCAATTAAGCGACGTGATGGAGACCCATCTAGTGGAGGCTCAGCTACTCACCTGCCATCTTTCACGAGACGGCATGGATGACAGAAGCCCCGTCAATATACGCGCAACACATCCCAGTCCATTAAAGGCCATGCACCAGACATGTGAGGAATCAGCTCAAGTCCCAAAAGAGGTCTTTCTGTTGGACCTACAAAAAAGCCACTTAACCTGAATGCTGCTCATAGCTGCTGACCAGAACAACCAATAAAACTATCGTAGATACAAATACACACATATAAAACTAACAATTACCCCCAAAAGATCCTCATGTCCATTCAGGGACACAGAGCCCAACGATCTGGTGAGCTTTTTTAGTTCATACCGAAAAAGAACAAGAATCTAGTTGAGCACTTGAGCCAAGCCAGCCTTTCTATTTGCTGGGATGCGGTTTTGGCGAGATGCAGAAGCTTTTCCGCCCCCTCTGCCGCGAGCAGGGATGCGAGGCCGACGTGGCCGTACGCCATGCCGCAGACGGCGGGTGCCCATCGCAGCGGCTGGACTCGGCCGTCAGTCACCCGCGAGTCACCGGAGCCTCCGGTGTGGGAGGCTCGACGCACCTGTTTTATTAACGTCCTTCAGACGTCGCTGGACCACGTGGGAGGAGGAAGAGGACGACTGTGGGCGTGGAGCGTATGCACCGCCGCAGACAGGGTCTCTGTTCAGAACCAGGCGAGCTACAACACTACTGGGTTTCATGACAAGACAAGGCGGAATGATACCGGATACCCAGCATGGTGCTGTATCTCCTACAGCAGCATCTCTCAACCTGGTCTTCAAAGACCCCCAGACAGTCCACATGTTTGGGAGGGAATGGTAACTTGGGTCAGCTGGCAGGGAGCTGGGATGGAGCAAACCTGGGGGTCCCACAGGACCAGGCAGAGAAGCGCCGTCTAGCAGCAAAAGGTTCAATGTACAACCTTACATTAGATTTAAATCCGTTCTCATTGCATAACATCAAACCATGCGGAGGAAAAGCCATGCAGATTTACCTCGACGGCGACACACCTTAAGGAGCATAGTGGCCTGCAGCAGAGTATCGACCACCAACGGGTCATACTTCTAACTGTCTCCCGGTCAAACAGGTCCAGGAGCACCAAGATGAAATGTGACAGAGGTAGGCCGTAATTTTTCAAAAGCAATATTTATTGGTCAAACCGGGATGCCAGGATACTACTCTTTTTTTTTTTAAGATGTACCTTAAATAAGTCTAGCTCAACCCAACAAGTACGCTTGATGTACGCAGGAGAGTTTAAACATCTGACAAAGAGCTTGATTTCTTTTGATAAAAGCACTGAATACTGCAGACATTTAATTACATCAAATTTAATTAATGACAACCATCTTACAACCCATGGTCTCCACAGATTGGAGCAATCCGAAGTAATTAACTCCATGTGCGCGTGTTCTTCTACCCTACCAGCAACGTACAAACTGTTGTCTGGGACCTCTAGTCACGTGTAACATAAGTATGGCCATGCAAAGTCTGATTATCAGTGTGTCAGAGAGTAATTCACACCAAAGTCCCTGCTTTGATTTTTCCCAGGAGAGCCACGGTAGTCGCAAATCCCCAGAGCTAAGGCCTGTCACGATAACTATTTTTTGTTGGGCGATATATTGTCCAAGGAAAAATAGCAATAAACGATATTAGTCATTTTTTAGAACATTTTATGCCACTGATATAACGATGATTATTGCATAACACAAATACACTCTTTCAAAAAAAAAAAAAAAAAAAAAAGACCTTTTTCTCTTAATATTCAATGTAATTGGAATGTCAAAAAAATCATGAATAAGTAAAACAAATAAAACCATGTAATGTTTTTGGGCAAGGAGGCCAGTTAACAGTGATGTAATATAAGGTCAAGCTCACGTTTACATCGGCAGTAGACTTGTGAAAAGTTTGCAGCATATTTTTAAATGCTGGTTGTCTGATGGTGGTTAATGGCTGCATTTCTATGGCTATGCAGCGAATCACGGCATCGGAGAGCATGCGCCATTCGGTGCTGCCACGTTTATGTTTGCGCTGCCGGGCAAAGGCGTCCGTAATAGACAACTGCCGCGGTGGCTCCTCTCTGAATGGGACGGTTGCGTTTCACATGAGTCTTTAGCTTAGTTGTATTGCCACTTTTCGTTCACGTTAATAGGCTCTCCTCTCCCAAAATGGCCCCACACTGGAGATGCAGCTCATCTGGCCTTATTCTTCCAAACCTTCTAGCAAGAATTATATAGTAATCAGACGAAAAAACAAACAGCTATTGAAACACGTCTCCTATTAGCCAAGAGCAACACACAAATAAGTAAGTATTGCTCAAATACGTTTCATTTGATCAAACTGTTATTCATGTTGGTGAGTGAACAGGGCATTGAGTATGACGAATGCACAGTACAAATAAAATGTATTAATTATTATCATTATTATCATTATATAAACTTCTCCAGGACAAGATTTAAAAGGACAAGACTTAAAAGATGCGGGTTGGAGCGGAACAAAATATGGTGAACGGGCGAGTGCGTGACAGAACCTCACGTATGTGGGTAGGAGCGGGATTCTGCGATGAACAGACATCTAAGACAGAGAGCAGCCGAGACAGATGAAGCAGTATGACCGCCTTAAATATTGCGGCATTCATTCTTATGTACGCAGGTATGTAAACGCAATTTGCCAATATTACGGTCAGAAAAATGATCACGGTCATCTCCGTACGCCGCCCGATAAGTCGATACCTTAATTATCGTGACAGGCCTTGCTAAACCGCTCGCTGCCATTGCACCTTGCATTCGGTCACTCATTCGGCAAAGCAAAGGAACCTCATTGAGTTACAGGGCCTCCGCAGCCTCACTTCTGCATTCTGATGGCAACCCAGCAAGGCCCGATGAGAAATCGGTGAGGCCTTTCGCCGCAAGGACGGTCCGGGGCAGGGCAGGAAAGGGGTTTCAACAGGCAGTGACCTGAGGACCTAGACAGATGGCCGGCCATGCTTGAAAGAGCAGAGGTAGAGCCAATGGGGGGGCAAAAGGTCAGCATGTGGCTCCGTAAAAACTTGTGTGCTAACAGGTAGCTAGATAGCTGGTACGAAAGACCGCTCCAATGGGAGCTATCACAGCCAGGCCGAGTTAGACTTGTGATAGTGTGTCACTCCGCACGTCTGTGGTATTCCTCTGGCAGTGCCTGCCCCATAATATTTTCACACTCAAGGGATTGTCAAATCTTTGAACTGCCCACTGGTTTAAAGCCATCATTTTGATGAAGGACATAAGTGAGCTTTGAAGAATAATGGAAACAAATCAGGACTTGTGGATTGACACCTTGTCAAGGCATCATAGTCATAATTATCGTGCAATTTGAGAAAGCATGCTGTTTCAGGACAACGCAAACTGCACATCTCAGAAATCCAACACCCTGCCAGACTGAACCAGGGAAGAGAAGTAACAGGACGGAGGAATGGTGCCAAAACCTTGAAGTTCTGACCTGGACTGGAAGCGGAGGACACAGCAGCGGTGAGCATTGTGTAGACAAACCAACAGAGTAAAGCTTATCAATATATCCATCAGGCCTGCTGGTTGCTTGTTTGCTTGGTGCTGCTAGACCCATCAGCTTAATCACACACAGTGAAGCACCACTTCAAATAAAAGTTTGGCTGGTCATTTCAAACACAACAACATCCACAGCAAACAAAAAGCACGGCAAGTCGCAGGGTCCCCCCCCCCCCCCAAAAAAGGAATGCAGAAAAGGGAGGGGCTGCGTATCCCGCATCTGCGCCAGTTGCAGGCAGAATCTTGAGAAGGCATCGTGAGCGAGAAGCACCGGCACGATGAGAGCAAGCGAGCGAGAGACGGCGTGTACCTGTGACTAAACCGGCTGGGCTGCGAGCCGACAGACTCCCTCACACGACGCCGCTGACAGACTCTGACCTCATCTGCTGAAACGCCCACTGACTCCGCCATCCAGATGCTCTGCTTCATAGAAACCCGGCGGATCTCAGATACCCGTTCTGTCTGTGCGATACACGTTGTACCTCATGCTTGTATGTTGGCAGGCCAGGCTCATGCATGCAAGACCTACCGGTAGGCACAAGTAACATCAGACACATGCTTTAAAAATGGATGATTGTGTTTTTTTTTTTGGGGGGGGGGGGAGAGACAGGGGGCATTAAAACTGTATCATTCTTGGAGTTGCCAGCATATGGCTTGCAGAGAGAACACTGCGTCACTGGGGCGACCCACAATTCCTTGTCACTTCAGCACAGTCCACTTTGCGCTACCTTTCATATAGGATCTTCCACACGACGTTCCATTTTCAGCGAGAGACGTGCCATTTCTGTATTACACCACTATACTTCCTCATCCGAATCTGGGTAATGATTTGATGCCCCAAGGACTCAGAGCAATGGATCCCGACGAGGAGGCCAGGCCCGGCCCTGAGGAGTCCTGAACCCTGGACCTGGACCCGTGAGCAGGGGCCCGCTCTCACTTCTCCACAGGAGCCTCAAAACGCAGACTTATCCCACAGCTGCTTAGGGACTCCCAGCCCTGCGCAGAGCGTGACCCACTAAGAGCAGCGGCACAGCTCTGGGGATGATGAAGGAGTGCCGGGTAGACTGGGCCTTGTTCGGCATGCTACACGTGTGTGTGAGTATGAGCGTGCGTGCGTGTTCGTGTGTGGGTTCCTTGTTGCATCCAGTCACTATAACTCAAGAGAATCCAGCTTAGCAAGCCTAAGCTTCACTGACGAGCTATGCAAAGTGTAAATAACACACACACACACACACACACACACACACACACGCACACACACGCACACACACGCGCACACACACACACACACACGATCCAGAACATAAACAGAATCAGGTGCTACAGGGTGTGCTGTAAATTTCAATTGCATTAACCAATCTATCAACCTTTTGCTTTCTGCTAATACATTCTTTACTTTATTTGATCATTTGTCATGTTTTTATTTTTTATACATATTATATATATATATATATACACACATATACATATATATATACACACATATATACATATATATATACACACATGTATGTTTGTGTATGTATATATACATATATATATACACACATATATACATA
>JAODKE010000047.1:9278560-9296395 GCA_026779605.1 Mormyrus hasselquistii | reverse complement strand
CGGGGCGGTGGGGTCTGGACATGCGACACGGAGTCTACATGCGCGCGGCGGGGGGGGGGAGGCGGGGGAGGCGAGTGCGCGAGGGAGAGAGAGAGAGAGAGAGAGAGAGAGAGAGGGAGAGAGAGAGAGGGAAGGAGGAAAGGCGCGGGGGGAGGGGCAGGCTGATGCCGCGTGGGGCTTTATCGCACGGACCGCTGGAGACACACTGTGCTGCCTGCCTGTGAGGGAGCTCTGAATTATCAGAAATGATAGGGAGTGAGGGGGCTGAGGCAGAGAAAGGCTGTGATTCTGGAGGCTGCTCAGAAGAGAGAGCAGGGATGGAAAAAGGGATATTGGAGTGCTTTATTTATTTGCTGGGGGGGGGGGGGGGGCGCTTAGGGCCCCAATGAGCTGCAGTGGCTGTGACCTCTGGCACCCCCTTTCCCTCATCAAACTTTCAAATCCAAAACAAGGCAATGTACAAGAACCACAAGTCAAAGCAGAGAGAGAGAGAAAGAGAGAGAGAGGGAGAGAAAAAGAGAGTGAGGGAGAGAGAGGGAGAGATGCCGCTGAGCCCCTAACTAGACGCGGCGAGGTGGGCGGGGGAGCGAGAGCAGGAGGCAAGCCCAGCGCATCCGCGTCCGATAGCACTGACAGCCAGCCGGTACCGGCCAGGATCACAGAGAAATGCCGGCTTCTAGCTTCCCCAAGCGCCCCGCGGGAGGACGGCAGGCCTTCAGAGAGCCTCCCCCAAAGGGGACACGCGCGCGCTTCCGCTTTACGCTGTCGAGCCTCGAAACAAACCCAGGCTATCGGTTTGTTATGCAGATGCTCAGAAAAGAGAGTGACTCCAGCGTGGGCGACCTTTAAAATAAACACAGCCTGCGCTTTTCGTGCCGAAGGAGACAGGGGTGCACGTGTGACCCGCCCCCACCCGGACGAGGCGCTGTTCTGCACCTCCGCCATCCTGAGTGGCCTCGGCGCCCGCCTTCCCGATGGCTGCCCCCTCACTCCCCGCCGCTGTAAATCAGCCGAGCGCAATGACAGTGGTTACATCATAACCATTCTCCGGCAGCTGCTGATGCACACGGTCCCAGCGGACAGATCGTGTCTCACAGCCCTCACTGGTACGCTGTGCCACAGCCTTTGCCACCGCGCCCCTCTCCGAGACGCTGTTGGGCAGCGGGGAGGTAGCAGATGTTCAAGGCCATGCAGACAGTTTGTACGCTAAAACAGCCCGAGCAAAAGGACAGCCCCGCGCCCTCCCTGCCAGTCCTCCTCCTCGATCTATGAACACATGCACTGTCCACTTCTCTGCCAAGCCATGACACTCGAAGTCCCGCCATCGGGCCGACGCAGGCCATCGGACCGCATTGTCGCCGGAAACGTGGAGGCGGACTGCAAACCCGCCCTTACAGACACTTATTTATAGCTCTGAACATCAAGCGTGATGAATGACTGGCACTCGTGTCTGCGATCGACGACGACGCAGCCCGTATGTGATCTGTTACCAGCCGCTAGGATAAATCACAGCAGGAAAAGGCATCAAGCAAATATTCACTGTCCTAAAAAGTCACGGAGAACATCTTCCTGGTAATTAAGCACAAAAAAACGTGAGGAATAAGTATGCAATGTTAGCGAGAGCTTCACCACTAACATGTATAAGCCATCCTGTCACTGACATGAGCTACCCTTTAGCTGCAGACCTGCCAATTACAGGGTTGTTGGATCTAAAGTGTTATTACTGACCAGCAAAAGGGACCTCTCCATCCAGCTGGGGGGGGGGGGGAGACAGTTGCTGCCAGACAGGTATTTTAATCAGTTTTCCTTCCCCACAGCCAAGGATCGTGGGCGCCTTTCTACAGCCAGCCAATCGGCCCAGAAATGAGACGAGCAAGACGGCGGACAAGCAAATGAAGAAGAGGAGGAAAAGGCGGCAGAAGAAGTCCACTCCTCCATCTCAGGCTGACAGCAGCAAGGCAACCAAGAAGCACCACCAACTTGCCCACATCCCTTCTCAAACAGTGCAACACCACTGCCCCCCCCGCCCCCACCAAACCCAAGCAGGGAGGGGAAGCCACAACGTGTCACGATAATATGCCAAGAGTTCACACGTTTCATTGTGCCAAAGCTGGCGCGCTTCATTAAGACACAGACTGAATGCACTCTACCTCCTGGCGAAGCTGAACCCAGGGCCGCTGCTGGGTAAGTCATCCTCAAGGGCACACGGGCACCGACCTGGCAGCAAGTGGCCCAGTCCGACAGGCCTCTGAGCCGAGGGACAGACTTATTTTCTCACTATACTTCACTGGTGTCAAAGCTGGACAGATGATGAACCTTTGGCGAATAACAAGAAGAGCGTGATACACTGTGGCCTATAGAAGTGCTGGGTGACCGACCCGGGGACGTTCGGCCGTGAATCCCACTCTCACGAGCGGCCTGGGTACGATCGGCCGTGAATCCCGCTCACACGAGCGGCCAGGGGACGATCGGCCGTGAATCCCGCTCACACGAGCGGCCAGGGGACGTTCGGCCGTGAATCCCGCTCACACGAGCGGGTAGGCTGTCGCCTCTGGGCCACTTTTGCGCACTCAGCACTTTCTGCTGGAGACGCGAGACGAGGCCGTCTCCTTCGAGATTCATCTCCATATCGGAGCCTCGCCAGGGCATCTATCTCGATGGCGGAGTGCTGAGCGCCGCTGATGGCAGGGAAGATGAGGGTCCCAGCACATGGAGGGGGGGGGGGGTATACTTCCAGATCCAGAGTGAGCTGTAGTGCGTCCAACTTCAAAAGCTGCCATTGTCTTATTTCGGCTCGGAATCTATTTAGTAAGGATTCCCATGGCCCCGTCCCAACTCTTAAGGACGTGCAAAGTCAAAAGAGCGACTGGGCGTAGCATAGAGGTTCCAGTTCGCTGGGCTCGGACTCCAAAGCTGCAGGTGGGAAGCAGAGGGCCGGTGCTTACTCACACAAACACCTGCACCGACACGTGGGGGGCAGTTCCATCTTGCTCTGCGCTGTTGCCTACTGCTGCTGAATATCATACAGTAACATTACATGCAGTAAAATGCTAGACAGCCATCGTGCCGCGAGGTGGCACATAGAGCATATATGCGGTGAACGCCCAGCGGCGCGTGTCACGGCGCCTCGAAACACAATCCAGCCACAAAGGCCGCGGAGACAGGAAGGAGGAGGATCTCCTGCATATACGCGGCCGGCGCTGTGATTCAGAGCGCTATAAAGCGCGGGGGGGTGGATTGGGGAGGGGGTGCTCGGGACCACCTGAGAGCCAGGCAGGCAGGCGGGCAGGCAGGCAGGCAGGCGGGTGACTCATGCTCTTTCTGCAGAGGCAGCTGAAGGCGGCCATTCAACAAGCGCCCCACCCCCCTCCCCCCATGTGGGGGTGCAGTCTCATGCCGTACTTCCCTCTCACGCTCTGCTACCTCACCTGGGATGCACACGCGCGTGAACGCACGCACACACAGACACACACACGCAGCAAACGACCTGTAGCGTAAACACCCGCTGCTGATCCTCCTGGTATGATTTTAACAAGTGAAACATGGCTGCAAGTATGTTAAACTGAGAGCTAGGAAATCTCCTCCATAAACCTCAGAAAAATAAACTGTTCATGGTAGAAAAAGAAACAGGAAATGGGATGGAATTGGGCATTTAGCGACAACTGAATGAGATAAGATTTCCAGCTTAAGGCCAGACCATCTGCCTAGTGAGACGTTCTGACCCAGTGGTAGCTGGGCAAAAACATCAGAGCCTCCGCAGTGTTTGCCAGTCAGCCAGATCACTGGGGGACACAGCAGAAAGGGGGCTGGGCTCTGAAGGTCGTTGGCAAGGTCATGCACCACAACTGGTGACCGAGCGATACTAAAGGCTGTTCTCCTAAGGGGAGGGGGGGCTTCCCAACTCTCTGAAAACGAGTCCTCCCTACCTCACCAGGGCCTCCCCTCTCTCTCAAGGAACGCCCCTTGACTGCCCGACCCTCTCCGACGCCGAATATCAGCCATCACGACGACGGCTCCTTCCGCATCGTCCTCGACGTCTGTGCTCGACGCCGACCACCCACCTCCAGCACCTAACCTGGGCTGGAAGACGCCCGTTCATCACCGAGCCGTCTGAAGCCTGAGTTATGACGGCTGGAAACAGTGAAACTCCCATGGTCACACCAGGAGGTGGACAACTTCAGGGGGAAAAAAAAAAAAAAAAAAAAAAATCAGCCTTGAAAAGTGTAAAGCACAGGAGCAAACCTCATAAAATACTACTACAGCTACTGCACATAAAACATAATAAAAGCAAATCAGATTCCCATAACCGTCAGTGAAGCAGGCGAGGACACCCCAGAATGGGTCTTTCCATTGACTAGGGAGGGTGTGGACAAGATGAGGCGTCAGCACCGAACAGGGGATACCCCCTTAGACCGAACAGGGGATACCCCCTTAGACCGAACAGGGGATACCCCCTTAGACCGAACAGGGGATACCCCCTTAGACTGGTGACTCCATTTGTCATACTCAGCATGGGCAGATCACCCATCCAACTGCCCAAAGTCTCAAGCAGGCTCTGTAGGAGAACCGTTGCATCCTCTATGTGATTCTGATGACTGCCACCTTGTGGACAAAATAAAATCTGCCCCCCACATTTACAAATGAAATCAACACCACCCCAACAAACATACGCAGAGCTTCAATTTCAGCCTCAGAAGAGACACAAACGATGACAATATTAATCAAGGGAATTCCCTGAAATGTACAGAAAAAAATGTTTCATTGAAACTTCCTTCCATGGTCTACTTTCACAAAGAGTAATAAAGGCGCTAGTCTCCCTTTAGCCCAGCAGAGGGCAGTATTGCACTCTTCACATATTTTCACACGCACACAAGCTATACATCACTAAACTTGTTAAGCACAGTCATATCCACATAGCTTCAGAGAATCCTGCAGTATAAACAGTAAATACGACACAGACCCCTAGATGAAGAGTCAACATAAACAGCCACATTCTGGCACCATTTCCGCAATTTCACCTTTAAACTTCATAAGGCCCCTAATCTCTGTTCCCCTGCTGGTATTAACCTTCAAGCCTGGCGGACAAAGAGTACCCCCCCTCCCAGGCCACTGCGTGAGGCTAGAGCTACCCCCTGAAAAGGCAGGGCAGAGGTGATAGTGCCTGGAATCTATATCCCCCTGTAAAACACAGCCAATCCTTACCACAGAAATGGGAAACACACTGCAGCATGGATACAGTGCTGAGGAACTCTAGGGAACATCAAGGGGGTCACCTGTTAACTCCCCGCCTGAGGGAGCATGATGGGAAAATCACTCGCACACTTTGCAATCTGTATATCTGAGCAGACGTCAAGAGGTTGCATCAGGTAAAAACACACAGGCAACATCCACATGTCAGGATGGTACATAAGCTTTGGAAGAAATGCAGCACTGGGTGTGGTGCTCTGAGACGACAGCTGCGCAGACGGCAGTCAGACACCCAGGCAGTCAAATGACCCCCTACACGACTAATCACAACAAGAGCAACTAAACTTAATGTTCTCATTCGCTAATACAATTTTAACCAAATTCACCGTTGGGCTTCTCACGTCACGAAGGCAGGCTATTTCGAAGCCCCGGTCGCGACCATATATCTTACTCACAGCACAAAAGGACAGCCAAACTATTCCAATGTCGAACATTTTCTCTTAGCCCACACAGGTCATCACCTGACAAATATTTCTGCTGGAGCAGCGGATTTTTAACCATTTTTCTGGCAGGCAAAATGCCTGTGTTTATGAGGCTGAAAGCTATCAACCTTGCTGGAATGCAGAGCAAGAACCGTTTCAATGGCAACCACAACAGAGTGGCGGAAATTCACCGTCGTTTTCCTGAAGTCCTCCAAAATTATAAGAATTACAACCAGCTTTTAATTGGAATCTGCTTCACATTTCTTGATCTGTGAAATGTGTGTCAGTGCTTTGCATAAAAAAAAAAAAAAAAAAAAAAAAAAAATCACAGAACGGAGTGAAAATATCACACTCAGACACACAATGCAGTGCTAAGAAAACTGACGGGTTCCCCAGCAGTGTTGTGATGTTCAATAGCAGTCATGCGACCGCAGGCACCAGGGACATTCAGACTTCTATCAGATTGGGCTTTTTACCATGGAGCTGCAGTTGGGTGCGGTTATAGATTGTCGGGGAAAAGATTCAAGAGGAGCCTCATATATTGTTTGCAGCAAAAAGGTATGAGTGCGCTTCCCCCCCCCCCTCTCTGTTCCTTCAATAATCAATAGAAAAAAGCAAAAAAAAACACCAAGTTCGGTACAGGCAGGATGGGGGGGGGGGAGGGGGGGTATACAAACGTGGTCATCAGTATTTTACGCAGACTCTCCAAATCGGCATTGTAGACAGTCCCATGCTGGGACAGCCAAATTACAAAACGTCGGTACTAATGCAGAGGCTCACTGGCAGAAAAAAAAAATTCCATCCACCCACCCACACATGCATCTTCAGTAACCACTTGTCCTATTCAAGGTCATGGGGGGTCCTGAGCCTATCCAGGAGACAGGAGACACGCGGCAGGAAACAACCCAAGATGGGGCTATTTTGTAATAATATAACTTACAATATACAGTATGATTAATTGAGAAGACATGACAGTCACCATTCTGGTTTTTTTTTTTCAAGCAAATACAATGTAATTGTATTTAAAGATAAGAGGTGAACTGATGTTAAAAATATTACCTTTATCATTCAACTCGTTCTGAAAGCAATTACACACATTAGTTGGGGTTCTGTTGTTAAAGTCTGATGACAAAACACTTCATAGCTTCTTCACTGTATTGGACAAACCGAATACACCCCGGCACTGCAAGAAACTGGATCGAAGAAACCTACAGAAAGTGGCTAAACACGACAGATGGTTATATATAAAGATCAGGGGAAAGATGCGGCCTGACTTACAGTGCCTATAATTTTGGAGGTTGAGAGAAACTACCAGCTTCTTAGCAACATTTCACATCAAATCAAAGCGCAGCACATGGTGTATAAATGGGATGTGACAGCTGTTTCACTTTTGAGCAAAGCACTACACCTAAACTGCACCAGTCAAAACAGTTAATAGAACTGCAGAAATGGCTGGCAAGTGCTAACACTGCCATCTGCTGGTCAGTGAGAGACATTTTCACTGGGCCCCTTGCACATTACCACACGTCTATCCCATGGCAAACATCACCTTTCCTGGTCCTGATGCTGACATTGCAGCAGCAGGTTAAGGGTAAATCACAGCCCATCAGCTGCAGCAAAACTCCAGACGGCTGTACAGGCTACAAATGGCTACTCACTAAGCATGACCTCGGCCACCTGTGTACATTGACAGGCATAAGCAGGTTGTAGCGAGTCAGTTCTGTCACACAAGGGCACCTTGTTCCAGCTTGGGGGAGCCATGACAGCGAAAGTGCTGAATCACAGGGTACTGAGGACCCACGCGGTGACCTACTACACTCACAACACCACGGCTCCCCCTACAGGGGAGGGAATGCGCTGCAGGGCCCAGGCGGTGCTTAATCATACAGCAGGTGTTGTGCACTTGCTCTCTCAAGGCACGGGAGAGCAGGAGAAAGAAAGGGGGGGGAGGGGGGACTCCTCAAGGACTCTGCGTTCTCAGTTATAATTAACTATACAATGCATCAAACAGACCTGGACCCATTCCCAGCTGTTACGGCCCGTGAGTCGTTATGGCGACACCTACATAGTCACCGGGACTCTGCCGTTTCTGGGAACGCAGCGCGGAAGCTGAGCGAGCGAGCGAGCGAGCAGGCCGCTCTCTGCCAGCGCTGGGGGCTCCGCACCTGTCGCCCCGCGCACGCCCAAGTCAGAGAGGAACAGTCGCCACTCGGACCCCCCCTGGGGACAGAGCCAGGTGGGGGCGGGGAGACCGGTGGGGTCTGTGACAGCCGGGCATTTAGGGGGGGGGCGATAGCGGCCACGGAAACCGGAGCGGCCAGGCGGCCACCCGCACCCGGGAACCCTCTGATCAATATGCAGCGCGAGGAGGACGAGCAGAGCGAGAGGAAGGTGACTGGAGACACCCGCGGGGTGGCAGTTGGGGGCGGCTTTCATGTGTCGCGCGACTGCAGTGCACGCAATGCGGTGAAAGCAGCGTATCACCTCAACTCTAATATCACCAATGATGATGAGACTGATTAGGGTCGGACACTCGGCTCTACCGGGCTCTGCCAGCTGTCAGGGATCGGCTCAGCTGACTGGCTCACTGCTACTCAGTTCCGTAGAGCAGACCACAATTCTCTCAATAAGCGACACGTGTACGTTTAACTGATGTGATACAGCCCAGCAATGGGTTGGTGCCCTCCCCTGAGTTACTCCCTGCCTTGTGCCAGTAGCTTCCAGGATAGACTTTGAACCTGGAAAAGAACAAATGGGTACAGAAAACAGATGGACGGATGGACAGATGGATACAGAAGATGGATGGAAGGATGGATGGATACAGAAAATGGATGGATGGATGGATGGTATGATATAAGCAAATTCGATACAAAGGCACTACATGACCCTAACCCCCAAAAAAGTGCCAGACTGTGGCCTTGGGGGAGCCATTTAATTAAGCTGAACTGTCTGGCCCATCTGTGTGGTTTGATACATCAGACAGGAGACAGAGCAGCCATGAATTTCTGTAAAGCACTTCAAACAAAGCCACCCATCCGTCCCATCAGGGATGATTCTGCACTCGCAGCACTACAATCTATAGCTACCAGTTCATCTGAACAATGTCTCTGGGCTGCAGGGAAACAGGAGCACCAAGGGCATATCTACACAAGGGATCGGGGTCGTTGACCATAAGCATGAAGAACCAGGGCTCTTAACATTGCCACAAGAGAACAGGAAAAGGAGGGAAAAGGCCTAACCAGTGGTAAACCCTCCAAAAACTAGGTAACCACTAGTCAAGCAGAGCAGCCCCAACCATACACCATGGGATCACTAAGCGCTGACAATCATTTCTGAAATCCCACTTCTAAGCCAAGCAGTGACTGACAGCGCTCAATAAACCTCACCCACCGCATGTTTTAAAGCCTTGTTTCTTCCGTCACCACATAACGTGAGTCACAGTAGGAAGCATCAGCAGCAAGATAATAGCGCTTTATTCAGTATTTTGTTCTACAGATGGATTCTCTTTTTTTTTTGTATGTGTGTTTTCATGAATGGAAACCGTGCTTTTGATTATTGGCTTTCAAGAAAACAAGCTGGACAAAATCAAGTGGCCGCTCAATAACAGCCAATCCGAGCAGAGTAGCTTTTGAAAAGCGAGCGGAAGGCCAACCAATGGCCAGTCATTAGTTCAAGGTCAGGTGGACCCTAAAGACACAGTAGGGAACAGCCTGACGCACCACACAACTGACCACACAAATTCTAGATACTAACCCAGCAAATGCCTACCCACCATGCTAGAAATTTACAACCAGGAAAAAGCGACTTCTGGAGTCAAAAGACACCTTATAAAATGCTAATGTTTAAAAATGAGGATGTCGCCATGGAGTTCTTTGACGGCAACAACAAAGCCAGTCAACTCATCATATCCTCCTCAGGACCTAATGCATTTCCGTCCTACTCCAGGTACCTCAAACCCATGCGAGTAAACCCATAAATGTCATGACATACATGATTATACTGTCTGCGACCTCCTCTCATAACCAGGTAGTACTGAAGAAAAGGACCCCACCTCATACTCAAACCAGAGAGAGTCAACAAAAGAGTGACGGCCCAGAGTGGAGAAGCACCATCAGTCCAGAGGTGCCACCTCCTTGGGACAGACTTGCAAAGCGGTCAGCCAAGATACCCGGTCCACTTTAATCCCTCCCTTCGAGGGGGAAGCAAAACTAACGACGCTCCTCTACTACCTTCATGGGGGGGGGGCGGTGTGTGTGATTAAGCAGGGGGACAAGAAACAAATATTGCGCAGATGTTTCCTGGGCCCCCCCAGCAGCTCCGGGTAATGCAAACAGCACGGCTCAAGCCATTATACAGACTGCCCTTCTAAGGCAAGCCAAACAAGAGCAACGCAAGCAAGTACCAAGGCTCAGATTACACATCTGAAGCCAATACGGAGATGCAAAGAAGCGTTGCAAACAATATCAGGTGAAAGTAGGATGTACTGAACACGATGTCCAAAGGTACAGATTCATAAAGGGATGTAAAACGCTCTAAGGAGAGAGAGCAGCCAATCAAATGAGCCTTATTTTCAAAAAGGCAGCTTAATGGGCGCAAGCACTGTGACTCACAGGTGCGTAACCATACTGAAATGACTCAACCCTCTACCTTCTTCCAGCTGTTACTACCAGCATGAAACACAGTGAGCCCGGCAAACACATAGAAATGATTTCCAGGATGGGATTGGATCTTTGTCTATTGGTATATTATGAAATATAATTGTGAACAGGCATAAACAAGGGCAGCTAAAAGCAGACTATAGTAAAATGTGATGCAACTGCTTAAAGCATTCAAGTGCAACACAGACCAAGGGGCCAAATACCTGACTGCTAAAACCTTCTCAAGTATTGGTCGCTGACTTTGAAGGGTCCCAACATCAGCCAAGTGTCAGCAAACATGCCCAGTCCTGCAAACAGTGCCAGCCCTAAAAACCCTTCCCAACCCATCAGACAGTGAGAGCAAGAGCAGTTTGGGGTTCCGATACTGGGTCACTGGTCAGGATCCACGTGGTGAAGGCAGCCCATGGACACAGAGAGATGACAACTGACGTGGAGGTGGACAAGCTTGCTCTCACAATGGCTCTTCACAGAACAATTTCCAGACTCCAACCATCCGACATAAAAGATCTCTCCGAAAGCAATCAACAATTAAAACACCGGCTGACGAAACCGTCGGAATTTCACAGAATGAGAATGACTTGATTTTTTACAGAGAGTGTTTCAAAAGCAGCCGGCCCAGTGTGCTACTGATCTACGGTTTAAAAGACCCTTTCATGGGTGCACAAGTGCTGCCAGGCAGCAATAAAAGGGAAATAAAAGGCTAAATGTCATATATGCTGCATTACTTTCAGAGGGAGAGTAGCACAGATGCTCCTCACGTATGGAAGAAGAAGAAAAAAAACAATATAAACTTAAACATTCACCAAGAAAAGCTGAATATAATGCAATAATGCCATATTTTAACCTGAACAACTTTGCTGAACTTCATTAAAGCACTTGTGAACCTTTTCTAAATGGTTTCATTGCACAAAGAATTTTAGTGTGTTTTGTTACATTATTTTAATCAGACTGATTAAAATGCTAATTAACAGCAAATATTGTCATAGTTCATATAGTAATCTACTAAAACAGTGACCTGGGCACATACCATGAATGTTACATTCATAATAAATATGTCTAACAAGGAAAGAGCGTCGTCAGCGACTGAAGAAGAAAACTATTAATCGCGCCAAAAAATAAAAAGAAAACGGCACTTCTACGGTACTATAAGCGGATTATTTAACGTTCGACCTTACCTTTGTGGTGACAATGCACAGACAGTCCATCCTCGGCAGGGGTGCCGGCTCGGCGCTCTCAGCATCTCATTTCGTTGGAAACGGTGACGATGCCGACGGAAACGTGCGCGCACGGGAAAGCACAGAGCGTGGACCGAGAAATGGGTCCCGACGAGGGTGCAGCCGGAGCGAGCCGGGGGCGCCCGCGCACCATCTCCTCTCTCCCCGTACGTGGACGCGGAGCTGCCGCGTCTCCGTCTTGGAGGTAATATTAAAACGCGACCAAGGACGAAACTCGCCAAACCGCGCCGTCCCTAGCCTCGTGTCCTGGGAGTCTCACACCGCCTCCTTAACCCTGTATATACAGTTGCGATGCTAAATCCCCAACTTACTATTCGCGCAGCAAGTTCCTGGCAAAAATATAAATGAATAAATAAACCGCTTAATTATACTAAAGCGATAGTAGAAGGCATTCCTTCAGTTAAACTTTGCGAATGTCAAATAGTTTTTAAACTAGGACAATTAATTTCATTCATTCATTCATTAAATTTAATTTAATTTTAATGCTTAATGCAGGGGTAAGATGTTATACATTCAAACATTAAAAGATGCAGCGTTTGCAACTTTACGCAAAAATGCAAGAAATACTAAACTGTAACAGTTAATTCTATCGAGTTTGTTCACCGCGACCACATCCAGATTAACTAAATGGCATTTTATTTATATGTATTTATTTATATACATACAAAATGGAGGGTGTGGGGGGCAAACAAGTTTAGTTACGCAGTGATTTTAGTGATCCATGGCGAACACCATCAACTACCACTGAATCGAAAGGCTTTACGGAACCGCCATTCCGCTATTTACTACCTGGAGTGCTTTCCGTGAGGACGAATTACGCGAAAAAATGGCAGGCCGCCACAGGAAGTGCGCGCACACGCCAACACACAGTGAGGAACGTAGAAGGGCCGATTCTCCAAACTGCATGTCTTAGGACTGCAGGAGGAAACCAAACTACCTGAAGGAAAGGTACAGTACACAGGGAGAACATGCGAATCAGCACTCAAAGTCCCAAGCCTGGAGTTGTGAGGGACAGTCACTCGCAGTTCAATGCACACCAGTGTCCCAACATCCATGCCGTCAAATGAAATCACACTCGAAAGATCTATGAATTTACATAAAGTACAGAAGTACAGAAATATACCAAAACATGCAGCGCAGGATTGGTCCACATCCGTGCCCCAATCACATTTTTCCTCCTATGTACAAGTTTATAAATTTGATTGACTTTTTTTTTATGCGGTAACAAGCGAATCAACAAAATGAGAGGAGCGATGAAATATTAGCTAAGCCAGATCAGCCAAGAAGGTGACTCGACAAAATTATTTTTGGGGGGACAGTCACACGTGAGGGGACAGGTAACATTTGTTACTCTCATCTGCTCTCCCACCGACTACAAACTGCGCACACAGCAAAAGTTCTTCCGCTATGGACCAAAAGTAGAACAGGCACATCTGTACTGAGTGGGCGTGTAAACCAAACCACTGGGTGAAAATATCACATTTAGTGCAGTTTGTATTCACCAAAAAAAAAACAAGATTCTGTCAAACCGAATTCAAGTAACTATGCGGATTTCAGAATGAGCAGTAATTAAAATAAATGATTAATGAAAAGATGAAGCCGCGCAATGCAGCAAATTAAACAAAACTGCATTGTGTCAAGTCATGAGTGATGCTAGTAATTAGCTCTCTGTAGGTTATAGGAGGAATGCAGGATATGCTCTGACTAGTAAACAAATCACTTTGCATTTCTATCAAAAATAATACTGCTATACCCCAAGTCGTCGTCATAACGACGTAAGGATATAACCAGCAGAACGGGTTGGAAAGAGCCACTTTGTGAATCACAACTGGTTCTGGGTGATAGCAAACAGATCCACAGGGGAGTCAGCGACTGGAGGATGGACCGGGGCGATTTTATTTATCCTCCTCAGGCAAAATGGCAGGCATCTTCAGCTGCATACAAAACTGCTTACATTATCCCTCTTCCTGTAACACACTGCAAACTTGACTCACTACGACTCACTACGATCGCTTGCAGGTGAGGTGAGGGACTTGGCTGCCGATTACACCCCCTTCCCAAAAATATTCATTCCCTTCCCGCGTCTCACGCACTTCCAGCGAGTTGCCAGGTCCACGAGCGACTGTCTGACACAGTGAGCGGTGTTTCATTGTTTCATGCCTTCCTTTACGTTTGCATGGCTCCACAGAGGCTGGGATGAAACACCCAAGCGGGAAACTAAGTCATCATTCCTGGGATTTCAGTAAGTGAAAACCCCTGATGTCGCACAGGAAAGCCAGCTGGTTCACGGCACCCGCTACAGGTTATTCAAACCTGCGGTTTCTTCACATTGGTCTGTATTGGACACGCAACTGTAGCCAAACCAGGAGATGCATTCAATAATAACATTTATATCTATATGAGAGACAATCCAAAACCACCAAAATCTCTCTCCATTATTCCACAATAACCAACACCACTTAGATCCAGCTCCATGGTTAAAATCAACCTCTACCCCTAACATTGACTGGATCTTACTGGCCAAAATTCTGCTTTATCTTTATAGGGGGTGACTGTCAGAGCACAGACCCCATGTTGGTCAGGAGATGTGCAACCCTGAGAAGAAAACAAGTATCGGTATATAAATGGGGCAGGCAATGGAATGTGTTTTACGCAGGGGCCTCCACACGTCTTCAGGAGTAGAGCTGAGTGGAACACGGGGGGGTTGAGAATAGGAATGAGACCACTTGTCATGTCCTGCCCACACAGGGGAGATGAGGTCACAAGGCATGCTCCGCCCACACCATGCAGCTGAGGGTGGCGACATCACAAGGAATATGCTCCGCCCACACCATGGAGCTAAGGGTGATGACATCACAAGGAATATGCTCCGCCCACACCATGGAGCTGAGGGTGACGTCACAAGGAATGCTCCGCCCACACCATGGAGCTGAGGGTGACGTCACAAGGAATGCTCCGCCCACACCATGGAGCGGCAGGAGATGAGACCGCCAGGCGTGTGGCTATGGGAGTCGCCCTGTCCCGATGACACGATACTTACTTGTTCAGCTCTGGAAGACAAAGCTTTTCCTAGCACATGTAGTATTTCTTTTAGAAGGGGGGAGTCCTAAGAGCAGGTCATTCCATACAAGGGGAAAAGGAGAAGAAAAAAAGTCATTCAAATCAGAGGCACGGTTACAGTAGGAGATTAACAAAACCACTTAAATGCAATTCAGACTATTTGCATTTCAATTACAGATGTGCAAACAATGAAAGATTCCCTCGAAAGGAAACGCCAGAAACTACAATGACGGATTTAGCTTCTTTTCCTTTCAGAGCACGATGAGTGATACCAAATGAATCCAATTCTGTCGGGGCAACCAAAAAATTTCAAAATACAAGACCCATGATAAACACATGCTTCATGTTTGCATGACATGGTGCAACAACGAAATGTTGACCTCAAACAGCACGCGATATAAGCAGTTAGGTGACATACAACCCTGTTTCCAAAAAAGTTGGGATGTTGTGTAAAATGTAAATAAAAATAGAATGCAATGATTTGCAAATCATATAAACCCATATTGAATATAGAGCAAAGACAACTGATCAAATGTTGGAAGTGAGAAGTTTTGTTTTATGACAAATATATGCTCAATTTAAATTTGATGCCAGCAACACGTCTCAAAAAGGTTGAGACAGGGCAACAAAAAACTGGAAAAGTTGTGTAACAAAAAAAAAAACCACCTGGTTGAATCTCTCACAGCTAATAAAGTTAGTTGGCAACAGGTGAGTATGATATAAAGGTTTAAAAGGTATAAAAGGAGCCTCAGAGAGTCTCTATGCAGTGAAGATGGGGAGAGAGCCTCGCCTCTCTGAAGGACTGCATGGGAAAATAGTACGACAATTTAAGAACAACGTTCCCAGGGTTCTCCCAATTCTGGGAGAATAAATTTCTGACTTTTCCAAATTTCTGACTTTTCCAAAACTTTTCCAGTACCATAAGGAATTTTTCCAAAACCCACAAGTTTGTAAAACTGAAAAGGTAGATAGAACAGTATTTGTTTGTTATTGACTTCCGATCGTACATTTCCGTTACGGAAGGAAGCGGGAAACAAAAATGAACTAGGCTAGTTTGCAAAACTTTTCCTCTCTATCCAAGAATTCCCAAACTTATCTAGGGCCTGGAAAAAATATTTCAAAATTCCAAAACTTTTCCAGGTTTTCCATGACCGCGGGTACCCTGTGTCCCTCAATGAATTTGGGGATTTCATTATCTAGGGCACATAATATCATTAAAAGATTCAGAGAATGTGGAGAAAACTGTGTGTGAACACAGCTCACTGTGGCCTCCACAAACGCAGGATGAAGCTCTACCATGCAAAGTAGAAACCATATTTGAACAGGATCCAGAAATGCCGCAGATGTCTGTGGGCCCGAGCTCATTTAAGATGGACTGAGGCAAAATGTTATGTCCTGTGGTGCGATGAATCAAAATTTCAAATTCTTTTTGGAAACAGTGGATGCCATATCCTCCGGGCTAAAGAGCAGAGGGACCATCCAGCTTGCCATCAGTGGACGGTTCCAAAGCCAGCATCCATGATCGTATCGGGGTGCATTAGTGCCCATGGCTTGGGTAGCTTGCACATCTGGGATGGCACCATTAACACTGAATGACACACACAGGAATTGGAGCAACATATGCTGCTATCCAGATAACATCTTTTTCAGAGAAGGCCTTGTATATTTCAGCAAGAATGATTGGATTTGTAAATCACTGCATTCTGCTTTACATTTTACACAATGTCCCAACTTTTTTGGAAACAGAGTTATAAAGTGGACAATTACTAACCATAATATACCCTAGATTAGTACAAGGTATAAATAAATGCACGTCTCTGCACAGCAAATGGTACTGCAGCTTTAAGAGGACAAAATGGTCAGCCATAATTCAGAATGTCAGGCCAGTACGCCTGGCATGATTTCCAACAGACTAAAAGAGCTTTGGCCTTAAATGAGTATCCTTCTGTGGATTCCTGCACTCTAAGCAAGGCATGTACATGCGACGGTGACGTCCCTATGCAGAGAGATGGAATCCCCAGTCTGCAGCAGCGTTTTGCGGTCAGGTGCTCTGCAACTCTCATCGTTCACCAGGAGCACAAACATAATCAGTCAGAAAGCTCCGGGACGAAGAAGGTCCTGCAGCTATCTGTGGGGTTCCCAGCACCGCCCAGCAAATCGGGGCCAGGTGGAGAGCTACCAGCGGCCTTGGGAGGCATTAAAACTACAGGCTTAAAAATCAGGAGCAGGTGAGGTGTTGGCACCAGCCTCGGGCATTATGCAGTCAGCCGGGCATGAAGTTTACCAGCGTGGTACTGGGCGGGACCCCCTTCAGCATGACCCCCCGGCTTTTCCTTCAATGCACAGCCAGCCTATGAGCTTTAAAATCACTCACTCTCCGGCTCTTCAGATCAATTAACTTACCCTCCTCGCTTTATTACTGAGCCTTTCTGCTCACGCTGAATATCTGTTATCAAGCCCCTTGACGTTTCAATTGTCTCACCGCCAAAGTAGACGCGGGGAGAAAAAAAAATAAAATTAAAATCCGCACTGAAATCCCAAAAACAAATAAAAAGATCTCTATATACCGCAATTTGTTAAATCAATAAAAATTGAATCAGTACCGACAGTTAAATAAGTAAACCCTTGTGAAAAAAAATTTGCTCCTCAGCTAAAATATACCGCGTAAACTAGTATGATGCCCATTACATAGAGGCGAACAGCGTGTTCTCTTTTTTTCCCCATGCATTTTGCAAATCACACCCTTCACCACCCTTTCAGTTCCTTTAGGAGAGAGTTACCACAGACAGCAGAAGCCCCAGATCTATTTCTGCAGAGGACAGACCAGTAACAAGGTAATCTCACTCCAAATCACTGCTGCCACCTGAGGCAGAGAAAATTATGCGCCTCACATTAAGCACACACTGCCGGACGCCTTCGCAGGAAATGAATCAATAATGCACACAATGGATGATCGATATCTCACCTTGGGGCATCAGCTTCGCACTCAGGAAGATTCCTGAGTGGTCACCTCGCAAACTCTAAGTGTTGTGCTTCTCATTACGTAAAACACCGAATGACTGATATCACATTTCATAAGCGGCAAGATGAAAAGCCGCCAACACATAATTCGATTTCACCATTCTCAAGGGAATTGCACAAAAAAAAAGTCAGACTTGATGGCCACGCTATCCACATTTAACAACCGGGACAAAGAAGAAGAGGGAAGGCAAT
>JAODKE010000047.1:9251799-9268244 GCA_026779605.1 Mormyrus hasselquistii | reverse complement strand
AGGGGGAGTGGGGAGGGGGGACAATCGTACTCGGGCGCGGTTCATGGCAACCATGCCTAGTGTGAGTACACCCTAAGGATCCACGGGAATCTGTGGTAATGACCTACGGCAAAGGTCCCAGAGGTGAGTCTCATCTTGCCTTTAAATCCTACAACAGACACCAGCATCTCTGATGGCTACCACTGGCCCTAACAAAAAGCCACACACTACTTTTCCCAAAAAATGAAATTATCAGGCCACTGAATCTGATCATCCCCTGCCACTAACCCCATCCTTCACAAGCTATAGCCTCACTGCATTGTCCGTAGAAACAGACTGATCCATGACCGTATCGATGGGTGGATTAACCAGCTAACTGCACTGGAAACCTACATTCACACCGGATCGAAGGCACTCGGCAAATGGAACATTCCGCCCTCTGCAATGTGAAATGGGGCATGAAACCATTAATGTCCACAGAGCTCTCAAAAACTACAAACCACGATGACAACAACCGTCCCAGAATTTCTCTTAAGATTCGCGCTGTACGAGTGCAGGCTTTGTGATATTTAACACATGCCAACCTCAGAGATATCAGTGTCATGGTGCCGGCGGAATGACATGACATTTTTAAAGTGGGATACATCAGTGGGAATTTTAAAGGGCATACTTCTCGTGAACCTCGCCGAGGCGGCGGAATCCTAATGCACATTCCTTATCGAACCGTAGGAATGCGCCACACGTTGTAAGGACAGGAGGCAGCAGTCACAGCATTACAGAATCAAAAAAGGAGCCAGTTCCACACTGAGCAAGCGTCCGAGTCCAGGAATGCAACACCTGCTAAGCAGGCTAACATTTGCGCGTCGGCAGTGCTTCAGTCAGACTGCATGCAATACCCAAACCGACATCTAAGCAGGCAGGTGCCAACAGGGACCTTGCTTGCAGGACATGAATCAGAACTGGACCAAAAAATTAGAAAGCAGTTCCTTAGAATACAAATAGCATAAACAGCCTGCAATGCACAGCAGGGCTTATAAACATCTTCTTATGACAGTCTTCCCTCCTCATAACAAAAGCGCAAAATATCACCTCGTTTCCCTTTTTGGACACCATAACGTGCAAGTATGAAAATGCAATAGGCACAGAAGCAAAAAAGGAAAAAGTGCCAACTGCCAATACATCAGCCGTCAGTCTTCAATGTTTCGACTCATATTTATTGATATAAGATTTAAATCATAACTCAGTACTGACTCAGGACACTCATCGATATCATCTCTGAGATCACCAGGTAAACACTGAGCTTTGTAAATAAAGCGAAAGCGTGTCCTTCGCACATGGAATAGGCACATTTCAGATCACCTTGTTCCTTAGGGAGCTCCAAAGTACTATTTTCATCACGTACCATCTGAGAATTACTATATATAGTCTGAGCCATTGTAAGAAATAAGTGGAGCAGGGTGCAAGAAGCCGTATTAGCCCCACATATAATATGACTTCGAGATGACAGCTACCAAGAGCATTGGGCGCCCACAAGTGAGAAATAATATGAACCTGTAGCTTATCCAGCGATACGTTTAGCGTAATTTGAACAAAGCGCTTAGGGATGAAGAGGCGGTGGGGAGGAAAGAGAGGAAGAGCACCAGTTATGGATGGGGGGGAAATTACTGTGACTCATAGGGTAAAGAAAACTTAGGAAACAGTATGATTCCTTATATTTAAGTGGACAATTAGCCCTAGAACCCAATAACCAACATCAGTTGCTCATCAGTTGCATCAGAAACTATCAAGGCCACATAATGTGACCCTCAAGCTCCGAGCCAGGAAACCGTGAGCCCTGGTAAACTGAGCCCTCGCTTTATTTTGGTGTGGTCTGGGACCCAACAACTGCAGGCAAGAGAGGCCCTCCCTAAACACGGCTACTGCAAATAGTCCACAAAAAGTCCACAGTGCCTGGATTTCCCTTGTGTATCAAGGTAGGCAACAGTAACCATGGATCACAGAAACACTATAATCTGGCTTTTCTGGTGTTTCAAAACCACACAAAGTCTTTCTGCTTCTTAATCAGAGCTGCATAGACCAAGAAGTCATTAAATTAAATGCTGGACTGTAAGTGACCGGCTAAAGTCCTGCCCTTTTTACAATTCTATTGCAAAACTAAAATTTCCAAGGTGCAAAAAAAAAAACCCCACACATCTTTTTCTAGTGGCCGTTTTTGATATGACATTAAATGACGGACAAACAGCAGGAGAAATCAAAAACTCCTCAAACTGTAATTCTTCCAGGAAGATTTTTTTTCCCTGAAATTCCCCTACCTGAACAAGGTTTTAATGTACAATAGATTCAACCCAAGTCTCACAAGTGGTAGACCTGCATATAAAATAAAAGGAATGCTAAACTACCTCAGAACACAAGCATCTGAAAGAATCCTAACTAAACATCCATAGCATGTTACCTCTGTGAAAATGTTCCGAATGAAGCAGAGAAAACATCATCAGAAAGAGAGAGGGTTGGAACCCAACTTTAAGAACAGGCCAAACCCTGGGTTACCATTCCTATCAGTCTTATAATTGTGTGCCTGCAATGTGCCGAAATTATTCAAGAGAATTCGAATCCTAATGTAAAGTCTCAGCGGTCTCAAGCAGAAAGTCTGCTACCTCGAGCACTTGGGAAGTGTCCAGTTGCGAAGCCATTCTGAGCAACACTGAGGCTTCGGGTGAAAAGAGGTGAACGGAACAGCAAAGGCAGCGGTAGGTCTCAACATCGCCGTCCTGAGGCTGGATGCCAGCCAGCCATCGCCTCTCATTCCAAACGAAGATTCAACCAGCCATCCCCACAGTGGAGGGAAAAGTCACCCAATCACTAGCGCGGGATTTATAACCAAGTAATCATGTCAACGGAAGGATTATATTTCGTTTCTTGCTCGTCATACATATCTTAGAGCTGCAGAGATTGAAAACCGCCGGACAAGTCCAATTTTTTTTTCCTCCATGAGTGATATTCAAACACGAGCGATGTGGGGGGAGGGGGGAGGGGAGGGGGGTGTGCTGGACACAATGAAGTGCATACTTACGTCAGCTGAGACAAACACGCGGCAAGTGAGATTCTGCAGATTGTCTCATTGCGTTGCATTAAATCAGCTCCCAACTGAAGCATGTGGACTGAAGCCAGAAAAACACCACCGCTGCCCCCCCACCACCATCACTGCAGTGCCCTCCATGCCGGGCACAGAAGAAAATCACTCACTCGCATCCATTCATCGAGACCATGACACGGTACACCTCTAACCGCATCTAACTGTCTTCTCGGCCCTCTTAATGTCAAAACCTTCCACGCGTGGAGCAACAAACCAAGCCTAATGAGAAGTTTGCGTACAGCAATCTAATTACATCATCCTGCAAACAGAAGGTTCCATCACACAACTTTTGCAGGTACATTATATTTGCGAGCCACAGGAGCCTATCGTCACCCAGACTGTCTGCCATCGCTCTTCTGATTGGCTCTGACGCTGAAATCTGCTATAGCCCACCACCACTGCAATTGTTCAGGCTGCCATTAGTCATGAGAGAGCTCCCCAAGACAATAGGGTAATTTCAACAGCCTGCCAGATGCACACCAACAGTAACTCTTTCTAAGGTCATATCTCCTTTTGATGGCTCGAGCTGCTTATAAATAGAAAAATGCATAATCAGAGTCACATTTTGCATGCAAGTTGTACAGTCATGGCATGTCCTTTTTCGTCTATAAAAATTACGCAACTAAAAATTACGGCTGGGTGTTATCACATCGATATTATATTGTACATGTGCGATAATCACCAGGACTTCAGATGACAGGCGAAACATTTGGCTGGATGACAGCTTTTCAGTACTATACTTACGTTTATTTATACCCACAATTTGTTAAGCAGATTAGTAGTGCATCTAAAATATTAATGAGATGCGTTTTGTGACACCCAAAAGTTAGTAATCGGTATAAACTTGCATATTTCTACGTTCATTACATTTCGTTCGTAGAGCACACCACATATTACTGTACTGGTATACTATGGTTTGGTATACTTCAGTGCGATATGCACTGAAGTTGCGGTGAAGAGAGGAGCAGCTCAACAGCCACGACATCTTTTAAAAGACGAGATCTTACAAATAAATAAAGTAAAAAGATGCTGGTGTGGGGTACTCGTACAGTTTAAAGTCTGACACAGTTATTAAACACGGGGATGATGAATTTATACTGATTATTAATTTTGGGCATCATAAAATGCTTCAGAAATATTTGGGGTGTGCTACTAATCTGCTTAAGAAATTGTGGCCGTAAAGAAACATCCATACAGTAATGAAAAGATGGCATCTGGCCAAACGTTTTACCCGTCATCTGAAGCCTTGGAGAATACTGCACATGTGTGATATAATATTAATATATCGCCCAGCCCTACTAAAAACGTTTGACAAATCCCTCTTACTTTAGTTCGATTAATACATTCCATTCAAACAACTTAACTGGTGTACTTAAAATCCCACTCAACTTGTTCCTTTATTTACAAGGACAATGTCATACATCACAAAGCTCTGTTAAAACGCAAATCTTTCTGTAATGTTCAGCAATGTTACCTATTTCACCTTATTCAATCATGTTCTTTACGTGAAAATACTTCCAGACTCATATGACAAAACAAATATACTGCCTGACAAAGACAGACACTGCACTAGTTTGCTTTGTGTAAACAGTGCAAATAAACACTTCCACAATGATATATCGATCTGGACACAGAGCAGGAGAGAGGTAACTGGTTCAGATTTCAATCAGTGGTTATGCTGGGCGGAGGGACCACTTTCTGCCACATCAAGTCAATAAAACGCTTTGAGAAAAGCTGTGTTTAAAACACTTGGCACTCAGCCTGGAAACCGATACTTTTTAGAGGGCAGAAAGTGACCCAGGTACAGCTGCCACCATTTTGAGTACTGTAAAGTGAAAGGATTCAATTTACAGCTTCAAGCTACCAAAAGACAAATGCTAAACGTGAGTAAAGCCAGACAGAATCCTGTTCAACGATTCGGTCACCCCTGTGTACTTTGGCTCTCATAATAATCACTGCAACTATATCTGGAAGAAGAACAAATTCCCATTTCAATTAAAATAGCATGACCTGATTTTAGTTAACACTTTGACAGGGACACGCATAAAACCAACAATTACAAAGAGAACTATTAACTAATGTTCTCATATTACTGCAGCATACTTCTCAATCATTAAACCGTAACCATAAGAGTAAACAATCACAGGGATGTTTACCACACACACACACTTATATATTCATTCTCATTACAACACCAGCGACTTCAGTTTATTACCATTGTTATTACCGTTATTATTAAAAATAAGACTCATTTTTGTCTAACAACACTTCACGCCAAATGCACTCTACAATAAAATTTAAACTGTTAAAACAAAAATAGGGTGATTAGAAATAGAGTTATGCTTTGACAAAGCAGAAATTTATCAGACAGCCATGAATCCCATTTAGTTCAGCATGGTCTGTTTGCCAGAAAGCTGTTGTCTCCATCTGACAATTGTATGTTCCACTGAATCAGCTACAAACACGATAGGACCGAAACAGAAGAGAACAGACAATAACAGAAACCAGTGATTCCACATTATGGCGGTTTCAGGTTCTCTTTTGCGATGTGTCAATATGGAGGCATGTGTTAGTGAGAGACACAATACGGTCGTCCCTCACCACTTCACGCTCCGACTTTTGCAGCTTCACTCTACCGCGTCTTTTTGTGTATACATTTAAAAGTTGATTGAGACAGTGAAAATGATACATCGCTATGCATTGGAAGCATCTTTGCTCTTTGTAATTAAATGTACAATAATGATATGATATTTGTAACATCTAATATGTGGGTAATACGAGTGTAATTGTCATGACCTGCCTATACGATCCTTGTGTGCCACGCCCCCTTATTACCCACATGTGCAACCCCGATTGAGACCAGCTGTTTTCTATCAGTTTGATTCATCCAGTGTATTTAAGTCCATGTCGGAGTCTGTAACCCCAGGTCTGTCATTGACGGTTTGGTGTTATATGTTCCTGTGTCCTGCATTTGGGGCGATTCCAAATAAACCCTTCGATCCTGATTCCTCATCTCCCCGTTCCTGCTTCCATGTCCAGCAATCATAACAGTAATGGTGACTAAAGGGTGTTATTTCATGTCTAGAGGGCTCTAATAATGTCAAAAACCGTATTTAGAAGGTCGAAAACAGGTTTTCTATGCTCTAACTACAAAAATATTCGATTTATAGATAAAGAATCCTACTTTACGGAAATTCACCTATCGCGGTAGAGTCTGGAACTCATTAACCGTGATAAAGGATGGCCGACTGTACTCGGGACAAACAAGTAAATCTGCAAAGTCTCAGCCCGGTACTCGTTGACATTCCATAAAATTGGAACATCTATCAGGTGCTTAGAGGGAGTAGGAATCAATGAACGTGATTGGTCAAGAAAGATTAGACACAGGAAGGAAACACACCGCCTCTACAATTTCATATTTGATGCCTACATTTTACACATCTGAATGTCATTCAAACTGTATTAAGTAATCTTTTCTGGGTTAATTTACAGAGTACTTGGACAGGAGGTGGGGGTAAATTCTGCCAGGAAATATCAAACTGGCCAAAAATTTCCATCTCAGACAACTCTCCATGAAGATTCCTCCCTTTATTGGGGTGGTTGTTATGGCCCGTAATTCAAAAAGGACCAGCACAGATCCTCACATTCCTGTGTGGCCCGTATTGTAAACCAAGAGACCGACACACAGTGCAATCAAAGGACTTCCCACCAAAATACATGAACAGGGTACACATTTTTATTATTTTTTTCAAAGAATTTGCATAATTTATCATTTATTATACTAATTTAAGATTACCTTATCCCAAGGCAAGGAAAGAAACAGAGACAAATGTGCATTGCAATTCACAAATATCTATAACCACAAAGTATTATGTAACAAGTCAAGGTCCATAAGTGCTGAAAAGAACAAGCAGGGGACCATTTAAAGGGACATAGACACGACCAACATAAAAAAGAGCCATAATGATCAACTACGAAGGATAACCCCGCCCCAAAACCAGAGGAAAGTGGAAGTAAAAAGTTTACCTATTAGAGCCTGGAAGAGGTTGCTCTGGAAGATGTCGATGACCCTGTCGACGGAGTGCCTGAGCTGCCGGTCCTCGGTCTGGCTGAGCTTCCTGCGGTACTCCTCCAGGAGCACCAGTGCCCGTTCTGCATCTGCGAGACGTCAAGACCACGGCGTTTTTACTGCCAGCGCGCGCATCCCCTGCAGCCTTTCCCCTTATAACGCACGATCTGCGCTCACGCGCCAGCATCGTTTCCGCGCGGCGTTAACGTTCACACCCCGCCGTTTAAGGATGCTCCCTCCCCAGCCGCTCCAAAACTTGATTTCACGCCTCCCCGCCATCCCTGGCGCTGACACATGACCCCCCTGTACTCTTATTAATTTACCAGTATTCTTGTTTTTATTCCTCCCCCCCCACACAGAGGCGAGTTAATCGGCGGCACGTTTGTTAGGAAAAGTCATTCGCTGCAAGGCGGCGGCGGATAGTTAGACACAAGTTGGGGGGGGACACTCACCTTTCTTGCGCACCGGCATGTTTAGGCTAGCCAGCTAGCGGACTAGCTAGTAAGGCTGCGCTCGCTCGCTAGCCTGTTGAAATGTTCTCGCACAGGGCAAAACTCTTCCCTCGGTGACGGCGGGACACTTTCGCACGGCTCGGTTCGGCTGGGCGAACCGACGTCGGCTATCTCTCTCTCGTTCCCCCCTCCCTCTCTTCCTCCAGCCGACAAGCCAAAACCGCTCTTACTCTGACCCGAAGGAGCGCCAATCCGCGCTCCGGCGACTATATCCCCGGTGCCGCCGGAGAGACCCGCCTCCCGCGGTGGCCGCGGTTCAGGAACCGGACAGCGGACGCACGGTTACTCCTGGACTTTCAACGACGAACGGATCTGAATGACTGCAGAACTTTATAAAAAAAAAAAAAAGGTAGAAAAAAAATCATGCAAAGGCTTACCACCTAAGTATATTATTTAGTATTCAGCCACTCAGAAGGAGGACTGAGTCATGCATAATTTAAATATGGGAAAATGTTGCTAACAGAATCGGTGGTGGCAAAGGTGGCACAAGTAGAAAGCGACCTGACCAAAAGAACCTGAAAAATAACAAATCCCGTCTTAGAGTGACATATGTAAAAGTTCAACGTGTGTCCTCCGCAGCTTATTCCTCCACTTCCACGCGCCCCTTTCACTCACTCCGCTTCCCTCACTAATTGTTTATTTTTCTTTAAGTCAAACTTCGTTCCCTCTCTATTCTTTTTTTTCCTCCCCCTCTACCAGTGTATCAGAAATTCCAAACTTTCCACCAAAATGGCGACCTAGGACGGGAAACAATGTCACGTGACCGCGGTCCCTGTCCCCAGCCGTCCAATCAGGAGTGGGAACCGACGGCGAGCTACCTTTGATCAAAGGGCGGGGAAAGGTGAGACTTGGAGCTCCTTAAAGGAGCGAGGTGGGAGCTGAGCGCGGCGCGGCGCGGCGATTAGGGCTCGAGGAATCATGTGGTTGTCGGCATGCACGGTGAAAAACACACAAAGGCAAACAATTGTTTACGATCGGCTGGCATTACAAAAACTGGAATTTTAATTATTATTCTAACGTTAATGCCAAATAAAGACACAATAGTAACGTGAGTAATAATCCAGCGGGTTATCCAATGTGCATTACTCAATTTGATAGTTTAAATATATAATAAAGTGGCGTCTAAGTGTAGGGCGAAGAAAGAATAAGCTCTGCTTCTATGGCAAATGCAAAAGATTAAATATATTGGTGCTGAGAGGCCACGTTCAATTCAATAGATTAAGCAATATATTTTAGGCAGATTAAATATCCTGTTTTATTTAATGGCTTTAAAACCTACAGCAACAAATAATGTCCGATTAAGGAGTTCTTTTTAACGTGTTTCTCATAATGTTAATTTTGATGCCTTTTGAAGCATTCTCTTACCAGTCACCAATGTCTGTAATCATTTTTACAGCGAACTTTAAATATGTGATTATGTAACTAATATAGAATCCAAATCTAACAGGTATTTCACAAATAATTTTTAAAACTGAGATATGAATTTTCATTTGTTTGGCTTTCTTTTGTATTACAAGTAAAAAAACTATAGTTACAGTCAATATTTATCTCTGCTGCAATTTCAGTAAGGACTGTAATAGAAATTAAGAAATACCATTGAAACTTAAAATGAAAATTATTATTGTGTGATTATTGCTTTTTAAATACTTTTTAAAGGTTGAAGCACTTCGGAATTTAGTAAATTGCAGATATTGATGCAGTAAGCGGCTGCCTTACATGTCTAGGCTTGGGGGTTTGAATGCCACTTATGTTGTGTGTGTGAAGATCGCATGTTCTCCCCGCGTCATTTGGGTTTTCTCTGTGTTCTCTAGTTTCTTCCAGCAGATCAAAGACATGCAGTTAGGCTAATAGACATTTCAATTGGTCACTGTGTGTGTATGAGCCCTGTGATGGACTGGCATCCCATCCAAGGTGTCGCCAGCTTTGTGTCCCATGCTGCCTGGTTCAGGCTTCAGGCCTTCCCAGTTCCCAGTTCCCTGTTCCCTGTTCCCTGCTCTGGATAAGCAGTTGGAAGATTGGATGGATGGACGGACGGACGGATTGATTCAAGTATTCAAGCACTTTATTGTTGGATGGATGGATGGATGGAAGGAAGGAAGAAAGGAATGGGAAATTGCGTTATTGATTATTCTCTGTCATTTCAATGACAAAATATTTAAGCAGATATGGGCCTGATCTGACCAGACCTCACCTGTTGTGGCAACATAGTTCAAATACAAATCAAATCCTTAGCCAAAATAGCATATTATATAAACAATTTTTAAATTAAAGATTGTAATATAACCCCCAAATAATGGGGAGCAATGAAAAGTACAGCAGTTGTTACAGTTGATAGCACACTGGAGAGTTTTATGAACTTCTCCTTTTTGGAAGTGAAAGTATAGTCAACATTTTACTTTTGAGATTAATTTTATGGAGGGATTAATATCAGGAAATGAAAATCAACATTTCAAATGGAGTACAGAGGTCAGGCTGTTCAGTATTAAAACTACATGAATGAAATCTCTATCAAGATAATGTTTTATTGCTCATGTCAAAGGGAAATGTGAAGCTGTAAAAGGCGATTTATGGAACGACCAGTCATTCTTAATTCTTTATGTGACAAACAGCAGCAGTTTAAGATTTAAGATGTGTGCTGAGCAAGTGCTATTCAAGTTAATGACCTTCTTAAATAACCGTTTACTCACCTTGATAGGGAAAGAATGTATTTGAAGCATTTTGCCATTGTTTTCTTTGCTATTGTCATTCTTGTGGAGAAAAGAAATCTTCAGTTGGAAAAAAAATGTCCTATTTGAGTCATCATCTTAAGAAAATGCATCTTGTGTTTTGTGTCAGTGCAGGTAGGATATACCATGTCATAAATAAACCTCCCTTATACAGCACTTATAGGGAGAAGAAGAACAGAAACACAGTGGCCCAGATTACGCAGCAGCCCAGCTACTGACGGATATTTAAAGAAGGTCATGTTTTATGTATGCATATCTCACTCTGAATAGCTGTGGTTCCCATTTAGTGTAGATTTAATATGTATGACAGGTCTTTACTGTATCTGAAATCACTAAAGGCCACGCCCCCAAGAACCACATGACCTATTGGAATCATTTATAACATTATTAGCTGTATCCTTGCATCTTTGCGTTTGTGCTTTGTAATATCCATCCATCACCTAAGCGCTTATTGTTGTAAGTGACATGGGTGTTTGTCTTAGTAGTATCCTCAGATTTTTATTCATCAGTACAAAATGAAGCATATGGCGCACGTGCTAATATAGTGTACATTTAAATTATTACATTATCTGTTAACATGCTTTGTCAACTAATGAGGAAATTAGTCAATTAATCTACCAATAAATTTTTACATTGGCCCTTTATTCAATGACATGAGCAACATGGATAATTTTTCCACGGCACAAAATGGCCATAATTCACGTTGTCATGAGTTGAGTGGAGTCACATCCCAGGGAATGTTTGAAATCGTGAATTTAGCCACCGCAATAATGGCCCGGTTGTCTCTGAACTGGCTAATTGTGCCATATGCAGAGAGGTGAGTATTAGCACACAACTCCTCCAGTGTGATATATTCTGTCAACTACTGGCTTCTTCATTACAGGTTACATCAAGCAATGCCGCTTTTCCCTGAGGACAGTGAGAGCTGTTCGCTTGATGCCGCCCACAGCCGCGCATGCGTGCCCAGTCAACGGCCGTCTCTATACGGTGTGCAGAGGCCTTCTAGAGGGAGACAGACCCAGCCGTCTCCCACACATAATGGAACGTTAGACCATTGTCCCCAGTAGGGGCACCCTTCTTTGCTGCATTTATTGGTACACTAGCGGGGATGCCTTTTTTAAGACAATCCTAAACAGAAAGAAACATATACTGGTGGCTTGCATGATATGCACTGCTGTCATTATGTGACGGAAAACATCCCACTGATAATTGTTATATATATATCTCAGATAGCTGGCTAAACAATAAAAGATTTATAAAGTTAAATGATGACTTCAAACCTGTATTGGATAAGTAGTATGTAAGAAGGACCCAGAGTTGAATAATCAACTCGTTTTATGAAAAAGAAAGATGTATTTTTCTTGTGTAATGCAGTCAAGTGTCATATTTTTATTAGTTATTAAAATCACAAATCTTCATTCAGAGATTTAGTCTTTTTTTGCTTGAATTTTCTTTGATGCAGCAAAATGTAAAAAAACACAAAAGTTGTCAAATTAGAAATGAGGTTTTACTCTCTACCGTAACGTACTTCAGTTTTTGACTTGCCAGTGCGTTGGATAATATATTCTGTCCAGTGGCACCATCGTTTCCTGTTTCCGTCACACGACCGTCACCACAGTTCCTGAATTGGCTGATTATTGTTCACACTTGTGGTGTCCTTGCTGCCCAGTTCACAGTGTCTCCCTTCACCCACACAAACAGTAGACTTACCTTTAAATCTAAGCCAGATAAAGGAAATTCACGGAGCCCTTTTTACTAAGTGGCTGGGGTTCGCCAGTTAGAAAGTAAATGTACACCGATCAGCCATAACATTAAAAGCACTGACAGGTGAAGTGAATAACATTGATTGTGTCATTACAATGGCACTTGTCAAGGGTGCAGTTATATATTGCTCAAGTGAACAGTCAGTTCTTGAAGCTGATACAAAAGAAGCAGGAAAAATGGGGTAAGGATCTCAATGACATGGGCCAAATTGTGATGGCTAGATGGTGAACCGGCGGTGGGGTCATGGGTGCTCACTGATGTATGTGGAGTGTGAAGGAAAGGGCCCGTTTGGTCTGATCCCACAGAAGAGCTACTGTAGCACGGATTGCTGACAATGTTCATTCTGGATGGTTCAAAGGTGTCAGAACACACAATGAATTGCTGTGTATGGGGCTGTGTAGCTGCAGACTGGACAGAGAGCCCATGCTGACCCCTGTCCACTTACAAAAGCACCAAAATGGGCAGGTGAGCCTCAGAACTGGACCATTGAGCAATGGATGAAGGGATGCATGGTCTGATGAGTCACGTTTTCTGTTGCATCATGTGGATGGCTGGGTGAGTGTGCGGCGTTTACCTGAGGAAGAGATGGAACCAGGATGCATTATGGGTAAGCCGGCAGAGGCAGTGTGATGCCTTGGGCAATATTCTGCTGGAAAACCTTGGCTCCTGGCATTCATATGGATGCTACTTTGACACGTACCACCTTCCTAACGTTGTTGCAGACCAAGTGCACCCTTCTTGGCAGTGGTATTCCCCGATGGCAGTGGCCTTCTTCAGCAGGATAATGCACCCTGCCACACTGCAAAAATTGTTCAGGGATGGTTTGAGGAACATGAAAGAGCGTTCAAGGTGTTGACTTGGCCTCCAGATTCCCCAGATGTTAATCTGATCGCACATCTGTGGGATATGCTGGACAAGCACGTATGATGCATGGTGGCCCCACCTCGCAACTTACAGGATTCAAAGAGTCTGCTGTTAGCGTCTTGGAGCCAGATACCACAGGACACCTTCAGAGGTCTTTTGGAGTCCATGCCTCAACAGCTCAGAGCTATTTTGATGGCACGACGGGGACCTATACGATATTAGAGAGTTGTTATTAATGTTTTAGCTGATTAGTGTATATGAGGGCATAAATACAAATGTAAACATCTACATACATATCTACTGAATAAAATACTGAGTCCAAGTAAAGAACTGTGTTTTCATATAACTTTGGAGTTTTTATTTCATTCCAGTTAAAGGTCGTTCCATTATATGCATCACTCTGACATATATTTACTTCAGACTTGTATCCAACGTGACTTAGAGTACAGGGACAGTTTGTATCATGCAGGTACTTCCATGGATTCAAGCCCACAAACTTGGCTTATGTTAGCACAATGCGCTACTTGTTGAGCTATAGGAGGTAATTTTGTTTGGGTGTCTTACAAATTCCCACGCAGACACACGAACAGATCCTCTTATTTCAGCCCACAGTTAAGCACAGACAGATGTTCAGGATAAGCTTCATGGATGAAGCAGGAGCCTATCAACTGTTACAGCAGTTCATGAGCTCTGAGAACAAATCATAAGCGAACAGGGAAATTAGTCAAGAAAAACACAATTATCAAAGGAAAGCTCATTCAGGAGAGCTTTTTTGTGTTTTTACAGTCTTATGGCTGCATGATGCCAATTTTACATTGAACCCGCAGGGGACAACAAACAGATCAAGCTAGCAAACCGTCACCATATACATTAGCTTCAAAATCGCCGCCTGCCCTATCCTGTCTTTCTCAATGGCACAGAATTATGTTCATTACAACGCATTGCATCATCCCCAGAAAAATGACATTCTTTTTACATCAGCCTAATTCGTGTTCTGCTTAATTGTAGCCCACGAACGCACCAGCCCAATGGTCCAAGTCGTGTCATTTTGTCAAGCTCAGCTCACCCCAGACCTCAGCATTAGTGTCTGCTCCTGAGTAAACACGGGCAGGATTCAAATGATCAAGTCACTACAAAGGAAATTTACATTAAGGCAAGAAGCATGAATGAACATTCTGCCGCAACACTGAAAGGCGGACTAAAGGCTTTCAATTACATAACAAGGCTCATAACGATTATAATGGCTATAACGTTGCTTCACGTTCGCTGAATGCTCTTAACGTTGCACTTTCGTCGTTTTTTAATTCGGTTCTTGACTTCGTTCGGTTTTCGTTTAGCTCCTGCTCCCATCCTGCTTACGCCTGTACCTGGGCACTCATGGCCATTCGACTCCTTGACAGCATGAATGTCGTAGGCCTGTGCGCCTATATGTATGTATACTGTGTATAAGCTACTGGACACCTAAATTTCCTTCTGGATAAATAAAGTATCTCTCTCTCTCTCTCGTGTCTGCAATGTGCTGTTTGCCTCACTTCTACGTCGCTGTGGACCAAAACCCTCCGCTGCTTAAATTGAGCCTAAACGTTGAAGTCTCAGTGAAACATAGCGCTTAAGCTGGCTTTTGCGCAGAAACAGAATGGACACGATTCTGTAACAGACACATAAAATAGAAGTATTCCACGTACAAAATGGCTCCGCTCAAGGTGGGCTCAGTTGACTCTCAGGTACAGAGCATGGCATAAAAGATTTAATCTTATGGAGTAATACTGTTTGGGGGGGGTTGTTTTAATGCACTTATGATGCAAAGCAGGATTTGCTTTGTACCATCTGGCTGATGGGAATGCCGTAAAGCCACACCCATGCCGTCATTCCTTCTGTTGTCGGAAGCTACACCAGATCACGCGGAAATCCCTAACCCCACCGGCGGGAACCTGTGACGCGTCCCTGGCCCCTGCACAGAGACGCCTGACGCAACCAAACGAACACTCTTCACGCTGGACAGGAGGCCAATCTGCTTTTGGACCGCTAGACGTGGTCCCTTCGAGCAAAGAGCGGAGCTGACCAATCTGCTCGCTCCGAGCCGAGAGTCCCAGTCACATGGGCTGGACGAATGACTACAGGACGCGAAGCCGCTGATGGCAGAGAGGACGTGCGCTAGCTGCAGCGTCCGTCGTAAAACTGGGCGGCTCCTCCTCCCAGAGCCATTCACCTTCAAGATAATAAAGGCTGTGCCTTTGACCAGCTAAGAATGCAATGCCTTGCTGAGTAGAAAAAAAATCTAAAATCTTTTATTATAAAGATATAAATCTACAAAAAATAAGATTAATAATTCCAATAGCCCCAACAGTGATAGGATTACATTGGCTGTATTTTAATATCTCACCGATTGATGGCTTTATTTTTATCAGTCGAGTCTTAAAGATGTTCACAGCAGAAGGTCAGAGGGGATTTTTTTTTTAAAACTCCACCCAGATCTACACCCATAAATAGCACAAGTAACTCATGGTTTCTGCGACAGCTGTATACATCACCCCCATCACTTCCTCTTTGGATATCCTGGGGCCTGTTCACTGTTAGCCAATCAGCACCTAGCATGATGTCCCTCAGAGAAAGCTACTGAGCGTGCAAACGAACACGGGAAGTATAAAATCTTATAAATAATGACAGGGACTTTGACGTGATTAATTTTTATTCAATTTTTTTCACACTGTGATAATAAATCAAAACACATTGTTATTAGTTGCAATATGAAAGCTTTAAATATTTGTAAACAAGCCCTTGATGAATGACAGTTAAATGAGTGTAAGAAGCATAATCAGTGTTGCAGAGAGTGCCCAAAGAAGCCTTTTTACAGTTTTTTTTTTAAACGGCTCTTTCGTTGGCTGTCATTGTTTAGCCCGTGTCCGGTCGGGTCCATCACCGTTGCTAATGTGACCGAAACAGAAAGCCACAGTGGGTGGCCCATTCATTCCGCCAGGCTGCAGGTCACACTGCATTTCCTGTAGGTGACTTTGGTTCTGTAGTTTGGGTGGCCAACATTACAAAACCATTGCATTATAATTCACACTGCATTACAAGACCATTACATTATAATTCACACTGCATTGCAAGACCATTGCATTATAATTCACACTGCATTACAAGACCATTGCATTATAATTCACACTGCATTACAAGACCATTGCATTATAATTCACACTGCATTACAAGACCATTGCATTATAAATCACACTGCATTACAAGACCATTGCATTGTAATTCACACTGCATTACAAGACCATTGCATTGTAATTCACACTGCATTACAAGACCATTACATTATAATTCACACTGCATTACAAGACCATTGCATTGTAATTCACACTGCATTACAAGACCATTACATTATAATTCACACT
>JAODKE010000047.1:9214935-9232949 GCA_026779605.1 Mormyrus hasselquistii | reverse complement strand
GGGGAAGTGTAAATATAAGGGGGCGCCCCCCCCCCCCCCCCCCCCGAAACTGCCAGGGTATCCATGTCTCTCCTGTGCCACTGGTTAGTGCTAAATCCCTTTTTCCCATCCATAAGGTCTCGAGGACCCCCCCAGGCCGGGGGCAGCGTTCTCATTAAAGATTTGCCTCGCAGACGCACGCTGTTGCCCCCTGGGCCCCTTATCACCTCACATCCAAGCCCCCCCAACCCCCCCCCCCCCAGCCCAGTTTCCTGAGAATTTCACCCAGGGAAAGGATACAGAGGACACATGGAGACCCCCCCACACATTCCGGAATCTTCCATGCTACTGGCATAGAAACATAGGGGGAAAAATGCAGGTGAGCTCCTGGGGTGACGGAGAGGCATTTACTGTTTACAAAGGCAAAAATATCCCCACTATCTATGTTTTTTTCTTTTAACTATTAAGTGAATACTCTTTATTTCATCCATCATTTCATGTTTTGAATTAATTACACAATTACAACAACGTGACAGGCAAGGAATGTTTTCAGTTCCGAGAAATCAATCATATTGTTTTCCTCCATCCTAATTCCAGGCTAAATGCATAAAGCCCTGAGACTTCCAGGGTGGCTCAGGTGCTGCATATTGAAGAAACATTGAACAATGCTGTTCCAGGTACGCAGCCAACACAGGAAGCAGCGCACAATAAGACACCTATTGTTCAGACTTCACGCAGGAAGTGAATCTGTCACTCTTGTGTCTATGTATTGTATTCAGGTCACCGGCAGTAATGCCATCGTTGGGAATTGAGTTGCAATGTGTTTCAGAAATGTAAATGGATTTCTTTTGACAGCAGTCTTTCCGCAATGTGGGGTGATATGATTCGCGCAATGGATTAATAATAGTGTTCGCGTAGACATATAGCTCCTTGAATTCAGCTCACTGGATTGTAGGCAGAGTAACATTAGGAGCCAGTGTTTATTGGCTGTAGGGAAAGCCAGCTGCAGTGATGCTGCTGTGCAGTTCGCCAGCCAAACGGTGAGAGGAATGGAGCTGGTGTCAAAGCTTTCCTGATTCTTAGTGGGACGACGTCGCTAAACACACAGACCGTCAGCATGCTGCCCCAAGCCTGGCGTCAGAGGACGAGCCACGGGACTGCGGCAATGTGCGCAGCCCGTCCAAGACAAGCAAACACCCGCGTATACAAACATACGCTCGACGTTATATCGACGACAGCCGCGCACGCTAAAATGGAGCATGTACAAGCGCACACTAATACGGAGCACGGGAACGGCTATCCCTTTCATTAACATGGTCCCAGGATTCTGTGGAGGGGGAGGGGTTTGTGCTGTGGTGTTTTGCCAATAGACGCCCACTCTCTGGGTGAAGATCAGTAACAGGTCTCAGGTGCAGTTTAGCCTCTCTGACGGGTAGGTCTTAAGTCCCTGGTGCCCACTTACCACCTTCTCGTGGCCACCTGCCCTGCCTGCCTCAACCCAGGGTCCCGTCTCTCATATCGCAAGCCAAAAAATTAACCTCATTCTCCAAGGCGCACACACACACACACACTGGAACCAATTCAAAAAGGCAATAACCACAGCTCGCCATCAAACTCCAAGGAGGGTGAAGATCTCACTCTGGACACACGTGTACGTGCTGCTGTCAGAGAATAAATGTGTCAGAGCTTTAACTTATTTAATGCAGATCCAGTTTCATATATATTATGCATGTAGCTGCATAAATGTTTTTATGAGGCAGAGCCCTCCTGACAATAATAGCATAACTGGAATGCGGACAAGTGATAACACGACGGCGGCGGCGGCGGCGGGGGGGGGTAGGGGATCAGACCACACTGGGTAGGAGGTCACGCTTACATCAGAGGAGCGCGTGCACCCGACTGTAACAATATAAGGCCGCCATTACATTTAATGAATCTGACAAATAGCTGCCACACACGATAATTTATTTATAAACCATTAGAGCCATCGGTTCTCGCAGCTGTTTCGCCGAACACCGGCTCCTACCAGCCACCGCCCCCACCCCCGTTGCCAGGCGAGGCAACGGTCGCCAAGGCCGAGCTGAAGTATTGTCTCGCGGGTCGCAGCGTGGGGTTTAATAGGCAGGGGGGTTGTGCAGGAGTGAAGGGGGGTCAGATCCCCTCCCACAAACCTCTTCAGTCAATCTCTTAAACCCCCTGGGGGGCATCGCCTGCATACAATACGTAAATTGCAACCTGTATAGCAGGACAGGAACAGATAAAAGACATCGGGGGTTGGGGATATTACAGAATTACAATTACACTACAATTACAGAATTGCAGGCAGTCGATGGTAGAAATTTAAAAAATACAGAGGAAGTAAAATACCTCAAGGAAGTGAACTAGGTGGGGGGCGTTTCATTATCTTGCAAAGGCAATTGTTGCCCGTGCACAGTAAACTCTAAATAGTGCGTCTAGTTTACAGGGCGAAATTAACATAGTTACCGCACGCACGGCTGAATACTCACCAAATGGAGCGATTTAGTAGGATATTTAAATGATTTCACAAAGCTATTTAAACGACTTTGACAATACACCTTTATGTTGCAATTATCGAAGCTCCTCGCCATATACTAAGCAATTTATTAAATGAAAAGCGGGCGATTCCATGGAACCACAAGACGAGTCAAGATTCTTACCGCTCGTCGGATCAAATTTGTTGAAGTGTGTACTTTCCTTTCTATTAAATAAAAGCTCATGTTAAAATACATGTTATGTAACGTATTTGATTCCATACGTGACATTCATTACGAAAACCGTAGCGTCTGAGCACTTGCAATACTACTTTCTACCACAGGGTGGTAGAAGAAGCTCAGAAAACGAAGCCGGTTCTACTGAGCAATCTGGGAGGTCTGAAGAGGAACTAAAACCTCTTCTCAAATGTAGCAATTTTGCATTCAGCTGCTCCACCAGCACACAGACAGAAAGCCACATCTGCAAAGTAAAGAAAGGGGCAGCCATCTCCTACATGTTAAACGTGAAGCCTATTGTTGTTGTTTTTTTTAAATCTAATTTGGCAGCATAACCAGAAAATGTAGTGTGTTTTTTTTTCTTCCTTTTTTTCCACCGTGAACTTTTCCTTACACGGCTCTCGTTGAAGAGCTCAGCACTATCCTGGAATATATGAATGAGAAGGTTGAGTTGCTTTTGGAGCAGAAGACCAGGAATATTGGATGAAGAAGACTGAAAGTGTGCATGCAATGGATACAAAGGCAATACATTTTGCCAGAAATGGGATTGAGGGATCATGGTGAGGGGACAACTCTGAATGCCAAACGATAAGAAGTGAACTTGGGAGGTCTTCAAGCAGCCCCGAAATCTACACCCGGCCTGTCTGTCCTCTGGAGACTTGTTGAATACTCTGGCGGATAAGCACAGCTCAGAAGATGTACGTAAATATGTTTGGCAGTTCTGTTGGTTTTTGTCACAAAAAACACACAAGAGGACTCCGGAGGCCAGGTGAGTTCATCAAGGTCACATGCACAGGTATGTTACCGGTAACTTCCATATCGATCAGCAACTTTTACCAACACAGATGCAGAAATCCAACCTTTGGACAAATAGTGGCTTGGCAAGGGTCTTCAAAGGAACATATGCCGGGTCAACAGAATTGAGAATTGACTTCAAAGGTGTTCATCTCTACATTCATTTAGTTATGGTGTCCCTGGGTCCACAGGATGACAGTATTATTCGAGGCGGTGGGGGGCGGAATGCTTCACTACTGTAGTACACGAAGGCTGGTGGCAAACCCAACGCACTCAAGACTGAAAGGGAGAGATGTTAAGCAGGGTCTATCTCCAGTGGTGGTATTGTTTTACGGAGCAATACTCCGATGAAATACTCCGGTCGACCAGCTGAATACGGAGAGTGTAACAATGTGCAGTGTGCTCTCCACATCAAGGGGAGGAAATAATCGGTTTTGCTGTCTGACGAGAAAGGAATGCATTCAACCTGTAAACGGCGGCAGTGAAATGTCACACATATTGGTGAGTAGTGTCCCATGTCCTAAGGAAGTGAAAATTACTATAAATTTGAAAAGATGTGACATATTATTCAGTCTTCTCCTTGTACTGGAACCGAAAGGTTGTGTGACTAGACGCAGAAACCACTAGCCAGCAGTATAGGTTACACCACTGAAGCTATAACACTAGTAAATAACATACTTGAAAACTGAAGCTGAAGAATTTCAAACCCTAACCCCTAACTCAATCTCACAGCAATGAGGGATGTACAGCACGCACTCTGTTGTGCTTCCTGTACAGGGCCAGCAGGTGGCGTAGTAGTTCAAGATATGTGACTAAACAGTTGCTGGTTTTGGTCCCAGAATTCCCAGCACTGTCCTTCTGAGCGCTGTAGGCAGAACCAGCTGAAATCACTTATATAAATGTTCTGTAATGTAAACCATGCGGGTATTTTAGTTAAAAGACATTAAATTAACAAAAATATTGTGGTCCATGACTTGTATTTAGGACCTGAGTCATTTCTCTTGAAATCTTGCAGGTTAAACTAAACATGTAGGTTGTTAAACTCACAGGTCTCCCACCTCATGGCTGAAATCCTCTCGCTACCTTTCTTTCTTGCAGCCATGTGGCTGATGCCAACCCATCATCCCACCTACTAAACCTGTAGCTAAACTTGGACTAAATGCTAACAAGTTCTGTTAAACAGACTCCCCAGATTTCCACCGTAACCTGTGTCTAGAGAAACAAAATTTAGTGGTGCCTGCGCCCAGGACAGGCTGTAGAGAGGCTGGAGAGATGGTGCCCTATATTCTACAAGGAGAGGAATTTAAGTGACAAGGTCAGGGACCACGGCGGTCAATTTCTAATATTAAATCAGATTTAAGGCACATATGAAAACTCGTAGATTCTATATTCTTAATGTTTCAGAACAAACATTTTTTTGTTATAATAATAGGCGTGGTTTGGGGGGCACATGAGCTACTCATACAAACACACGAAAACACTAAACACACGAAAACACTAAACAGAAGCTGCTGGTAAGAGAACAAAAGATCATCCTTTGCTTTTACAGAATAGTGGAATTTTTGTGTGGCTCCCATCACATTTGCACCGAAGGCCCCCATGGATAAAAAGCAGCTGCCTCTTTGCTCTGTTCATTTGACCCATTTTTCCCGTTGACCCATCAACCCTGGATGAAATCCAGCTGCTGTTCTGCACTGCGCAGCTGAGCAGTCGTCTTTACGTCAAACACAAAGCACCAGTTCTCAAATGCCATGGGGTCGCCGATTTGTGCCATTTCTTTACTGGCCCACATTGCACAGTCAGGGTCCATTGAATTAATTTGCCTTGATAGTACCATACTTATTCTAAGACCATAGTGTACTGCAATAATAAAATATAATAAAATAATAATAATAAAAAAAAAACATTCTTAACCCAAGATCAGGTGTGAGCACCACGTCACAGATGGTTTGGCCTGAGAACTTGCATGAATTCCATGTCATCCCATTCTTGAACTGACCAGGAGGCAGGGTGAGGCAAAAAGCCTAAAAAGTTTAATTGGATTGAGTATGCACCTGCTCAAAACCTCATTTGCCCCATAGTGTCATGTTTTGCCTCTTGACACAATTAAACCAGCATGACGTTATTGGTGAAGATGAGAACTTAAACATCAAGCAGATTATCCCTTAGCTCTCTTCTACAGGGGAAAGCTTAGTCTGCTATCAACCTGGTATCATCATTGACCCATAGACACGGGAAGACATTTTCAATCAAATTAAATTTATTTATAAAGCACTTTTTAAACAATAGTGGCCTATACTATGAAGTGGGGTTACTGGCTTATCGGGGTAATGAGTCGGATTTAAGATGCAAAATGTAAGTGAACTAATATAAAGTCATTTATACTTTTATACCTTAAATCCGACAAGTTATCCCGATAAGCCAGTAACCCGCTTCGTAGTACAGGCCACTGGACAATTTTAAAAAACAACAATTTTAAGCTCAGGGTACTGAAAGTTGGGAAGACTAATGGACTCCACTGAATTCTCTTTTGCATCATCAGTAGCAATCGACAAGTAACAACGGTCATTTTGGACAAACAATCATAAAGTCGCCTCTGAGCCATTGCACGATATGACGTCACGGTTTTCTTTGTCGGAACAGCCAGGAGGGGGTGCCAGATCACCCGCAGCCAACGTACTTCCAGCGCTACTGCATCAACCCGGTGTTACAAGAATATCTGGATAAAGACTCCAAATGTCCCCGTATGAGTGTTATTGTCAGTGTTACCCTGTTACAGAACAGGGTCTATTTACCAGTCAACACCAGTTAACAGACTAACTCAAGCTAGTCAGCAGTAAAGTTCTTTTAGAAGCAGAAGTAGCCCAGACTTCACCTGGACACACTATGAACCAAATACCTACACATGAGACAATGTCTGTGCTTACCTGCTATTAACCTGCATGGTTATGCTTTTGTTGCTATTTTCGGTTCACCGGACAATAGTGTGTTTGGCACAGTCAAAGGCTAACAGGTCATCAGGAACTATACAAAGAAGAATGTGGTAAGAAATGAGCAAGTTCTTAAAGCTCTAGTTCAGTTTGGAGGATCATGTGACAAATATAATGACAATGTCCTGCTACTTTGCAGTGTAAATGTATTAATAAAAAGGGGCAAAGTGACGGGATGTTTTGCTGATTGATTGCAGCCAATAAAACTCATTCTGGAATCTTCCTCTGACTGTGCTTCTTGGAGTTCTAAAAACAAATCAGCACCACGATGTCAAAATGTCAAACCCCCTGTCATTCTGCGGGCGCAAAAGCCTGGAGTGCGACTTGAGAGGACAAAAAGAGTATTTTGTTTGCCCGGGGTCCTATCCAGGAGGTGATGTGAAATGCGTGCCTTCTGGAAAGCGCCACACTCTGATGACTGTCATAAATTGGTGAAAATGAAACGGGTTAAAAAAATTAAGGAGAACTGAAAGCAGCTGCTTTAAAGCTATACACATACAAAATTAAAAGAGGCACAACAAAGACTTTCAAGAGCGTCCCCCATTCCCCCCCCCCCCACCCCAGAAAAACAAATTACTGATTTCTTGTTGGATGGCTAGAAAAACACACTTCAGCTTCCAAACCTCCTCAGGGGCACCCCAGCCGTTCCGTGTTTCTGTTACATTTGACAACAAGCTCAGTTAATGAATTAAATAAATTAGTTTCAAAATGTCAACGAGGCATTGATAAGCTGTACGAGGTGAATAACATGGGTGTATCGGACGGTCGCTGCACATACTGGGGTGACTAGCAAAGGTTTTGAAATAGCTAAGCTGACACTTTGACAGGCATGTCATAGTTTTACAGCAGCATGAAGATTATATGAACACTATTTTCTGTGTCTACCTTAAACTTTTGCACAGTACTGTACCTTTTAAGCCAAATTATTACCCAGATATTTGAGAGCTGTATAGGAAGCCCTCTTGTTTAATACTAAATAGATCACTCTGTAATATAGCTTACAATTTACTAATTTATATGTATGATGCTTTTGCCAAGGTCATTCAGCGCAAGCGTGTTTCTTAAGGGCACACCAGCAGATCTGTTCTTCTGGTTTGAACTGGAAACATTTTTGGTTGCAAATCCTGTCTTTTGACCACAGGCAAAAAGCAAACAGAGAGGTCTAACGCCCCTTGAGGTGACAGGCCTGACCTTCGCATTGTATAGTTGTTATAGAGAAAGATCCTCTCTGTTGTTTTTTTTTCCATCACATCTCACCACACCCAACAAGGCACACCTCAGAAACCAGGCAACAGCTATCTGCTGTCCATCATTTCTACAGCAAGGGCTTCGAATCGTAACCAAGGGATAGTCACCGAACTGTAATGTGTGACATCGTTTCTATCCAAGGAAGATGACAGCGCACCCAGACTCGAAGTCCTTCTCAGTCGCCATAGGACACCTCTTTTCAGTACCGCCTTTGAAGTCTGATCAGAGGTGTCCCATCAAATAGACTACTCTATCAATAGACACATGAAAGAGAAACCAGACAGTGGTGTCTGTTGTCCAAATAAGTACAATACAGAATAATTATGAAAGCCAAGCATTATTAACAAGGAATAGGTAATATTCTGCCCCCTGCTTTGAAACACAGCTGCATGTTCTGAAGCCTTAAGGTGTTCCTGCCATACACTTTTGCTTTCAAGCAGTGCCCAGACTAAATGGGAAACCACTCTCTCACAGAAAGACGGTAGACTCAGCTGAGCTTGTGCTTTGCAGATTATTAGATTGATATCTGACCACAGCACAGCAGGAAATGCTCGACAGTCATATTGAAAGAAAACGCTCTTAGGACTGATGTCAATGAGACTGAATGGCCGCGTTTCTAAAATCAGTCTTGAATAGCTGTGTGCAGATTTGAAGAATAGTCACTACATGGCACGTTTCTCTGGTACCTTTGATCTAATTCGGGAGTATGATGCCAGTGACGTCTATCACTTTTAATTAAGATACAGTGTCGTGTACTTCTGGTTATACTAGAATTTAGGCCAGCATGTAGGATTGTGGGAGCACCGTGGCTCAAATGCCCTTGACTCAACTACCAACACTCAGCCTTAGAAATGGGTCACGCATGTGCAAAATATATACAAACAGGTACTGAGTCAAGATACAGCCTAAAATTCATTTGCCATCAATAGAAAACTGGCGCAAATGAGGAAATTGACACCCCACGTCTTGTGTTTTCCATGAGCTTGACATAGTCGGCATTCAGGAACATCACAGCCCCTTCAAAATGAACTTTATGGAAACGCACCTGACGGACAGTGGCCATCATTACATGAACCTTCTAATGCATTGCATGTCCGTCCTGCTACTACGCTGGAAGTGGTTGAGTTAGCACAAAAGCAAAATTGACTCGCCGGAATCCCTAATTTCCATAGATCTCCAATTGTGTGAAACTGAAAGTGTGTTTATGCATAGAAAATGACCAAAGAATCACCCGAAGTATGCAGCATGAAACAAATACACACACCAAAAGTAGAAATGTAATACAACTGCAAATATTCAAAAGTCCATTTTAATAGGAGGTATAACTATTTCTTTTCTCTTTATTTAAAACAGTCAATTTTATCAATAAGGGGGAAAAAATGGAACTCACAAAATAAAATTCCGGTTTATTGTTGGACAACAAACTTCACACATACAAACAGGCCACAATAAACAATTTTGTAGACAAAAAAAGAAAAGAAAAACCCTTTTCTTTGGCCTTGCCTTCCCATACAAACCAACTACTTATGGTACAACTAAAGTACATACAACAAATTTACTGGAATGCTCTGAATTCAACGGCCTTTGATTTTATACAGTTTTCAGTTGAGATAATGACATGGTCAGACGAGTATAATTCATTTCTAGAGAAGCATTAACTTCAAAGCACCGTTTGGTCACCAGAGATCAATGTCAAAAATGGCTGACCTCCTAACAATATGTACAAAAATATAAAATGTAAATAAAAATACAAAGAAATTCTTTTAAAGTATTTAGTCGAGAGCTTATAGCCTTGAAGTCTTGGTTGGTTTTTAAAAAATTTGCAGTTGGGTGGGTGAATTCGGTCGTTGAACTCTACTTAAGATGACCATGTTTCTCGTCCCTCCCTCGCCACTGGGCCCAAGGGGCAGGCTGCCGGGTGGCGCCGAGGGTCGCCACGGTGTCGGGGGAACTCCTTAATCGTCGTCGTCAGTTTTCTGCTTCTTGGTTTCGACGTCGTCCTAGAGCAGAGGCGAGGGAAAAGACATCACGATACATCCCAGCCGTTTTCCTGAACTGAATGCACATATTTATCCACCAGGAAGTACCTCGTCGTCCTCATCATCATCCTCGGCTGCCCGCTTTGTGCCACACTCGATTTCATCTTCATCATCGTCTTCATCACCTATAAAACAGAACTAGTTCAACACCCCTGTGTTTCACTTGGGCAGTGCCGCTTTGAATGAAGATGTGGACCGAGCAGACCACACAGCAACCTACCATCACCGTCATCTTCCTCATCCTCCTCTTCTCCTACTTCATCATCATCCTCTTCATCATCCACTTCAGGTTCCCCATTCTCCTCATTCTCCTGTTAAAGCACAAAACGGCAGTTATAGATCATTACTAGACATGGTATGAACATTCAGACGGCACATATTAATACACAGTGAAATGTGCCTAAATGTTTTGACTTACTGCCTTTCCATTGGCAGGTGCCTCTTTTCCATTTTCCGTTTCCTCCACAAGTTTCTTCTCTTTCAGATCCTGAAGCAGAAAAAAAAGGAAAACTCAATCAGATGCTCAAGTAGCATAAACTATCAAGTAAAATGTTACTTGCTCTCTAAATGCAAGCCCACTTCGCCAAAGTGGGGCTCGCCAAATGTGAACAACCACCCGCGCTGAATAAACCGTAGCGGAGAAAAACGAGGAGCGTATTCATATTCATCAACGCCCCCCTCCGCCGTAAAAGGTAACTTTCGTTTTGCATTTGAAATGCGACACTTCCATCATTACCATCCCATTGGTCGCGGCCATACTCTGAACCCCGCCTACTTCAATAGATATAGAAGCCGTGTAATCTGATACCCTGATTATGTAGGGATAAGGTGGGTGTTGTAGTTCAATTTCCTGCACACCATAGGTCTCTGAAGAAGACACGCCCGGGGAAAACACCTCAACTCCCATAGTGCATTGCCCGATTTAAACACAGCAAACGAGCACCAATGCAGACAACCAGAAAGAGGCTGGTTAAGTCACTAGAGTGAAGGGGGACAATAGCGACGAAAGCATACACTCATTTCATCCCAATTTAGGTCTCTGATTCACCCGTAATATCTTTTAAAGCGCCAAGAACTTATTAAGGTCAGAGCCAGAGTCACGTTCTCCTAGTATGAAGTATTTAGGTCACACTAAATTACTTATTCTCTGGCAAAGAACGAGCAAAAGAAATAGTATTCCCGTACATATTTCGCAGACTGTATTTTTAAAATATCGATTTTTCCGGCGATCCCACATGTCGTCCTTCCAGTAAAAATAAAAGTATCTGAAATATCGTTTTAATTAGTTAATGTAATCCCTATCTGTTGAGCCGTTTACAGGCTGTATTACGCCGCGACCATCGATGCCATCACATAGGTTTCACTGCCTATTTCCTATAAATAATCCAGCGTGCAGAAGCGAGCGCTAGGTATTCATACCCCGGTTTGTTCAAAAGGAGAGAAATACGCGGCTCGTTGGCGCTGCCGTAGGGCGCAGGGCTCACAGACACCACACCGCGGACTGAAAAATGGGTCGCCGTGCCATTACCCCATTTATAAAACTGAACTTGGACCTGCGTCGTCAAGCATAACCGATCGATCCGCACGATAGTCTTTGCCAAGAGGCCCCCCTTCCGAAAAGCTGTATAGGTAGACTCCAAATTACTTTCAGTAAAAACTTACAGTATACCTATAGGCAGTATATCGGGACTGCATAATAGTTATCTGCCGTTCGCACTGTGGGCATTAACCTTCGCCATGCAGCACAATTTCGCCCGAAGCCGGATTAGAACCATCATCAGCGCAAAAAATACCCAAAAATCTTACGGCTGCCGAATCTCTCTTCTGATAAAAAGCATACATAGAACCTAAATATTTCTCCGAAACCACAGCCGCCCGGAATCGCGCTTTATACCAGACAGGTCCTCCGAGAGGCTCCGGATAACTTGTCTATTGCCTCCAAACGCGCGACGGAGGCGCAGCGAAGGCGCCCGCTTCTCCGCCGGGGGGGGGGGGGGTTCACGCCGCGAGACGGTTCTAAACATTCTTATAATAAAGCAGCCAATGGGCGACCCCGCGATTCGAGCGGCAGTATGCTAGGCGCCGGGCTCACTAAGTTTTCCGACAAGTAAATCACATTCTCCCGACTAACCGGTGTCATTCATAGACTCGTACTCTCAACTCGTAAAGTACTCTCGGAATAAAATCCTACACCTCTGCTACAGTGAACCTCCTTAGAAAACATCGACTTCAATACTAACACTACAAATGTACACACAAAAGCAAAAAAGAGAAAGAAACATATGATTACTTTCCGATATTAAATTACGAGAAAAATGATTTAGCTATCATTTTTTCCAGATTTCGGAACTCGAGCACATATTGTAAAATCGATCGATTCCGTCCAGCAAATGTACAACTCGAAGAGAGAAGGAGTGGAGAGAGAAAAAAATCCCCAAACGTATTAAATATAACAAGAGATGTGCGAAGCGAACGCACAGCTCCGGCTTACGGCGTCCGCGTTCAGATGAACCGACACGCTCCTATAAACAAAGAACCCGCGCGGACTGCTGCACTCAGGACAATAAGCAAAGCCTCCGAACATGTTTCCCTTAACATCCGAACGAGCGCTTGTTAAACGTTCATTTTCAATCGTCCTTCATGTCACTTATTTACCCTATATGCAGATACCGAGTATCGAGACGAACAGATAAATGCTCATAGTGAAATCCGCCGGAGGCTGTACGCATTTTCAACAACTATTACTTTTGTACTATAAGATCGGCTATGTTGGTTATAATAAGATAAAATGTAATTTTGATATATAATACTTAGGATTGTCCGTACATCGGTTACGTTTCCCCTTACCTTGGCGGAAAGGTCCGAACTGGTGTCTACTTTTGTGTCTGCCATTTTCTACGTTAACGCTTGATATGGTAAGCCCGGTGAAAATATAATATAAAAAAGCAATCCACTGGAAGCAATACGAAAACACAATTATTAAGTGCCAGTGGCGAGTTCACGCGGTGGGAGAGCCTTTAATATACAGTAATAGGCGGAGTCTGGGGGCGGCTATCGCTGCATGATTGGCCAGCCGCTAGAGAGACGTTTTCTTCTGATTCGCTAAGATGGAACAATGGATAGTATTTCCAAACTAAGAGGACACGCCCCTCGGCTAACCTTCTGACTCATTACTGTAGCAGAGCGATGTTCGTTCTTAGCCATGCAGTGCCGGATTATATCCCCACGTAACCGCCGAAGCGCAGTGAAACCAGTGCGAATGTGCCGGTCCGCGATGAATAGATTAGCGTACCTAGTACACGTGCTAACTACAAGAACCGGTGTTTAAAGAAAATTCCACACACGACCAGCTGCTTTAAAATCTATACCTGCCAGATTAAAACAATAATACAACAATAAATAAACGGCTATCTCGTATAGTTAGCTTTTTTGTTCTCTGAGTAATTCGTGCATTTTGAGATTTACGCGATTCGTTTGTGCACCACGTTGTACTTTAATTGCCCCTCAAAACAAAATAGCGGTCGTTGCGTTTGTTTCGGAAAATAAACCCCTAGTTCTGGATTCCTTGTGCTTGGTTATTCATAGCGGGGGTCGCTACGGTAAAGTTGGGTTTTTGTTCGCGGTGTTTACTCACTTAAGTATAAACGGTGAAAACTTGAGACTTTAATTTAAACTCGGGATTCTGACGGGAAGTCAAACTCTGTGTCTGTGCGACGTAAACCGCCGGCGCAGTCCAGTACACCAGAATCACTTATAAATGTGTATTTGCGAAAGCTGGCGGCTCGGGGTCTCTCCAGCTGAGTCTGCTGGCGGACAGTTGAACGGGCCGCCCCCTGCCCACGTCTGATGGAAGCGTCCCCAGTGAGTAAAGCTGGAGTGCGCATGGCGCGGTCTCATTAAGGACCTCTAAAAAAACTCCCCCGCCGTTAAAACGTGAAGGTCGGCGTTACACAAAGCAAAATAATAATAATTCAAAAAACACGTTCCTTGTGTTTCTGCGCCATCAGCGCGCGTTTTGGCATTTTACAGCACCACGAAATACGAATCCGAGCGGTTACCTTAGCTACAATATCTTCAATAGCTGGCTAAGCAGACTGTGCCACAACAAAAATGAACGCAACTCGAAGCACTAGTGGCGGCATATCAGTTGGAAGCAGTAAAGGGCATATATTATGCCTTCAATGCAGTGAGCGCATAACTTGATGCAAGTATAAAAGTAAGCAGAACATACTAGGAATTTAAATGCCGGGAGGCAATATTTAGGGGGATGACTATAAATAACTTACCCTACCAACATGGCTCACGTACGAACTCCGTTCATTTGCATTGTCATTGGATTTGGTTCAGGACTGATTTCATTGGCCGCGTAACTGGAGCGAACGCAGATTTGACGCTTTGCGATCACTGATTGGATAACGTGAAAGTCCATCAATCTAAGTAGCATTAAAATGGTTTCATGGAAATCATGGAGTGGCTCACTGGTTCGATCAGCAAAACGAATATACTTGTTGCAAAGTGTTTTTCATTACTTATTCTCATATACTTATTAGCGGGCTTGCTTTGCAAGAGAATAAATATGATCACATCTAGTGGAGTTTCAGAATACTTCTATAATAACTGATGTACCATATAATTGTAAAACTTGTTAAAACAACCCAGGCCAAACTAGTGTTACGGGTAATGAGCCATTGTTTTAATGTATTAAGTCACATTTCATTACCGTTTCATTACAGATGTTATCCTGCATTGTTATAACCTCTATTCTACACCATTCTTCACTAAAACATATTAAATTATAGGTGTCATAAAACACATCTACCAAGACACCTTGCAAAAGTATTACTGCAGAAGATTCATTAAGTAGCAGTATTCTATACTTGTGGTTTCCACTGTATTTTATAATATTCTGTCATATTCTTTGAGAATAAGAATATGGGTAGAACGGGAAGTGGCACTGCGGTTATTTTTTATATATTTTTAATGAGCGGAATACTGGTTTCATGTTAATCCATGCCTAAAATATTGCGAGCATCTACGGTAGAGTTCTGGATTAAAGCGCCGGGATTAAGCAGAAAAAAACCGTCTAACGTTTAATGTCTGATGATGCATCAGGCACTGTAAGGTATAAAGGGGTCTGTATCTGGTCCCCACTGTAGTGAGAGGGCCCGAAATTAAAAGTAGATTTGTTTTCTGTTGAATGACGTTGAATGAGTTAGATGGGTAGTTTCTCCTTTCTGTCATTGCTATACACGGCTAAGAGGTGGAGTAGAACCCCTTGGGTGTGTTACATCATTTCATGAAACACAGAGAATGAAAGAAGTGGGTGGCTGAGAGCATATCGCATTAGCGGAGCTGTGTGCAGGACGTGATCCGTTCTGAGGCTGTGATTGTGCAGTACACTTAAACAGTTGCGCTGAATTTATGAAGTACTTAGCAGATTAAAACGTTGTCTTATTATAGTTTTTTATTATAGCGTTTTGTTCTCTGAATAATTTGTGCGTTTTAAGATTTACACATTTGTTTGTACACCATGTTTTAAGTTTTTGCCTTTCAAACCATACCCAGTGTTGAGTTTTGGGAAATAAACCCTGTTTTGGCTCCCTTGTGCTTGATCATTCCTAGCAGGAGAATCAGGTGACTGCAAGGTGGCCTCACCCAACTCTATGGTTTTGGGTTGCGGAGTACCGGAGCACTCAGAGGGAACCTCTGCACAGGCAGAGCCATGAATGGAAGCCCTAACCTTGGAGGTGTGAGACCCTGTGTTACTCACCGAGCCACATGAAATCTGGAAGCTCACCATATATGTCTCCCAGACTGAAAGAAACCTTAAATTGAAAAGAACTCAGACGTAAACTCTACAAAATGCATAAAAAAAGTAATATAGTCCCAACTTGAACTAAACTAGAAAATATAATTGTGGTAAAAATTGTAATGTTCAACCCTCCAATCGCAGTTACGAAAACAGGTTAGGGAAATCCAGCCTGGTTTATTTCTGCCATTTTACTTGTATCTGCACTGATACATTTTCACTCCCCTGACTGCAACAAAGACCTAAAGAGATGTAACAAAGTGAATTTACTATATTAATATTGCAACATATGAAAGGTAGCTAATAACCGTTAATTAATATTTAATTTGAGTTTTTATTTTATTTTTCTAATTATCTATCTGTTTTGTGGTCTAGGTTCTGGCTATGCGAGGATCAGGGAAATCAAGCAGGCCGGGTTTCCCTTCCTAATTATTGGGGTTTGCAGTGTCCATTTCTTGCACAGTTCCTGGTCAGTGGACATGTCCTGGAACAGAAGTCCACGGAGGGGCGATCTTATCGTCTGCCTGCACTGGTTGAACTTTCCGTGCTGAAGGGGAGCCCAGGGGATGACCAGAGAGAACGCACTTTAGCCGGCGACGGCCACGATAACCACATGCTAAGTTCAGGATCCCTATAGAGGGAACCGGACTGGTCTGTGAAAGGCCATTCTTTAAAAACTCCTGTTTCACCTGGAAATTATTTATCACAAAGAAATGTTATCACTCACAATAAGGGAAATTACATGGCCAGCATAATTAGAGGCAAGTTTTACACCGTCATAAATGAATTAGACTGTGCATTTATGGGTTTCATATTTTAACATAGCGTCCTGAAGTCCCTAGCTAAACACGTTTCTATTAAATTTCCAGGGAGCACGTGCACTTAGTGTTTAGTGAATGTGTAATGAAAATCAAATGACAACAAATTGGCCTGTTGTCTTTTATTCCATCTTGCCTGTCAATATTTTACTGAAATTACTAAAGTGTAAGCAGTTAATTATTATCTTTGAAGTACAAAATCCATTACTCCCGTAGAAGCCTCTCAGGATTGGAAAGGGACAGATTTTAAACACAGTCGTGAAACAGATGTTACAGTAGATATTTGAAAATACTGTTATAAATTCACTGTCCCTCATGGCAGATGAATCTGGGACAATGGTGAAAATACGGTGTTATGACAAAATGTACGTGAATATTTAACATAACAATTTGCAACATATTAACATGTACATGAGATTATTATTAATAAGGAGTAGCCAGTCTAACAACTTTTACTAATGTGGGATAGTCACAAGCTGACAGCCTTGTCATTATTACACAACAATAAGTATTTGTTCATTCACCCATTAATTAATGAATTAGTTTCTGTAAAAACGCATTCAAGCTTACATTTTTGCAACTTAAATATTACTTACACTTTAGTAGATACTTTCTCATGTAATCACTGAATTAACAAATTAAAATGAATTAATTACACATTATAGTAATATCAAAACGATTACAAATGAATAGACTAAGATGTAATCCTTAGTTTCATTAAAACTAAAAAAAGTTGGCTGTCATTGCAGAATCCTCCAGCAATGCTGGAGTAACTTTATGGGTGTGTTAAATCGACACCAGAATCAGAAGAAATTCAGGCATCAACAAATCATACATCCTTCCGTCCTCTATGTGCTTGTCCCGGTGAGGCTGGTACCTGTCCGAAACACCACAAGGCTGGGGTCCACCCTGGCTGGGATGCCAGTCCATCACAGGGCACATGCATGCACGTATGCAATCATGCAGTAAGGGCAATATAGGGACACAATTTGGCCTAACTTCCTATTTTTCAGGCTGTGGGAGGAAACTTGAATGATATGGGGTGAACATGCGATCTCCACGCACACCAAGCAGAAGTGGGAAAATACTCAAACCTGGTGAAATGAGGCGATAGTGCAGTTCATCAAGCTGTCGTGTTGCCGACAAAACACAATGATTGCAAATTACATAACAGCATTGCCAAAATCGTGTTTTTCATCCAATTCTTCTTTTAGCAGGATTAAAGTTGACTAGCCCCGTGATAAATGGATTTGATGGGACACATGGTTCCCAAAAAGATCAGAAAAGATGATACAGGTTACTATGCCACCTTCTCTGGTGCACACTCCCAGAATCCCCTGCGTTTAACAACAATGGGATGGTTTTGCTTTCATTGTAGTTCTGTCTCTGTTCTGAATACTAGCCTTTTCATTTTCATTTCCTGTGTCACTGAAACACAATGTTCATTTCAGTACTAATTATGATTTGTTCAGATGTGCCTTAATATAGCAAGTTTTTATTTAATAAATAAAGCATGTTATATATATATATATATATATATATATATATATATATATATATATATATATATATTTTTTTTATGTTTTAGCTTTTTTTTTTTTGTGTTT
>JAODKE010000047.1:9189423-9203567 GCA_026779605.1 Mormyrus hasselquistii | reverse complement strand
ATTATTTCATTGAGTCCCCCTAGCAAAGCTCCCCCCCCCAATTTTCCTTGTCCAGTGGGTTTATAAGTTACACCCCCCCCCCCCCCCCCCAGTAGATGGCGCCCTAGGCGGCTGGCTATGTCACCTATTGGATTGACCAGCCCTGACTTTACCCATAATGCCCATAGCTTGTCCTCTCTGCCAGTCCCCTCCACATCCACCAAATCTGCATGGACCTCTGCAGCTCTGCTGCAAAGCAGCTGGTCCAGCCTCAAGAAATCACCACTGCCTGAAGGGATCTCCCCTGCCACAATGAAGCACGATACAGGCCTGCTACCACCTATGCTCACTGACATGTTCAGCCTATCCCAGGGCAAGGTCCCCGTCCCACTTAAAGACGCCCGTCATTGTTCCTACTCCCATGAATGACAAAATATCCAGCCTCATTGACTAGGGACCTCATCGCCTTGACATCAGTTGTCATGAAAACCTGAAAGCTGCCCCAGACAAACTTCTTAACAGCTTAATGGTTTGATAATGTTGTGGACAACTCAGGTGCCTACTTGTATAAGAATCCTATGTTAATTTTAGCTTTGCCTTCAACATAATTAGGCCAGATCTCCTGAATGTCAAATTGTCACAGCCAATGACCTGCTAACAAACAGGAACCAGTATGTGCAGCTGTGATTCACCATCAGCACCAGTGTGCCTCAGGGTTGCGTGCCCTCCCCAATTCTCCTTCTCCGTAAAGGTCTGCGCCACTGCTGAAACCTCCACAGAGTGACTCAAGTTTGAATATGACACCGCACTAGCAGGTTTCAACACAAATGGAGATGAGCTCATCTACAGAAGCGTGATGAATCATCTGATCCCGTGGTGCTCAAAGAATCATTTAGAGCTTAACATTGTCAGAATGATAGAGGGGTGACTCACCACCCAGCTCCCCAAGACAAGTGAACACAACTGTGACTGTGAGCAAGATGCTAGGGATACTCATGACTAGCTCCCTCAAATGGAGAAAGAACATCACCGCTCTTCCTAAGAAAGCACTGCAGTAGATATACTTCCTGAGGCAGCTGAGGAAACACATGGGTAACGGAACCACCCTGGTTCACATCTAGAGATCCTATCCGGTTACGTATCTGGTCCCTGTAAACTACAACGCATTGTGAACTTTGTGCTGAGAGGGACACTGGCTCCAATTACGAGAGCTAGACCAACCCGCCACCCGGACAGCTTCTCAACCAGGTCTGCTAGTTACCACGTCGTCTACAACATCAGCACCACTATCAGGCTCTGATACGCAATAATAAAACACATTCTTAATTGCACCATGAATTTTTAGTACTCTCACTCACACTTTACTGCGACAGATCTGTTCATTTATAGTCATTTTTATGGGTCTTATTCCAACCACCCAGATCCATCTTGTTATATCTGCCTCACTCCGCCCCCCTTTCCTCTCTCTCTCTGATACACACAAACACAATATTGTGTACTATTATGTTAGTATTACCGCATGTTATGGCTATGCAGCACTAAACACACCAGAAAAGATGCTTTTATGTAAATTGCAGTTATACAGCTACTACAGCATTTATTTTGAATCTTGATTTGTAATGCCTTTTAGGAAATCATCAAACACGCAGGGAATCCTCACTTGGATGATGACATTACAGAATAACCTCCAGATTTTCTCTGATTTCACATTTGCTGTGACATGGTTCCCATCCCACATGTTACTGACTGCACACCCAGCCTGACACTGCACTCCACAAAGTCTGTTTAGTCCCAGCCGATCCAATTATGCAAAACGATATCTAGCTGTAAAAAGTACATCCTACAGTCGAGTTTTAACTACAAAAATTTAGCACCATGAAACGCACTGTGCATCAAAAAACACTGGCAGCAGAAGACAGCACTTGCTCTGCTTGGATTTTTGATTTCAAGCAAAAACAACTTAAGTTGATGGGGGAACATTCACCAGAGTTTGACCTTTGACTTTAACGCCTCCGCATTCCATTCTCTTTGAAAAAAGGACTAGCCGTATATTTCCTGGGCTCTAAAAGAATTCCCACTAGCAGGTTGAGTTTTGTTGTTTCATTGGCTAATCATGTTTGAACAACCAATGGGCGAAAGGTAGTACTGATTCTGAACTAAAATAGCATGCAAATCCAGCCCCCTTCACTGTGAATATCTTTGTTATGCAGAGTAACCCTAACACCCTCCCCCACCCCAAGCTCACAGGCCTCTGCGTGTCTTTTGATTCCATCCATTTTTTCTTTCACAGAAACATCATGGCACTAGCTGTAAGCTGAGCTTTATTTCACAACAACAAATTGCCAGTTTCTTTCTGGATTTCTGTCTTTCTATATTTGTCATAAAAGACATTTTGTACTATTTCTTCCCCACGTTACGAAAGTCAAAGTGCAGTGCTTGAGCAGATCCAAAGTAATATCGTTCACTGGCTTGTTTAGAGGGGAATCTGTTACTAATTCGAGTAGTCTACATTATTTTAAAGGTCAATTGCACACTTTTGCCACACAGCTGTAATCCCTAAATAGACCCCACTGATATATCTGGACAGTTAAGCAGTTTCTGCACTGTTAATACCGGCAGCAAGAGCATAAACGTAGACAAGGTCCAGCTCCACACTTGTGACATGCCACTTCGGGAGCGGCAGCGGAGGTGGGCTCACTGCATCGCTCACTGCATCGCTCAAATTCTGACTGAGCCAGTGAAACAGCACCTCCTTTTGGAGCACAAAAGGTACGGGACGGATTTATAAATACAACATTACAACATTACAGGAAGTCCAGGAAGTTATCTTTCAAAGAAGCAGCAATACACTACTTTATCAAACGATTTGCTTATGCCTCGCGAGAGTGTGATCAGGAACTTGGTTTGACGAGTTTGTGCTGTGTCGCAGTTTTACCAGTCCAGTTTGCATGTTCTTTCTTTCAACTAGACAATCTTTTTCCATGCATATGTAAAAGATTCACATTAAACCGTGTATAATTTAGAGAGGTAAGCAATAATACAGGGATGGCAGCTCTATATTCTGACCTGAAGCAAGATGAATCTGACCAAATCATATCTGAATGATTTTTGTGCCTGTTAGGATAATCATATGAATTTCAAATTGGCCCTCAGGCATCAAATACAATTCACATACTTATTACCTATGTTGAAAAATTTACATGTATTCAATTACATTTCCTTTCCTTTCTAGACGTTATATTAAAAAAACCTGCAATATTGTTGGGTTTTTTATTTAGATCAATTAAGGGCTGTCAAGTCGGAAACAGGGAAGGAGCAAAAATCCACACATTGGCATGGATTTCCACAAAATGAGGTCTGCAAAGGAGGTATCTACATGAGCAGACACTGACTCTGTGACAAGCAACCATCACCAAGCTGGGGAATCAGGTGAGCGCAGACACATATATACATAGGTAATGAGGACCAAACTTACGACAGTTGTGGATGGTTAGTACATTAGGCTGGAAACAAAGTGGTGATCATGAGATGGCCAGCGACCTCTGCTGGCCAAAATGGAAACACGACAGCCTGATGGGGCAGGCCATGACAAGGGCTTCGTTCAAGGGTGCTACAAGTGGCTGCTGCCATAAATGTGGTGCGCACCTCAGTAGGTTCTGAATCTGTGCCCATCTCTGGAAGGTCATGGGTTCAAATCCCGAGGTTGGCAGAGTACTCATACAACAGTTGAGCCATTCAGAAACGCCTTTAACTTGAACTGCTCCAAGTATATCAGTTGACCCAGATCTCTGGTCTTTACATGTATGTCATTCTGGACAAATAACTAAATGGGATGCACAGCAGGACCACATAAGGGACTTGAACCAATAACCTGTCAGTAAAGCAATACTCGCCTTAATACATATTGCCTCATCTTCATATAAACCTGAATGATGAAATGGAAGCACATTTGATCATTTTGCATTGCTACCATCTGGGTTTTTTCTGCTTGTGAAGTATCTCCCATTGTTCTTGATCTTGTGTTTTCTTGTGCTATATGTATACATGTTAGTCTACTGTTCATTGTTCCGTGGATGGACTGTACTATAATTCATCCCTGAACAATACTTTATGTCAGAATGGGGGGGGGGGGTGTTAAGAATCGCAACCCCCCTCCACCCCCACACACAACTGCCTGCCCAACCTCCTTATGTGTGAAGCAACCCCTCCCCCATCCATTCACCATATGTCACTCCCTTACCCCCTCCCTCATATCTACTCACCATATCCTAACAAACACACATGGAAAAAGCAGAGCCCAGCCTGTTTGGTGAGCCACCACCTGCGACGGGAGGGGGGGGGGGGGGGGCGATGTGGCTCCGAGCCAATCACAGAGCGCATTTGACCCTGCTGGAGCACATTATCACTCATTCACATTTGTGGCAACTCTGGAGAGCTTTGGGCTGAACAGTGAGCAAAGGGGAATTAGCTATGGGCTTCTCCAGCCTGCCACATGGTGGTCCCATGCCACGAGGAGGTAGTGCATTGTCGCTCAAGTCACCAACAGTAGCCGTAGATCATCAAGATGGAGTTGGATCGAGTCCAGGGGCCTCCATAGGGATATCTTGGTACCATAATGCTTGACAGGACCAGTGTTTAACTTTACTGGCCCAGCCAGATTCCACTGTGCTGAAAACGGATAAGAACCTTTCACCATGACATACTCAGCCCTTGATATGTCCCTTGTTGAACCTCTAGACACTCCTACACTCCCAGTACATGGTCATTTGATGTCACTGCCATTCCAGCAGAGAATTGCCTTGCCTTGATTGTTAACAGCTCAATATCACCCCGCAAAGCTTTTTGTGTTTATAGATCAGGCCTTATCTAAAATACATTCACACAAATAACGATATTAGATGAAAGCTAAACTGGACTTGTTATGAGACGTTACAGACTCGGCTTTGGCTCGAAAGCATCTCTAGCTAAAGTCAGCATCCCTAGTTAACTTTTTCCCCTCGTATTCCTCTACAATGTGTTTGTATTGTAGTCTTTCTATTGACGCCGCATCGAAATAGGGATGCTGATGAGGAGCTCGTACCAGTTGAAGTGAGACACATATCCAGGGAAAGTGTAGCGATATCAATTCCAGGAGATAGTATGGGTGTGATGTGGCTTATGGTGCCAGGATGCAGACCACACTCCTCAAAAAAGGGAAGATTACTTAACTCTCAAAATTGCTAACGTTATGTTTTATATTGCCATCGTTCCTAATGTTGCATTGTATTCGACATGCTTTGCAGAGCAGAACAAACAGACCAGAGGCTAGATAACTGAACCACAGGCGCCACTGAGCAGTGAGCAAAGTGACAGTGCCCCTATCTAAACATTTCGTGACTGAGAATCAAGGCAGACACAGCTTCCTCTAGCCAGTTAATCCGGTCTGTCGACTTCCCTTAATTCCAGCATGCCAAGGAGAAAACCACGTCCTCTCCCACTGGGAGAAAGCTTATGCCCGTTGGCACTCGCAAGCTGATTATAGTAACCTATTGTGATCTTTTGTCAACGTACCAAGGGAAAGAAAAATGAGTCGAGCTTGACCACAGTTTCTTACAGCGAGGCTAAAAAGGCTACTTGCCAGGAATCTGAAATTGAGACACAAACTTGGCCCAGTTAATGACATGATTTTAGCCCTGCTGGTTTTCAAAAAAAAAAAAGGATTTCAAATACATTACAGCTCAACTGAAACATATCTAAATAAAGTAGGTGATGTGACGCCCTGGTGTTGCGTGTGCGATGGATAGACCATGCAAGACAGTCCTAGAAAGGGCTGCTGTTAGTTAGGAACACAGTCAACACAACGAGATGGAGAGCAAATTACCTAAGATTACAGTGGACCAGTTCAAAGCCACTTCTTGAGTGTTATTTCGCTCAATACTGATAGTATGTTTGTAGTGAATTATACTGAACGTGTAACAAAGATGCCAAAGAACAGAGAGCGGCCAGATGAAGAACAGGGGGATTCACACAGTCCAGTACCGTTTGCATTATTGGTGTTGATTATTGCGGCCTTGTGTAAACAGAGGCCTACCCACTAATCAGTTTAGCCCACACCAGTGGATTAGCACAGTGCTGGCTAAATCCCCACACTCATACTTGTTGTTTTTCCACCGTGAACCACTTCACATGGATGTCCGAGGTTCTGAGGCCTTTGTCAAGGTCTTTCCGTCCGAGAAAACCGACTTTTCATAAAGGCAGGCATGGTCAGACGCAGGCTTCGTGTTTGGCCACTGGGTCTGAATTGAGGCCTAGAGAAAATGCAAGACTTTACATGTGCAGCATAAATGCTCGTTCATACTTATAAGAAACAGTGACTCCCTAGGAATTCTCTTCAATTTAGTTATAATCTATCCATCTATCTTTCTTCTTATCTATCTTTCCAGGTCAGGATCATGGTGGGGCCTGGAGCGTATCCCAGGAATCTCAGAGCCCAAGGCAAAGGAGCACAAATGATGGGATAACTCAAGCCCACACTTATACACTATGGGCAATTTAGAGACACTACTGGATTGCGGGAGGAAATGGAGCATTTGGAGGAACACAACATGGACAAACCACATGAATAGTGCATAGTAGGGCATTACAAAACTAGAACAAAAAGTGAAATCAGTAAATAGGTCCACCCATCTTCCATAATTGCTGATTTGACACAGGGTCACAGCAAACTTGGCATCCATTTTGAAAGGCCAAGGTACTATGTTGGACATAACCTGGATGGGATGGGATGCCATTCAATGCATACGATTCTGGACAAAAATTGCCTAACAAAGACTGATTATGTTATAATAGCATTCTCAGAGGTCCTTAATATAATGTTAAATTGTTGCAACATGGCAAAACAACACAGGCTGAAAATTTAGAGTGGGAATGACAGAAGTTCAAGTCTTTGCATACGGTCATAAATCAACAGGAATATTTGCTGCGGGAACAGTGAAGAACACTATGGAACATCCTGTATGTCTGTATCGAAACATTACTCCAGGATGTCCCCCCCAACTGCTATCATCTGTGTTAAGCTGGGCAAGGCTGAAAAACAAAAGGAGAATGGAGCTTCTCGTGAAGTACAATGGCTAGGGAATGTTCCCTGAGGTGCCATCTTGACATCGACGGCTGAACAAACACCTTTACGGAGGAGAGAGCTGCATTTGGAGCCCGGTGTCGAACACTGTCCACACGTTGGAACTTGCAATAGGAAGAAAGGTTTCTTGCAGGAAGGGTGCAGATAGTGAGAGCAAGCTATAGTTGACTGTTCTTGTGTTCTTTTGTATTCGTCTGACATCATCTCCCATTGAGGAAGTGAAGTTCTGATAATCAAGAAGAGAAGTACAGAGGACAGTAAAAAAGGGTGTTATTCTTGTCCTACCCCAAATATCAAGGATACATCGATTACATCCTTGCCAATGAGACCAATGTGTCCCAATGTGTTCTTGGGGGGCAAGTTAGCAAGTACGTTCTTTGCCTTCTTGGTATTGAGAAGTACCCCATGTGGGTGATTTCTGATAGGGCACTTCCATCAAGTTACCCGCTCAGTAATGGCAAAACATTATGAAATTATGTTTAAAGCAGGGTCTTGAAAACACAGATCTGTGAAGACACTCAAACCAGTACCACTGTTTGACAAACTAACATGAATGATCAACGCTACTACCCTCTACTGAATAAGCAGTATAGAGCATGAATACGAAAACAACAAATTCACGTATGGTACGGAGTTACTTGCAAGATGGATTTGTGATATCCATCCATCCATCCATCCAGTCATCCATCGATCTTCTATACCCACTTCTCCTATGCAGGGCCGCAAAGCCTAACCAGGAAGGTACAGGCCAAAGGGAGTGAATAACCCAGGACAGGGTGCCAACCCATCGCAGGACACACACACATTTGCAGATAGCTTATTTTAACAGTTGTTAATATAACACAACATATAATAATTTTTAGCATGTAACCATGTACCATGATGATACGTTTCTAGCGTCTCCCTGAATGTTATTCTCAATAACCTCAACCTTGAAATAAACATGCCACCAGCTAAACTGAATCAATAATGTAATGCGTTCCTAGGAAAATACATCTTCGGAGGATGTCTATAGTCTAAGAACAGAGGGAAAATATTTCGACCTTATCCATATCGATACATGTTTTTCCAGGTGACATTCTGATATGTTTTGTCATGGTACCATTAATCTGCGGTAAATGGCTGAGGGGGACAGATACGGTACTTGGTAGTTGTGGGAGGGGGACAGATACGGTACTTGGTAGTTGAGGGACTGGGCTGGGACGCAGTGTCCTACAGGAAGCCATGCCGATAGCGACAAAACCTTTAGCATTCGTTAAAAGTGTCCAAGCATATCGGCAGAACCTTCATGAAATCAGACGCAAAAACAAAGCCGAGGTCAACGTGCCCAAGCTGCCTTCTCAGAGCTTGTGCAGGTCTCGCTCGCAGGACCCACTATCAATGATTAAACACAGACTCTCTTGGTTTCTTCTATTGAGGATCCTGTATGCTGGCCTTGTTCTTCAATTTAGAAACGTGCTTATTTAGCCTTCATGCAACACCACACAGGGAAACTGACTTGTGCCAGTCTGATTTATTTGAAATGCACTTTGAACAGCCCACACAACCCTTCTAATGAGCCCTAGTGTTGATTAACTGGTTGTTAACTCTTAACAGACTGGCTTTGCGTCTGCGTTCACCCAACCCAGATACCTGCGAGATAACTGACAAATCTGCTGCGAGGTTTTCTGCTCTTGACATAAATGATGGGGTTGGGAGTGGAAGCTGGGGCCAAACACATCATCATCATCATCATCATCAGCTGAGTAGCAAACTACGGCAATGCTTTGAAAACGATGCTGTGTTCTGTTTACCATAAACTTTTGGGGCAGGGCAACCACAAAAGTTCAGATGCAGATGTTTTTCATAATATACAGTGGCACAGGACTAAAAAAAGAGGAGATTCTGCATCCTTATTACAGCTCTGGTTATCATTTGCTTCTGTGAAAGGCTCCATAAAAGAAATGCCATTCATCACGGCCTTTTATTCAGTCGAGATATTTATAAAACGAAGCCCCTCCTCAGCTCTAAATCAAATAAACTAGCAGTTTGATTTAATGTTATTGAATCAGTCCTGCCACTTGTTTTTTGACTCTCTCTCAATATGTTGATACTTTAGGGACAAAGTTAAAGGCGTCAGTCTTGGGAAGGAACACATGTGAGATAAAGTATAACGGGCTGTATCAGACAGGAAGTGTCACTGTAGTGTGGACATCACCGTACAGCCTAGTTTGAAAAACTTGCTGGGGGTTTTTGATTGGCCTGTTTCAAAGTGCTTTTGGGGGGGGGCAGGGCTATGTTGTCGCTGGCTGTCAAAGCAAACTGGCGGGTCTGACGGTGACCTTTCAGGTTGTCTCAGCTGCTTGTCCACACTTGCAAACCTTGCCCACATTTTTTTTTAGGAGTGAGCGCAAGAAGCTTGTGAAAGTGAGAACTCGGTGTATCTGTTTTCGATTTTAGAAAGCAAACTTTCTACTTTCTATCACCCTAGGGGACAAATATTAAGTGTAATGACATCATTTTTCTCATAAGATGCTTTTACCCAAGGTAATTTTAGAAACAATTTCCCATACTCATCCAAACATACATGCATGCGATAAAGGAAGTTAATACAAACCTATGACATAACAGCACTTCTGGTCTGACAGTTTGACAGTTAGAGAAATTCATAAATCCTCACCCTTACACAAATTGTTTATAGACTAACTCTCCTGCTGCATGATAGATAACAGCTTTGCATGCCTCTGCAACGCACCCATCTAGTTTCACAGATTATAAGAACAACAATGCAGTGCCTCATGGGAGTTTTACCTGCACAAAAATGTTCGGAGGGTGGAGCAAAACAGTATTGATTCAGAGAGATAACCAATCAGATTGTAGAGGAGGTGGGTCCAAGTAACTAGAGGAGGCAGAACTGACCAATCAGATGCCTTACCCTCAGAACATTTATGCGTAAGTAAAACTCCCACAAGCAGTTTCGTGCCGCCATCGCAAAAACTTTTTAGGAAGTAAAGGTTGTAGGTCATGAGTAATTTAATGATCGAGTAACATGGTAATCCATTCAGATGAATCATAAAGATAGATCAAAGCAGAATAGAGAGAGATTTTGTTCAAAAAACGTGAAACCAAATCTGGGTATCTAATTGAGAATCATCCCCCTTGAATAAACATCTGAAATATAACTTCAGTGAGACTGACAATGAATTTACTTTGTTGAGCCCTTTGTGCAAGTGTCATTCACAGGAAACCAAGGGAAGAACCATCCCTGAAGACTCTTCAAAGGGGAAAGTTCTTCTCAAAGCCCCTCAGACACATACTGATCTTTCAATAAGGTTGTGTGTTGACATCCTGAATGGACAGAACTGAGGCCGCAGGAGATTTAAAGGTCAGAGAGCTGGAGAGAACCGAGGGAGCGGCTGTACTTCAGCCTAGTATACTCCGAGTCTGTTCAGATAAACCCAGACAGGAAGTGCGTGGCCTGCCCATTTCCTGTTGGCCTCGGCTGACCTGCTGGGAGGAAAGCGGCTTCAGAATGGGCACCGAGAGACACGAATGTTAATGTGAGTCAAACGAAAAGAGCTGGAACTCTCCATAATGATGCAAGGTGCCAATAGCAGATTAAAATCTATTATAAAAGAGATAAAACGAAAATTTTACAGAGCAGGGAAGCAATACTCCCTTCTCTTTCCACTGCTATATGTGGCACAGTGAGCTGTTCAGTAAACTTCCTCATATCTCCATTACATACAGTTTGGCCTGCGGTTGCTAAAACCTGTTGCTTTTTCCTCTTTCTTGTTCACACAGTCACACATATACGCACACACGGGGAAAGTACCGCTTTTCAGAGGCTGCTATTCTCAACCCTCTAACGTCCTCTAGTGGCTGGTTCAGCAACATACCATTCAATCTCTGGCCACCCAATGCAAAAAGCGAATTCTGTCAGGTGCAACACCATTTGTTAGAGGGTCTTTGCATAGGAGTTTCAGGGGAAGCCTCACAACAAATACTATAGAAATATATTTATGAGCATAAATGATACAGTATATCAGGTATATTCACTGCATGGTAAGTATGGTTTAAAGAGGTTCTATTATTCTCATTTTCACTGCTCATAATTTTATTTTTGGAGTCAACTATAATAGATTTGCATGCATTAATGATGTAACACATTATTTTTCTCATGCTGTACATCTCTATTCACTCGGTGTAACTTTAAGCCCCACCCCCCATGAGCCTAATGTTCTCTGATTGGTCAGCTTGCCCGATTGGTCAGCTTTCCATACATGTTCCGCTCCTGTCTTGCAGACCGCAGACAGATCCTCGACTGACAGCCAATAAGGACTGACAGCCAATAAGGATTGTATTACTACGTGACCTCACCATGTCACATAAGTCAGACCAAGAATTCCAACAAGGTGTTTCAAGCGGATGAGAGAAGAGGGGTTTCTGTGGTGATAATTACTCGCTTTGGTGTATTTGGACTGCTTACATGCACATAACACTATATAACACACTAATGTAAAGGTAAAAGCCGGAAATGCTCAATAGAGCCCTTTTAATATATAGCTGAATAAATGCAGGCCAGCACAGTGCCCTAGTGGACAAACTCCAGGATTACTATATCAAATCAGACCCAGCTCTCGGAATGTGGGAGCTGCATGTTCCCTATGCTGATTTCCTTCAAGAAACACCCTGACTGCTCCGACTGAGCCTCACATGCTCATATCCCTATTAAACAGTACTACTATGTGAGTGTGTTGTGACAGACTGGTGTCCCCCTTACATCCCGTCCGTGCCAGGAAAGGCCCCTGAATCACTGAAGCCCTAAATCGGGGGGGGCAATCTTATCCGCAAAGGGCTGGTGCGTCTCAGGTTTTCGCTGCAACTCCCTAATTAGGTCACTAACTAGAGGACTGATTGGCTGAAGACTCCTCACACCTGGGTTTGAACAGCTGACCTAAAGGTTATCTCAAAAACCTGCATACACACCGGCCCTTTGTGGATAAGATTGCCCACCCCTGCCCTAAATGGATCATTTATAAGAAACCAGTCGGCCACAACTACTGCCTTGAGCATGAGTTTTCTATGAGTGAAATGACGGTATCTCTGGGACCAATTTCATTATGAAGTAAAACATGCCACCATTCTTACCACTTACCGCTAAACTGGTCATGCCTGAGCAATTACAAAAAAGGACAGAAAGTCATTTCAAACATGGAAGGCATGGAATGACATAATTAACGTCTATGACAGTGACATCTTGTGGGACAGCATAGGTTTTGAAATAAGTAGCTGGTAATCAGCATTTAACTCTGCCACCTTAACCATAAAAATAAACCCATGAGACATTGTTCTCCCGCAGTCCAACAATGATCGATTTGTGCGAACAGTCTCAATAGGGCCTTTTGTGATAATGGACAAAGAGATAGCACAGTCGGTTTAGATCATAAAGCTAGCCCTCAGCCTCGAGAACGAGACAGCACTGTCGTCACATTAATATGAGGTCATATCTTTCAAAAACGACGACGTTCCATATTCTTGCCCTCCAGGCTTATGAACACCTTGACAGAAGCTGCCCATACTGTGTGCTGTGTTATGCAGTCCTATGACATGGTTCCAAGGTGCAGCCAAGACCACAGAAGGTGCTGATGGGAGAGATGAGGGTTGTAAGCCTGTGTTAGGTTAGATTATCACGCTCTATTAATCACAGACTGGTTTAACCAAAGTAACCAATGAGAAGTAGGATAAACAACTTGGAGAGACGGTAACACAAGATAATCCCACCCACAGGGGATCCTGAAGCCTAATTTCTCCAATCACCTACAGAAGGTCACCGCAACATGAGTAAAAATCTGATTGGCTTGCCATTACTCATCGAATCACCTCAGTGAGCGACACAACACCACCCATGACCTGAAATGGCAACTCTCATTCTATTACAAGTCCTTAACCGTCCTCCTCCCTCGGACGCCCCATAGAAGACATCCGTGCATTGGGGCCACAAGGCTTTAGACATTGTCAACAGGCGCCAGACGGAGAGAACATGCACGACAACGTTGCAATCAACAGCACTGGTTTGGCAAGATGCTCCCATGGCAATCACTGCGAGCACTGCGTTACACGCTGCCGCGATTTCTGAAGAAACACTAAAAATATGTTACAGGTTCTTCCTGCTGGGCTTGAATGGTCACACCCAAAAAGGAAAATCAAACAAAAGTATAAGGTTTAATGTGCTCATGTATTGAACAACTCTTCGACAAATAAATATACAGTTTCTTTTGTTCTGCTGTTTCATTAAGTGTGTGACAGCATAATTAATCGCTTTAGGCTTTAGGCTTGGCCAAGCGTAATTACTTTAGATCAACGTCAGTACAGTGTCATATTACTGCTAAACAGAGCTATGATTTAACTTGTGTTCTGATAGTAAGAAAAAAATGTAGAATTACTTGCAGAGGGCTTTCCTATGTCACTATAGATTATTTTCTCAGCTCGTTGAGAGAAAAAATCCTTGGTGAAGCTCTGACTAGTGATTAGACTTTGTTACATTCTCTGTATTTATCTATTGTGCATAACAATAAATAATAAAAAAGCTACAAAACAGAGAATTCCACCTTATAAGCAACAGAAATGTGCAAGGGTCTGAAATCAACGGAGTACATTTTTCTTGTATTGTGTTTCGTTTTAGCGGAAAAAGTAACCAGTGATGTCACCGTGCTGTTTTTAGCATCCAAGCCAAATTTAGACTGCAAATACACAGACAGGCTGCTTCCACAAGCAGAACTTACACGGTGCATTTCATTAATTCCACTGACCAGAAGGTCCTACAAAGTGCCTTCAAAAAAACGGAACTCACATAAATTTTTTAGACGTTAAAGAAACACCGCCTCTTTCCGGCCAAATGCATCAGGGGCAGTTAAACTTTAAATACTTTAAGTATATCTTAATCATACAGTTAGCATGCCTGGATTAGTGTTTTCACTCTTTGCTGCTGACAAGCACAGCCACAGTGACCGGTTCTTGATATAGGTTAATACAGGGCTCATCCACGCTGAGGCCCAGGGGCCTTTGT
>JAODKE010000047.1:9131126-9187133 GCA_026779605.1 Mormyrus hasselquistii | reverse complement strand
GCTATCACTATGTGGCACTGTTTCAGTTTTGGGGCTATCTGACAGAATATATGATCACTTCCAGTTTGCCACTCATACAATATGTCTGCAAAGTTTGAAACAGATCCGTATGTATTTTTAGACTTTTTATATAACATTTTTAGAACTAGTGTGTTTATAATACCAAGTGTCTTCTATAGCTGCCTAACTTCCATTGCTGCCAATAAGTGCTGTTGCTTCATCTCTTGGGCAATTTGTCTCAAAATAAGATCAGGCGTGCATCATGATTTTGTGAAGAAATAATATGCCCCCCTGAAAAGGCAGATCAAGCCCTGAGTGGTGTTGCTTCAATTCAAGTCCCGAGACCATATGCAGGGGAATTCAATTATAGGTATTCTAAGTCTTGCCTTAGTCATTGTATCAGGGCTTTAATTTGATGATACCTTAAATCAAACCTTATATTCAAATCAGAAATTCAGATTGAAAGTCTACGAGACGAGTAAATAAGAAGTACACGATAAGCAAAATATTTGACTGAAGTCCACAGAATCCTTATCAGTTCATTGTTGAGCAACTCAGGGATCCACCTAGTGTTAAAGAAGGGAAATACAACTGAATAACTAGCGACATAAAGTTGGCTTGCACGCCCGTGCTACAGACACATTCGTTTTAACATTTCGCAAGTAGATGTAAGTTGCATCTGCAGTAGAATGAAATATCTAAGACAAATATAGGAGCAATATTATTTTTTTAGCCACGAAAGTTAGGATCTTTTATCGAGATTACATTATAGCTTAGAGAACATGACGAGGGATATCAATGTTTTTGCAACGCCGAGCTCAAATAATTACTGTCAAATTAACGAATAAACATCGACCGCGATTTTTTCCCAGTTTCGACCTAATTAAGAAAATCGCATTTATACGGGTTTCAATAAGATCTGATGTAAATAAACTGTACAGTCGATATCTGGATTGTTGTTCTTTCGGGATAATAGCGTATGAAAGCGAAAGAAGCATCTTGCCAAATTCTAAATAGTGTTTTAGGTATAGCCTATTTAGAAGAAGTCAGTCCTCGGGGATCAGCAGCACATATAATTTACCTGCTTGGCGCGTGACAAGTGGCCGTCTTTTCCCACCAATAGGAGGCATTTCGTCAAGCACTGCCTCCTGACCCCAATGCAGAGTACTCTGCATTTTTTTCCGCTACTACCATCTGCTTTTAAAAAATAAAAAAATATACATATTTGCAGATGTAACCACAGTCTTGTGCTTTTCAAAGTGACATATATTGTTAATCCACTCCTGTTAGCCAATAACGCAAATAAACAATTTCCCCCGGTATTGCCGCATGCTTACGCAGCAAAAAAACAAACCAAACAAAAAAAAAACAAAATTCCCCCACTCCGACTGTAAGTTTAGCTTTTTTCGGTATATGATGGTGATACGACTTGCTACATTCGTACAGCTTTGATATATTTTAACATAACAGTGCCAACAAATTGCCTTCTAAGCGTTACAATGTACAATGTAGAACATGAAGACCCCAGTTAAGTTTATTATGAGCATACGCAATTTCAGGTTAACACAATATTGATTAATGATTTACGGTAAAGTGAGAATTAAGATATAATGTTGCCTGTACGTATGTAATAGACTATAGACAGGTCGTATATGTTTGTAGGATTTGGAGAAAGACGGTGCAGAGTATCCTACGTTTCCGAGGTGCAAGGGTACGCTTTTGAGCTTAAACAGTGTTTTATCTTTGACCGTATCTCATTAGACTTGTTCCACTACGGCAGGAAAGCCCGGGATTGATCTCTACCGCTTTAGTTTGAAAATAATACAAGTACATTTTGGATATGTAATTTTAACATTCCACGAATCTACTCGTTAACCGCTTTTAAATTAGGTTCTTTTAGATTGCACTTCCTTAAAATGACAAGTAGCTTAACTGTTAGTAACAAAAAGCTTTATTCTTTCATACCATGCAGCTAACTGAATTGTGCAGCCAAAACGATCAAACATCGTAAACATAAATGCATCGTTGCATAAAGTATTCCTTTCAGTTTGGTAATAAATGTTTAATTTCGTCTTGTCAGGCATGTTGTATTTAAAATACACATTGGGGTAAATTAAATGTAATGGGAGGAAAAAATGAAAATAAAATTGAAACCGTTTTAAAAACTTGTAAACAACTGCGCTTGTCCATCAAAATACCAGGAAATGTTGATTTAACCTTTACAGATAAAATATATAATCAAACTCATATTTTGTTATATTAAATATATTATGCGATTTTAATAATTGTAGAAGATTATAAAACATTCTGCTTTTCATGCGACAGAATTTAACCTTCATATACAAAATGGAGTTTCATTCGTTGTCATAATCGCTAATGGCGCCACCGTCTGAAAACAGCACAGGCAGACTTACGCCATTTATGTCTGCACATTAACACTGTAACAAAGACCATTTGTTGTTCCTCCATGACAGGACCCGCGAATGGCGTTCTGCCGGCTTTGCGAAATGGCGGACCGAGGAGGAGACAGCGAGGCTGAAATCCGACTACAGGGCTCCAAGCTGCAGATAAGATACGGATGAGGAACGGGGCCAGGATCAGGATTCAGCCTCCTATACTGATGTTTCGGCCGTTATATCAGGCAATTCCCGAATAGTTTTCTTTTGAGTCCATTTTTTCTTATGTAATGCAAAGGTTTGAAAGAAAAATCAGTTAAAAGAAAGATACTTTATTTCTTTTTTAAAACCTCATTATACATTACGTTGGAAAAAACATAAAACAAAAGTTAGGCACATGTCAATTCTATTCTAAAACTTATAAAAAGTAGCAACGTAAAATGAATTGCAGACAAAAGTATACAATTCCTTGTCATGATTAACCAAAGGGAGAAAAATCATTAAGGACAGTAATGACGAGATTCTAGAGGAGAGACCGCACTGCTTGTAAAAATGCAAAAAAACAAAAAAGTCTCATATTCACAGATGTTAGTGGGAGGAATTTGAGATGCAGTCTCATGCTCATACACGTCCTGTTCCTGCGTCAGTCATTTTTTTACGTTCTGAAAATGTACAATTATCACATTCAAAGACACCCTTCTTCTACGAATAGTTTAGATCACCATGGGTCTTTGTAATATATTCACTGAATAATGAACTACCGAACTGGTTAGCTTATTCATTTATGTAACTCTGGCTTAATTGAGATAATGATCTGCAAGTGCTAAGCAAGAAACGAATTACCAGAAACCAAATGAAAACGTTATATCTGAGGGTGCTTTTCTTTTTCCAACTTTGCAGAAAAAGTGTTGAGGCAGAGTTAGGTATCATGCCGCATGGGCAGTGCCTCATGGGATAGGCTGATGGTATCGCCGCAAGCTGATGGTACCATGCTTTCTTTTGGCCGGGCTTTTGGATACCAGTTCTTTGTTTAACATTTCCTGCTTCTTTTGAAGTGCTGAGGGTAGACAAGTACACAGATACAACCTGGACTTCTCGAGACAAAGTGAGACCTTTTCAGGTTCATGTACAGTGTCTCAGAACACTGGAGAATGTATACTGCTTGCTTGGAGAGATCACATTAGTGTGAGGAACTCTGCACTGGATACATGCTAGAACATTCTGTGGCTGTGTTCTTTACAGGGACCCAATTAGTAGCTCACTGACATTTCCCAGGGATCTCTGGAAGGCTGACAACGAGGAGACGGGCTGGCAGTTAATGGAGAGCTTCTGTTGGTCATTTTGAAGGGTAGACATTGTTCTGCAAAGATTTGAATTATATTATTACCGGGGCTAAATCTCACTTACAGCACAGAGGCAGTCGTACGGACACTTATGAATTTGCCAAACCTATCTTCCTCAGAGATAAGGTCTTTGAATTATGCATAACGTTACACCATGACTGATGTTTCATGCACATTTTTTCAATATGTCACGACAGGTAGAAATGCTTCTAGGCAGTGAAAGCGTTCCTCTGCTGATTTACGACCGACATTAGGGGATCCTTAGGAAATGTAAGTTCCTCCTAATGTCCTTTTTTTTTTTCCAAAAAAGGATACAGAGAGGAGCATTTTATATTATATTAGAATATGTAGCAGTAACATATTCTGCACACAATAGAATTCTTCACTGTCGGCCTGAAGAAAGGTTTTCCCTTTTCTCGATGATTTTGTTCCAGGTTATGGGAAATGCTGGCCTCTGCACAGATTTTAATAAACAGTTACAGGCAGAAACAAACAAAATTCTCAAAGGATACTCATTTGGCACATGACCCCACGGCGCATGGCCATTCGCTACAGTCCTGGCTCATTTCCTGTTAGAGTAGGAATGAGAGAGAAAGATGAAACCTTGGCTTGATGGGACAAGCCCACCCCGATGTCACTCTCAGTATGGGCAGGTCCTTCTGGTTCCTTTACTGCAGGAAAAAAACACCTAAGGAGCGGGAAGATAACAAAAGAATGAACTAGAGTGGAAAAACACCACAGTGTGTATCTTGAGCCAACAGTCAGGAAGTGCAACTTTTTCTTTGGCTACACCATAAAAGGAACTGTTTTTAATTCTCTCCGACTGCCCCCCCCCCCCCGAAAGGTCTCTGTAGAAACTGCTTGATTAAACAAAACACAAGAATGAGATGTGATTTGTTAAAGGCAGCTCAATAAAAAAGACCACTGATCTGAGCTTTACAGAATATGTATAAATTATAGTGTAATTGTTATATAGTGTAACAGTTATATGATGTAACAACTGTCTTTGAAGTGATAGTGAGTCTTTGTTTCAAGCAAAATACGTAATATGTAAATTTTTATACATAATGTTTCTTTGTATATTACAATCTGATTAAAAAGTTTTCACAAAAAGTTATCCCATTTAAATAAGTTGTTAAAACTGGGTGCGACTTCCTTGCATTATCTTGCTACCAACTCTTTTATAAAAAACTGTACCACTATATAAACTCTCAACAGTTTGGGAGTCCAAGTTATTGTACTGTAGATTATAATGTGATTGGTGTTCAGTGAGATAGATTCACAAATTCACACAGGTGTAACCGATCACCTAGCAACCAGATGAACTATGTCAATGCAGTGCCAGTCAATTTTTTATTAACAAGCAATTAGTATAATTATAAGTTGTAACAACATCCTACAAATGTAATATTCACTTGCCTTTGCGTCTTTGAATTTTTTCTTTTGTCACTCAATATATGTCATCATACGTCTCTATTAAATTGCATTGGATGAAACTGCAAAACGTACTCAATCAGCAGTGTAATGTCTTGCTCATCCAGATTCTGCATCTCTCCAGAAGTGCAGGGATATTTGTGTTATGGTGAATCAATAATAAATGGGAAGTTGTTATTGATCGTTTTGCGTGTTTTCAATTATTTAAAGTCTCCTTGTACTCCCATTTAAAATTCATAACTGCTGTGTATATTTAGCGATCTCAGTTGCCCTTTTACAGGCAGTTCACCGACTTCAGAGTGAATAGCATTAAGATTCTAAAGCTCCCCCCCCCCCCCCCAATATCAAGCAAGATCTGATTGTGGCTTTTTAGTTTTCAGAGCACAACAAATGCCCTTTGTGAAGACTTAGTCTTAAAGGAGGTTGTTTGACAATGCACTGAAAAGAGGTTATAATTATCTGTGGATAATTGTCTCGGAACAGCATGGGCCAGTGAGTGAACGTGTCTGTGTAAAGTATATAATGGAACGGGAACATACTAAGTCACTCACATCACAGAACTGCCATTCCCCCGGGAGAATGACATGAATTTTTACATCCATACCCTATATATTGAATAAAGCAATTCCTGTTTAACATTTGATCAGAAGAGCAGCTGGTACTTGTGGCAGTAGATGTGAGGTTGTTTAGATGATTATCTATGTAAAGAAAAACGGCAACATTCGTCATTTTGAATATCTACAGTGTGGATCCATGGTTTCCGTATGATGGATGCATTATGGAAAGGCTCGTTTGTGACTGAGGTCTTGCCTGGCCTCCTTTACGTCTACACCAGCAAACATACACCCCTTTTTTTATTCTCCGTGTGGCAGCTCATTGAGAACCCCAGACAAATCTCACAGTTCTGAAAGTATGTGTGAAACTTACAGAAGGAGCATCTGGTTTCATGTAACTGGAGATGTTAGACGGGAGCAATAACGTGCACATTTCTTGGCAGTTAGGTGAGGGAGGGAAAGGTTTAATCTGAGGAAATTCCTAAACTGCAATCGGGAGCTATTCTCTGTCCATATCTGGGATAAATCACAGGAATTTCCAGACACATCCCTATCCAGCGGCAGAGATGATCCTCCACTGTAATGTTATCATGTCTTTGCGAATCAAAGGCTTATGCGAGACAATCAGGGAGTATCTTTAACATGGAGAGGAACGACATTTAAGCACATTACTGCTCAGATTAATAACATGAGAAGTATTACCTTGTGAAACTGAACAGGTATAATATACTGCATTGTAGAGAGCAGTGATTGAGGTGTCAAACATTTATACACTGGACAGAAAAGAAACCAAAATAAATACCTATTAATGCTACAAGAAGGATTTTATGGACTACATCAGGCTGTGAATGATTTAAATACGTAATAAAACAATGCACATTAGAACAAAATTTAAATGTATGCATTTTATACCTGTAGTACCCTCACATGGAGTTTTTTTTTAATTTTTGGATTTATGCTACTGAATTATGTGAATTTATTCCCACTTTTTCAATACGTATCTCCTTGGATAAAGTCACAGCTGCACATGCATGATGAATGGGACAGGGATGCCAGGAGAAATGTGATTTCCTGTTTTAAGTGTGTTTATATGGGGGTACTCTGTGAAATGAACCGTGAGTGCGATGCAACTACAATCCGCGGTGTGAACGTAGGTTACTCTGTGCTATATTAAAAACATTGACTAATGTGACTGACCCTTCTCAGAAAGAGCTCTCAAATGTCTAGTGCAGCGTTTCCCAATCTAGTCCTGGGGGCCCCACAGACAGTCCACGTTTTTGTTCCCGGGACCTGGGAGGGAGCAAAAATGTGGACTGCTGGTAGGGAATTCGGAGGGTGCAAAAACATGGAGCGGTTGTGGGTCCCCAGAGACCGGATTGGGAAACACAGGTCTAATGCGCGGCTGTTTTCTAACGCAGGACTGCTTCAGGCACAGGACACTTTGGGCTGAAGAGAAGCATCAGCAGATGTGTCTGGACTCAGACGTGGAGTTTGATCAATGAGTTTGTTTGAGGCTATCAAGCTTCCTCAGTCCAGATGCTAATGCAGTGCAAAAAATATAGCACAGGTTGGGCCTGTGCCTTCCATGCAGCTGCTTTGCTTAAACTGCTCAAGGGCATTCAGTTGCCAGGTTGTGGCTGCTGACTAGCATCCATAAGAAGTCAAGGTTGTCTTGGTTAACAGGCTATGGTGGTGATTGCAAAATGAAGCCTCACGAACCACTTGCTGTATTTTCTCTCTCCACTCCATGATGCTATCTGTTCAAAGCGTGAGCTCATAGCATGCCTCAAAGTAAGCCAAGAGCACCATCTAGTGGGGTCAAAAAATACAGCAAATGGTTCATGGGGCTTCATTTGGATATCCTGGTTACTCTTATTAAAGGATGAACATTAAATGGAGGGGTTTGATATATTAGTGAAAAAAAGATAGATTATGTAGCTAGTGGTTTTTATATTATATATAATTGAATGTTTTCCTTTATTTTGTAATTTGTAGGTCTGTTAGATTTGATGGTCTGATTATGATCCTTTTTCGAATCATCAAACAATCAAATGGTTAAGTTGAGCCAAAACTCCTCCCTTGATCCTTGAATCATATTGATCCTGCCTTGTTAGAAGTCGTTGCGTAGCTCCTGCTTACACTTATACCTGGGCGTTCATTAGAAGCTGAGTCTAACTGCATTTACGCCTAGTCAACTCCTTGACGGCACGTAAGTTTGTATTGTGCCGTTTGCCTCACTTGTACGTCACTCTCGACAAAAGCGTCTGCTAAATAAAACTAAAATGTAAATGTAAAAAGTATGAGGGTTTGCTGCACTCGCTTCCAGGGAGACCACAGGTGTCATCTTACGGTTCCTGCCCCCTCCAAAATGCAGTCCCGCTCATTAAATATTCACCGTGCGGCAGAACTGGAGAGGTCCTTAACACATTATCTCCCCTCTCCACTTCCCAGGGAGACCATCTGTGTGAGTCCCATACGAGGGTCCAGTTACTCTCAATGCCAGTTTGCCCTTCTTATATACGAATATAGGGAATTACACTGTGATACCAACAAAAATGTGGTGTAGTTAACTTGCAATCCATTAAAGGAAATATTCATTGAAAATGGTATATGTCTCTATTAACATAACAAGTGCTATTTCATGTTAAGGTTTTCTACTAACTCGTAAAGAACCATAACAAATGTGAACAGAAACAGCCTTACATCACTACCCAAATCAAGATTGCTCAACTTCTCTCTGCCTTTAGCCACATCGGGACTTCAATGTAAATTGCTAGTTGCTCACACCTGACTATAGCTGGGTTAACAAGTCCACAGGTGCATCTGCTGAGAGGTAATTGGTGGGCCTGGCCCAGAAGGTTGAGCCCCGATTGGCCAAGATAATTTGCTAGAGTAAAGCAGAGAGCGAATGAACGCTACTCATGAAGCATTTCTCCAACACACAAAAGCTCTTCGATAACAATCCAGTTATTGATAGCTTGTATATAAATCATTGTATTTAAATTTGAATGCTATGCTTTTAAGTAATTGTTAGGTCTGTAGTCTAGCTTGGAGGCCTGTTTAGGAAACACGTGAAATGATATTGGTGTGTTTTGGAATCTGTTCAATGCAATTTGTAGAATTGCATTTATTTGTTAGTCTTTGAACTTGTCCAAAATGATGTACAAGTGAGACAAATAATAACTAAATAAATGTAATATAGTAATATAGGACTGTGGCAAATATTTAAGAACAATCTGGCAGTGAGTAATTTCTTTTCCATCATGTGAAACCTTGCGCTTTGCATGGTTCTGGGTATTGGGTACACTATTATTGAAGTTTGGATTTATCTTTGTGCTCCCTGCCATAATTTAGACAATTTTATGTGTAAATCGCTCAATAACTGGACATGGAGTTTATTTATCTGTTCTCAGAATTGCTCTCTCTGCAAAAGGGCTGCTCTGAATGGCCAGCCTTCCTGTCGGGTTTACCTGGCAGGTGTCACACTGCTCACCGACACTGCAAAACCCATGAACTCCTACCACAAGTGGTGCCTTTATAGTGTCCATGGATGTTAGTCTCTGTGGCTAAAGGGGACACTTTGGACTCTGCATTGGCAACCTCAGTGTGCTACAGGACTACAGAGTCTTCCTGCGGAATTCCTTCGGAACATTAGATTCCATGGGTTGGAATGTAAACATAGTCAACAGAATGACTTTCAAACATATGAGGAACTGTCTTATGAGACGTAATCAATAATAATTCTTCTTGCAATAATGAAATTAAATTTTTATTAAATTATTAAATTTACCTTGCAGGGAAAATAATCTTGCATACGACCATACCAGGTCAAACATTTTTTTTGTGGTACTGTGATTAAGGAGGTTCCATCATGCATACAATTAAACAATGGCTGGCAAAGGGCTCCCTCTTCCTTGGTAACATTTCCTTTAAAAACATTGGCTGTCTGTTCTAAAACAGAATACCCAATTCCCATTCCACAATATGTCTGCTTCCACGCTCACAAGGCCGGTAACCTTCAGTCCATTCATAACCGGTTTAATAGACACATGCAGACATGTGGAATCTCTGAAAAGCATCGTAAAGACCAGGTAAAAGCTCAAGGCAGGGCCTTGAGCTAGGAAAATTCTAAATGGATCTTGTCATACGCAGGTGAAGAGAGTGAGGGCAAGTATAAACAGATTTTTGTCTGTATTTTGTCTTCGGCGACTCCAAATGAACTCGCAAACTCTTTAATGGGAACATAAGTGGGCTGGTTTACAGAGTGTCAGACAGACTCTTTGATATGTGCAAGAATTTAGACTTATATCCATGGCTTCCAGACCAGTCACAGTACAAAGAGGGTGCAACTCAGACTTAAGTTGGCCTTATGATACCCAGAGACGTTAGAGTTCCAGACCCGGGTGGAATATGTTTTGTCTGATAGCTTCTGAGTCATTTGGTACTTTGAGTCATTGTTGCATTTGGTACTTTGAGTCATTGTTGCATTTGGTACTTTCACTGACCCCTAGTGGTAGATATAAATAACTGACAGCAAGGATGACAGGCCAACACTCACTATGGGGGAAACCTGATAAACCTATTAATACCGTTAACCATCTAGGATAAACATTAGTACTGGTAGTGCTAAGCCACACTAACCGGCTAGCAACAATCTCAGTGGATTATTGTTTAATCGTTTTTTCACAGCTAACGATCATTTCATGTTCAGATCACAACTATCTTACTAGGTAAGTAGCCTTCAGTAAGAGCGTATTTCTCTTAACCCGAAGTGGTGCAGCACGGCTAATTTGAACCAGACAAAACACACTGTCTGCAAACCGTCATATTTCGCAAGGCAATAAGTGGAGTTTTGGGAGTGTTTTTCAGACAATCGGAAGGCGGGGGGGGGGTCTGCAGTGAAGGTCAGCAGTCATCTAAAACCTTTTTATAATTAATTCAGCGACTTATTATACTCAATTGACTGTTATTATAGACTATTGTTAGTCTCATTTCAGTACTTCATTGGTAATTATTGTAACTATTACCATGTTCTCTCTTTTTATACAAGGAGACCAGCACACTAATACATTTACATAGATGTATATTATATGGACGTATTTAGCACTAGAAAATCAATTATTTAGGTGATCCACTGATTCAGCCTCAGCGGTGGTTCCCCGCTCGTGAGCTCAGCTCACAACCTTCATATGTGTCTGAGGTCATTTGCCAGAATGGTTTCCCGTGGCGTCGCCCCCCCCCCCCCCAGTCAAGGCAGAGATATATGCTCTCATTGCACCTCTGCCCCCCGCCTTTCACAAACAGGAGCATGCGGTCCGAGTGTGGCTCCCAGTCCGTTTTGTTGCGCCATCCTGCGCTTGACCCACGAGGGGTTTCTTAGGGGTTTCCAGGATGCAAAAATGCATTTTTGGGCGGAATTTCTGCTGCACACGACAGTCTCTTTCTGGACACCCTGGCAATGCCGATTTATTTCTCCATCAAGGTGCTCAGCCTGTTTCTGGAGGGTGTGAAAAAAGATCACTTACTCTGTAAACGGGGGCCGGCCCACGTGTGGCACGGATGCAACAGCTTAGCGAGGCCTCGGTGAACAAGGCTCCGATATTATGGGATGTGAGCGACACTCTGTGTGCCAGGGTGTGGGCTCGGTGCCCAGGCACGAGAACCGAACACAAAACGCATCATTATCCTGCGTTGCGTTGTTTTCACTCCCCGTGAATGAGCGTGTGAGGGAGCTCTGTGCGTATCAGCATGCTAACGACAGGGCCATAGTGTCCGCAATAACATAATACATAATACAAATACGGTCTGTCTTCAGAATAATGCTCTGTGGGACAGTCTACAGCTTGTGCAATGTGGCATAAAAGACCATTGAAGAAACAACAGTAAATGCAAGCAAATTTTATCATTGTTGTGTCACTGTCGGTTATGTTACAACCAGAACCGGGTGTCATGCATATGCTTTTTATGACACATTAAGGTCTTTTTTGGGGATCACATTAAAATGCACAAAAAAAATCCACCAAAATCTCTTGGTTGCTTCTAAACGGCATAATTGCAGGATTATTATTCCAATTACCGGGGAGATGTGAAGCCTGCACGAGCCAATTATCTCTTAGAAAAATGAAAAATGTTCATTTGGACAGCTAGCTAAACTCCCATGTGATATGTAGGTAGGCAACCAGAACCATAACAGCGCTGTTTATCTTCCCTGATGGGCCTGAACCAGATGAGGGACATCTAGTTCAGCACTGAGAATCTACAGTGTTTTGGACACTAAATCGGGTGAACGGGTTTAACCCTAAGTCAAACAAGACCTTAAGGTAGGGTTTTGCTATCTTTAAACTAGTTTTAAGTCCCTCTCTTTTCCCTGTTTAGTTGCTTCAATTCAGTTAGATTTAACAATGTCAACTGCAGCTAAACCTGAATGGAATGCACAGTAGCAATAGCCACATGGTAAATGCAACGGCACCATTGAGAATGCGCACCGGTCAGCCAAGACGCCCTTCTGCCCTACTGGCCAGGTGACAAATGGGCCAAGCCACGCCTCTGTGGCTCCTGTTATGTTGGATGGGGGTGGCCGGCCCTGATTTCCCCAGGGGGACTGCTCTAATCAGCCATGACTCCTCTTCTACGTTCTGCCTGCGTGAAAAAGACCCGACACTCGCCATCTGGGCCAGATTGAGTTATTGCCAAAATCGCTTAGTCGACGGCAAACTTAGTACACGCTTAGCGTTGCCCTCTACAGGCCATCCCCCTTATTACATGGGAACAGGACTGTCTGGGGTAGGGACAATTAAAGAAGAGACCAAAGGCATTGTCCCAAATCATACAGAAACGTAAACCGTCCACTGAGAGCAGCTATTAAATGTCACCCTTCATGCAGTCTGTGTCCGTCCCTGTGAGCTCATGCACCCAAATCATGGCAAAATTTGGGCATCTCGCTTGAACTAAGCACAAAAAGGCCTTTTTTTTAAAATAAGTTCCCACAAAAGCCTCCTGAGATCAGCCCCCCTTCCCCCCCCCCCCCCGTTGGGTTTGTTAGATGAACTCCAAAAGCAGTAAAGGGCTCCGATTAGAGTAAGAGAAGCCCCACCTTTGAGCAGTGCACAAGAGTGCAGATGTGTTACTAATCAATGCCACGGCACTGAATCGCTGCCACGAGCAGTCGCCCCCCTGCTGCCACATTGAGGCCCTTGTTGCAACAAGCTTTACAGGGCCCAGAGTGGCCAGGACGTTCCCCACAGAGGGGCTGTCTGTGTGTATGGGGGGAAGCCCAGCAACGGCCAATCAGGCTGTGGTCCCACAGCCACACTTCCTCCTCACCTCTAGGGGGCACCTGTGTGTAACAACACACACTCTACTATTGTTTTGATAGAGACTATTTTTTTTGTATGCAAGATTAGTCATCCCATGGTACGTCCTTACTACAATGTGAACGGTCTGAAGTGGCCATTTACTATCTCATTCTATTATTTATACTAGGGGGTTTCTAATCTATTGATGATTTTATGGTGCAAAAACGTCATGGACCGGTAAGATGGGCAGTGGAAATACAGGGCAAATTGCTTGTTTTCATGGATCAATAATGGACACAGGAATATTTTTTTCAATACTGGGCAATCCTGTAATGGGTGGGTACTGCTGCTGGCATAGAGGTTGGGAACCCCTAATTTACAGGACAACCAATTATTTACTGCTACTTCTACACAAACTTTAAAAAGATGTTCAGCATACATTAAGACAAAGCATATTCAAACAATACATTCAAACAGTAAATTTCCAACATTTGCCTAAATGTACGTGCTATTAAAACTTGTTTCTTTGCCATGAAAGCATAGTTACATTTCATTTGTTTGTACCTATGCCCAAATGTGTTCTAAACAGCCATAAAAATAGTTTTGTGTAAAGTGGACTAAAAGCCTTTTACTTTTGTTTAATTACCTTAGGAACACAGGGTTACAATGTGACAGTTAGACGTGGTGACAGGAAGACATTAATGAGTCTTCTGGAATAAAACCAGACTAAAATACTTTTGAAAACAAAACAAACAAGCTATATCTGTAACCATTCGCAAACCAACACAGGCTTCCCAAAGACTTCTGGGTCCCGGCGGCCATTTTTAGACATGAGCAATTGTTGTTGGTCAAATATTTTCTGTTAAATCACACCAAAAACAAGCGGCTCAGTTATCAAAGGGTAGAACAACATCCGAGGTAAAACAGAGGAGCTTCTTGCGGGCCATGTGATTGGAGTGGGGGCTGAAACTCACACAGGCTAAACTGGGGCGCAATTTCCAAATCCCATTTAACATTTTAATGACTCTACCAAAAAAGCAAGTTAATTAATCAGCCTAGCAAACTGCACAGTCCTTTCTGCCTGCTGACACAGTTTCACCATCAGCCAATATAATAGCAAAACTAATTTACCTTCCACCACTGTAAACCAATGCCCCCCCCGCCAGAAAAAAAAAATTGCTGCAAAACCTGCAATAATCTGATTGGTCCTCCAGTAATTACTCCTGCTAAAGAAGGACACACGTTTAATCCACCTCCACTGTAGGGCGCTATAGTGCACTGGTACCCTGTCGGGGCCTTGGACTCGGGCAGGAGAGGGAGGAGTCACAACATCAGAGAGGGACAACGGCTTGCAGGATGTCAATTGCAGCTGGTTACTGTCGCCTCCTGGCGTGTGACACTCCGCTCATCTCGAAAGCCCGCTGTCCTCACCTTGGACCGTCTTTGCCAGCGCACAGGCGATCAGCTGACCAGGCTTTCAGTTGAGCCCCAAACAATAAAAACAGATGTTCGGCTGGCTCCGTTCTACATGAAACACAAATAGCGGCCGTCAGCATTAGAGTGCGTTCGGAGCAATAAAGGCGGTGGAGGAGGCGGAGAATGCTCACTGGCGTTTCCAGGGTGATAGATGGGGGGTGGAGAGGTGAAAGCAGTGCAGCATCTCTGACCAGACTCACAGCGTGTAATTACCCCATTGCCCTTGGTGGTACAGAGGAGTCAGCAACGTCCTGCCTTTGACTGCTCAAGTGCATGTGTGTATCTCCCTGCTCTCTGAAAAGGACAGGAACGGGGAATTCTAATTGTGAGTGTGATTTAAGGGGATTGCGTAAAACGCTGACATGATGGAACAAGCCTGGCTTTCCAGTTTCCTCGCCTTCATCCTCCTACACACCCACACACTCTTACGGCCCCTCTGCAGATCCTTTTCGTCAAGCTGCGGATACAAGCGATGACTTTCAACTGCCGCGCGTGTCACATTCCTGCCTCCGGTCTGCAGCTAGGCGACAGGCACCATGGTAATGAGGATAATCTCCAGACACAGCGAGCTCCGAGCTTACGTGGACAAAAGCAAAGTGGGAGAAAAGCATCCAGCATCAACACAGGATTGGGGGGGGGGGGGGGGGGAGAAACGACCAACAAGTGTGGATACCTCTCAGCTGGGAAGGGGCCGCAAGAAAAGGCATTCGTGACCTCGAGCGGGAAAAACAAGAACTCGCCCTCAGCACGGCACAGAAATAGCTGCTGAAGCAGTGCGAATGCTGCCATAGCAACCTGGAGCTCAGGTTTGATGTCACGGCCGGTCACCATGACAACCGCCCCAGATTGCCCGTCACGGCATGAGGTCAGTGTTTCCATGGAGATGGACCCGCTGAGTAATAACCTAGGCTTGTTTATGCAACGCGGAAAGGGGCAAAATCATAAGACCTCAATGTTGTCTGAGATCCCCCCGTAGTCCGAGCTTAGGCACAGCATGCAGGCTGGCATGTTCCTCTGAGTTTCGAAGGAGCTGCAGTGGATTGCAGAAGCTGCACATGGACGTCAACAACAAAAAAAGTCCCATTTTTTCAACGGTATAATAGAATGTGGAAACAAAACTAAAGAAGCAAATAGTGAATGATTGGATGTCACATTATGGACAGCCTGTTTCTATAGATGCCCCAGCCGTGAATGCTACTTTTCAGTACCGTCTTGGACTACAAACAGGACCGATCGTCATCGAATTAAAGGCAAGGTGAATTGACCTTTAGCCACATCCTGTGCACCAGCTTGAAAGTAGGGCAATGGCTAAGGCACAATGATCTCTCTATAGAGCTGCAATGCAGTAAGCGTGGGGAGGGGGGGTGGGGCCTTGTAAGCTGCTTTCACTGGGAGCAGCTACAGACAACTCCTCCACCCTCCCTTCACGGGTCTTCATGAATATCCATTCCGCTCTTGACTCCACCCACTAAGCAGGATGGCTTTTGGGGCTTGATGCATGCAGCGACCCTGGCACGACCTTTCTTTAAATCCCCAAGACCCTGTGTCTTTCACATTGTCCGCTCTGCGGCGCACATTGTCGCCTCCATGCCTAGCTGCACGCACGCACGCACGCACCGCGTGAGTCTTTATACGCATCCATGCGCCTCAGGGCTCGGACACTGAGTGCTGCCCAAGGACGCTAATAATCAGGCTTTTGGTGCCATCTAGTGGGGAAGCGATCAAGCACTCAGATTAAGGCCTATTCATAATGTTTATCAATATCACGAAAAATACATCGTGAAGAAAATTTGATTATTCACCCAAATACTTAATTGAGTCTGCCCTGCTTAATACCACATGTCCGATTTCTTCTTATAGAGATTAACTTTTCATCGCCACTGTTGATACTGGCGGAAAGAGACTCCAGTACCTCGCCCACGTCCATCTCTTCAAGGCACCGCTATCGCCATCTGGTCAGCATGGTGAAGGCCATTTCTACAGGTATCACCGCACTCCACAGCTCCAAGTCACGAAAAACTAGGCCTGGGTATTTGTCCAGAAAACACGGAATCCCTGTTCTGCCCGCTTTTGAACTGCAGTGAAGGGATCACAGTCAAGCATCTGTTGGACTCTTTTAAATATGTGGTGCGATAACTTTTTTATTTTAAATTTCACCATTTAAGGAGGTAAATGATGGGGGAAGTCTTTTCAAGTGCTGACTGCCACTAACCCGTTGTTTCTGTTAAGCCCGATGGATGAGGATCCCGCCCATCAAAAGCATTTATCTACATAACAACTCGTTTAAATATGTGGGTCCGATCGCACCCGCTGTAACTGAGGATAGTTCAAACCAGTCTCTCTGAAGCGCAACTCTCCTTTCTACTCTGACAACGTTTCAAGCACTTATAAATGTCCGCACTCAAATTTAAAATACATAACAATTTGTGATAAGTATTGCATAAATTAAGCACGAAAAAACCCACTGAACTCAAAGAGAACAGAAACGGTTGTCAGAACACTTTTGAAAGACGATGTCGGTATCACTTCCCTAAATTTCTTTACATGAGAAGCATCACTTATTTGTGGTCATGAAAAAGCCATTATTATAACACAGCTGTCCAATTCCATACTAAGGCCATTGGTCCCACAGTCTAATTCCTGAATAACGTGATTACCATCCATTAAAATAAATGCCCTCACTGAAATACCTTCTCTCCCTTTTATGTAGGGTTTCTCGTATTGGCTTGTAAAGGACTCGGAAATTGAAGACTGCCCACTGAGCAAGGTACTTAACCCTAATTTTTCCAGGAAGTCATCCGATTATAAACGAGTAAAAACTGCAGGTCCGCTATTGAGTGATGTTATGTCACGTTATATGGCATCCGAGACGCAGCGAAGGTCCCCGGGCTAAAGTAGCCGCACGCACTTATTCAAAAGCTGGTATAAAGTGCGTGAAACGGCCCTCCCGCTTTCACATCTGCCACTCTGGTAAATGTGCTATTTCACCATGTACTTGCGGTATTTAGCGATGGACAGCTGGGAGCTTCGTTTTGCTCCAACAAACCACTTCATTCGCGAGGTCTGACTGCCACATTATAAAGCAGGACAATAATTCGGCGACCACTGAAAAGAACAAAATACACAGATTCTACGAGGAAAAACGGTACAGTGGAGTGTGAGAAACTCCTTTGCATTTTCTTCGGTAACCTGCTCCTACACGACATTAAATGCATATTTTAATTAAAAATAATTAATGAAGTAACGTCATCATTGTTGAGGGTGAATAACCGAATTATCAGGGACGTTCTTTTACTTTTTACGTTTCCAAAACTATGAAAGAATTCAGACATTTTTTTGAGACCATCGTCTTAACCTGATGGTTTATTTCTGCAACATAAATAGTTACTCCCAGGAAAAGGCGTAAAATCCATTGCTGTGTGTGTTCAGGGACGTATTGTTTTAGCATTTTAAAACAAATAAAGCCGGTAAAGAATCTTGAAATTCAATACATTTATTTTTCCACTCGCATTTGACGCCATTCCACCATTTTGACTTAAAGCTGGTATAGTATTACTCTGGTTATTTACCTCCCTGCAAGCAAGTGGAACAGTTTGGGTGGTTTTACTTCAGTAAGTTTGATCAAAACAGCACCTGCTGGGGTGAAAACGACCAAGAAGTCATCAGTTCTTCAGCCCAACGTAACCCAGAGCAGCTTCCATAGTATGTCATGCATTGCTGATCTGGGCTGCTGAAAAGTCACGTGTTTTGATTACATCTATCCTGACAATCACAGGGGCTCCCCCCAAAACAAACCACCCGATGTTTTTTTCCCCCCTCAAAAACCAATTAAAATTTTGTATGTATTTTAAATTAAGTGCAGCACATTTAAGTGTACCAAACTGCATGGTTATCCACTGGCATAATGAAGAAAAACTTTGTACACATTCCAGGGCTCAGAAAGTCTGAATTTATAAGGTTTTAGTGTCAGGAGACGATGATGATAATGGCGACGAACACACTACAACCCAAACACGTCAATCTAAAGCCTAAACAGTTGCCGGTTTCTAAGATCGAGTTGCTCTCTGAATATCATAACAAAAATGAGTACAGAAGTCATTTATCGGAGCCATCGAAATGCATTTGAGACTTCAGGCCCCAGTATTCCAAGAACTTTTGCAAAGCCAGCTTCCAAACTGGAACAGATGCCAATACAAAACAAGGAGGTGGTCGGTGCGTTCTGCTGGGTCGTCGGGGACGGTACACGGTGTGGAATGCCATCTCTTTCAGAGCAGGTTACTTTTTTGCACTCCCCAGTGATAAACTGAAAGTACAACAAAGAGAACATTTACACAAGAATATAGCTCATTTGCAAAACAGATTATGCAAAAACACTGGGGTGGGGGTCACCTTCATTCTAATAAGGCCATTTATAATCATTTTAGTCCCTCAACACTGAATTTTGTGGTACTTAACTTTTTTAAAAATATTAATAAACAAATGCTTAAAGTCATTTTGCTTCGATACAGTTCAGACGGCTTTTGGTGGTAAGTAATTAATCCTCATAAATGAGGTCAAAAGCAGCACCAATCGAGAGCCGCGCAGCACAAAGGGGGAAGTCCAGAGGTCCAGCAGCAGACCAAAGGGTGTGAGGACCACTGCTGTAGACAGACTGCTACTAAATCTGAGCTGGACTTATAGAGTGCCAGGCATTAGCCGCAAGACAGAAAAAAAAAAAAACAGACTTTCCTACAACCACGCTCGCCTGCAGCCAAAAATAGCAACAAACCAATTATTCCGCTGCTTTAAGCAGTTTATTTGCAGAAAAAGCCTTCAGGATTTCAGGGTGTTTCATTATGCCCCCCCTGCCCCCCCCTCCCCTCCCCAGGAAACCTTAAACCATCTACCAGAGATCACAGCTGGTGCACTTAGGTGACCGGGAACGTACTTGTTAAAGGAGTCATCCTGGAGATTGAGGACCAGGTTGTCTGCACTCAGGTATACTCTATTCTGCGACGCAGCCACCTGCAACACAGACAGAATCCACAATGAAAAATAAAATAATCAAAATAATCGATGAACCACATCTCATACACAGGCAATACTCAATTTCCATTGTATGAACTCCTATAAGGGATGTAAAGAAATCAGGCTTAAATGAGGAGTTATGGTCAGATGGAGAACATACATCCCAAAAAAAAAACCCTTGGACAGAAGGATAAGCTGACGACAGCCAAGAATGAAGTATGATTAATTTCAACGGGATGAGTAAGAGTTTGGCTCCCTCTGTGGCAAACTGGTCAGAAGCACAGCAGCGAGTGCATCCTCAGAAATCTCCCCCCTCCCTGATCCGGAGGGAAAGGCGTGTCCTGGCGAGTCCGGACCACGCACCGTCTTGGCGATGTTCTGGGCCGCACGGATTCTTCGCAGCTTCAGGTACCCGGGATTCTTCGACACGGCTTCGCCCAACTGTCCCAGAGAAAGACGACATTCGTCACGGCTTGCGTTTGAAACCATCTGACCGCCGACACAGCAAGAGACCCCAGTGATGATAACCCAATACATGATGTAACTCTAGTCTATCGTACTGTTGGGCCAGTTAAGCTGGGACACAACCTACAGCAAAAATGCTGCTTTAGTAACTTAGGGCCCTGAGCTACCGTCAAACTCAACACCTGGACAGGTATTTAAACTTGGGCTATACCCTTTACGTAATCAGCACGACCATTTTACCATCATCTTTCACCATCTGTTCAGAGAAGCTCACACTTCTGCATTTTTTATTCATTAATGGGGGGGACACGGAAGATTCCAGAGAAAAAGCATCCAGAGACGAGTAACAGTTGAAAAAACAATTCAGCAGTGGCTACAAAATGCACATATGCCCCCCCCCCCCCCCCCCAGATTGAGTGTGATGCCTGCCACAGGAAGCGATTTATCATATTAACAAGTAAGGTCCTTCCGAGATAGACAGCTGGGGGGGGGGGCACAGGGCAGTGCCCCTACAGTTGCCTGAGCTGAAATTGCAAATAGGTGATTATTGTATTATATCCTATGCTGGGACTTTGTATAAGCAGCTTGTGGCTTTAGCCTACAGGTAGTCAAAATAACAGGCTGTGTGCATCAGATACATGCATTAACGCATCAGGTAAGCAGTTTAAGTTTTTTTTATTTTTGCCCCCCCACTCCAAGTGAAACATCTATTCCTGCCCGAAATATAACTCTGTATCTTTTATTGGTCCCTAGGGGGAAAATATGTTTCTGCAGCACATCTAAGTACACAAGAAGTTGAGCAACCCACAAAATACTCATACAATAAAATAAGGAAAATTTAGGAAAGAGTTTTCAGAAAATTTCACCATTTTGGCAGCCTGAGCCTCCCCTTCAGCCTGGATGATCTTCTGTCTCTGGTCCTGCTTGGCCTTCTCCACATAAAACTGGGCCCTCTGGGCCTCTTGCTGGGCTGAGGACAGAAAAGGGGGCAGTTTATAGACACGCACTAAAATCCTGGAGCATCTGCTCATATATGTTGCCGGGAACCCACTGAAATGCCTGAAGCTCGACAGCACACTCTGCTGGTCAAAAATCAAACCACACCATTGCATGGAGTTCAATTTATGAGCTATAATATTGCCTGTGTCTGAGAAAAAAAAAATATTTAAATTTTTCGTTTGTTACCCATCACCTGACTGGATGTGCCCCCTCAGATTCATCTTTTCACCTTTTCCAGTACTACAGTACACGCTGACTGTTTTGCATATACAGGTAGTCCTCAGGTTACGAATGAGATCTGTTCCCAAAGTCAGTCTAAAGTCGAATTTGTAGTCAAGTCAGACAAATAATGAAACAGTACATAATAAAAAAAAGTTACCCAGTAATAATAAAAAGTAACTAAATATGGTATTGTGCTATTGTTTGCAAGACAAATCACTGAAGTTGTGCAATATTTTCAGAAGCGTTACATCATAGCTGTATGCGTTCGTTATCACAAACCATTGTATTCAACACAAATTTTTGATACTTTTTAAATCTATTTTTTATCTTTTTATGCCTCCCTCAACTTGCTCTTTGTAGAGTAAGCTATCCCCAAAGGGCAGCCACCCGTAGCGGCGCCCAGGGAGCTGGGGGTTAAGGGTCTTGCTCAAGCACCCGCAGAAGTGCTGAGGCTGGGTTTGAACCGGCGACCTTCGGGTTACAGGCACACAGGCTTAGCCCACTGAGCCCCCAGTTATATTGATAATATAATATGTTTTACGGCAGCCCGTTCGTAAGTATGAGTTGTCCGGAAGTCAAACGTTTTTAACTCGGGGACTGCCTGTACTGCACCAAGCAGACATTTCACCTCGACGGCCATGTGACCTGCATGTTGGGCAAGATGGCTACCCACCGACTTGCTTGGCTTCCACGGCGGCTGTGTACTCCCGGCTGAAGCTGAGCTCCGTTATGGCCACGTCATCCAGGATGATGTTGAAGTCCTTGGCCCTCTCAAACAGCTCCCGGCGAATCAGCAGGGACACCTACAGCAGGGGAGACCATTTTGGAGTTAGATCTGCCAAAAAAACCAAAGCAGAACATATGCAGACACAGGATTATTGCACTGAATTCTGGTTTTGACAGTATGGGGATAAATGCTTGCAATGTACAGATATACAGTACTGTGCAAAAGCCTGAGGCAGTCACAGAAGATGCGCACAGCCGTTTATCTGGGTACTAAGTGTATATTCTCTCAAAAAATAAAACAAAATTCAACATCCGAACATCTAGAAATTAATAGCAAAGCCACAGAAACTATTCCTACCCACTAATTACCCTACATTTGCAATGCTCACACTTATCAATTGAATTTTCTGATGCAGAAATGTGTGTACATATGTAATCCTGTATGTATGCAATTTCTGTCATCACACGAATCCTGAATACACGTTTACAGACTCCTGTACACATTTACTAATTCTTTTACACATTTACAACTCTGACTAAGCACACATGGATTGAGATACAGTCACAACTTTCCAAAATGATTTTGCTACAATAGCAGCCCCATTGGGGGGGGCAGCTAAATTGCAATGATTAAAGTTCCCCACATAACTCTTTGGGTAACAGGTTAACCAGGGCCAGTGGTTAACCTGTAAGATAACCTTCATAAAAAAAAAGTCCCTCTTTGCTGCCAAAAGAGTGTTTCAGGAACACAAAATTAGCCTTGGGTCACATGACGTTCTATCCCACATTTACGAAGTCTGACTGTATGAGCAGTGACATCGAGCCCATCGTCTCGGTTTCTGTGCTGCCGGATGACATCAAAGCCATCTTAAGGCCATTCTCTGCCAAGCCGACTCGACCACCACCTGAATCACAAGATTCATCCCTTGAAATTTAGGCTTTTTAAACTGAGGGCTCTCAACCTCGCCTGGAACAGCGACCTACCGATGGCCTTAGAGCAGGAAAAGGCAGATAATTAACTCGTTCGTATAAACTACCCACTTCATCGTGAACACAGTAAGCGAGGGCCGCCTACCTGGGCCCGCTGCGTTATGAGCTGCGAGGCGTTGAACTTTGCCACCACGCTCTTCAGCACCTCGTTGACGATGGAGGGCAGCACACGCTCGTCATAGTCGATGCCAAGCTGCTGGTACATCGCGGGCAGGTTGGAGGCTACGGGCCGCGATAGCACACGCAAGGCGATGTTCACCATCTGCAGATCTGCATGCGGGGCCACAACAACCATTAACAATTACATGTGGGAAAATGCCCGATAGCACAGGGCCATTAAAGCAGAAAATGTTTTAAATGAGTTAGATGCCACGCTTAAATGTGCTTAAACAGATCCGAAACACAGAAGAAAATACAGTACCGGTCAATGGTCTGGATAACCACTCTTAATTATTTGTCTCTATTTTAGTTGTCTGATTCACCTTATAGTAAAAGGCCTTGAAGCAACAAAGTAATAGTCATACAATATTGCAACAACCAGGAGAAGTGTTGAACATCTCAATACTTTCTCAAATTTTAGATTCTTCAAAATGGTCCAATGACAGCATTGCAGACTCTTGGCATTCTTTGAACCAGCTTCCCGATGTAGTCACCTGGAATGCTTCTCCAACAGTCCTGAAGGAGTTTCCACAAGTTCTTTGACCTCATAGGCAACTCATCCAAACCAGCTCTATATGGTTTAGGTCGGGGGGGGGGGGGATTGTGGGGGCCAGGTCCATCTCTTTCTTTGTCCACAATATAATACTTACTACATCACCTTAAGGTATACTTAAGGGTCATCATCTTGTTGAATAACAAATGATTTTCAGCAGGTATGATCAGACGTTTGACTGGTACTGTACATATTGTTTGAAGAAAAAGACTATCATATATTGACCCCAAAGTCGATTGATAGATGCTTCACTATACAGGCAAACCAACTCAACTCAGTTGCCCCAGACTTGTGTTCAGTGTTAAGGAAGACATGAGAATGAGGGTTGTAAATAGGGTGATTAAGTGATGTTGGTATATATCAGACAATCAAGCATACAACTGTATACTACTGATTAGGGTTAGGAATCACCAGTGACCTGACATGAGCGGAATGAGTATTGTGATTCTCTGGATATCCTGATTTGATACTACATTTTTTCCTGATTTTTCTTTTGTAGAATTGTAAAACTATGAACATGTATTTAAAAAAAAAAAAAAAAAAAAAAGTTCATACCGCTAAAGAATTATTCAATAGATGCAAATCCGAAAATGTTGCAATTGAAGTTAACAGAAAGTTACATTTGCTGTTGTGGCATAAAATGCACTGAGCTTTTATGCTTGTCTACTGCTTTGTCTATCTCAGGATGTCGTCTGGCAATCTGCGCCCATATTACGACAGTGCTTAATCATGGAACATACAGAATAGCTCATGTCCAGCTCCTCTTTACCGGACACGTTTTCAAAGCCAAAAAGTTCCTCCATACATTGGATTTAGACTGTGGAGGAGGAGCATGAATCTCTGCTACATCATCCACCATTCCTGTTATTGCTAAACAAAGTTAGAAAATAAATCGACTCCTACAACATGGGAAGCTCTGCTTCCTGTCAATGTGGGAATGGTTTAGAGCACGACAGCTGTAGGATTAAAGTGGAACTGCGATGTTTCTCCACCTCGAATCCAAACATATATATTATAAATGTATGAAAAATTGATTTTGATACATGAATCGCCCCACAGAAATATCACAACACATAATCGAATCGATTCCATCCCCCCATCTCTACTAATGACTAATGAAATCCAGCTAAAATATGGAAATCCGTCCAAAATGATAAATTCCAGCAATCACCTTTGCTTCCGGTCAGTGAGGAAATCTTCCTAGGTTTCGCCCTAATGTCGTAAATAATAGGGTACTGGAACCATGGTATCCTGCAATGCCAAATAAACACTCATTAGCATGAGTTAGTGTCATAAGGATATTACACATGCAGATGGATAAGAGGCTACATTCATGCGACAGTGATTCAGGCATAAGCATCTTTAACAAATGTGATGCTCAAATGCACAATGTTTAGCAAACACAGGCTTCTGTATTTCATTAGCAACAAAAATCCACTAACATTCCTTTCCAGCTGCACAAAGTACTCTATTGTGAACATGGCATTTGACCAAGAACGCAGGTTTGGTTTCAGCATCGGTAGGGATCAAGTCAGCCCCAAAGCTCCCTCCCCTACTAAACACACACGGTACTTCTACAATATTAGTAGGGAAACCCTAACATTAACCCTTCCATACCCAAATCTACACCCTTGCATTTGGCCAGCCTGGAGTTGCTTTGACTTCTACAGTAGATCTGAAGTTTCCTCAAGTTGCAGCTCAGCCAACATAAGTGAATAACCTTAGTCATTTGTTACATTTGCCTAGGCTATAGGCAAAAGACCAGAGGCGGCCAACAACGCATAATCACACCAAGATTATTCAAAAAGCTCGGGAGTACTCAAGGAGGACTTCCTTGCGTCCATAACATTTCAAGAAGTCACTGCATGTTCTTCAAACAGAATTTGGGAAAAGAGACGACAATCACAGAGCCAGGTACCTAAAATGAAGTCCTTCACTAAGCACGGTGTCCATCTGCATTCCGCCAATCCTGTTGAAGATGATCGCTCGCTGCCCTCCTTCAACTGGGAACGAAAGGTGACCCATTACAACTACAGCTAACAGGGCTATTAGCCACAGCACAGGGCTAACCATTGGAAACAGTGATACTGGAGACCATGGTAATCTGCCCGTTTCTCAGCCACAAAAAGGCGTGCTGAGGAACCAGAAGGAACCAAATCACTGCATCAAGAAAACAGTGACGAGCAAAGAAGTAAGATTAAGAGAAATTAAACAAATAACACCTGATACCTGTGTACATGGCCTCTTTGACCCCATAGGCAAGTGCGCCAGCTCCAATAAGCAGCTTGAGCCCAATGCCAGGTCCCCGGGAACCGGTGGACATCCTACCGGCCAAGTCCCTCAGCTGCTGCAGGAACCGCTGTTAGGAGAGAGCGGGAGCGTGAACTTCAAATGTCTTATAATAAAACACCTTCGCGATATCCCTGTGATTGTAAAGTTAAGAAATACCGTAGGTTAAGAAGTATAATCTAACACCCGCGAGTCCCAGAAATTTCGCAGGCAAATGTTCATCAAGAAAACTGCCGTACGTTACGGCATGACATTAAGGCATAACGTGGGTGTCTGGAAATTTATACGACATTACATGTTCATAATGTCTTTCAACAGGAACCGGCAAACTTGAAGCGTTCAAATATTTATAGTTTAACTGTATAACAAATATCTTGGGCAAAAATCAAATACCCGAGAGGCCAAATGTCTGTGTAACACATGTCATTAACTGGATAAAACCCCGCAATGCACAACAATGTTTGAATAATAGTTTTAATAAAAATAGATAAAGTCGCAAAAAAAAGAAATATATATATATATACATATATATAGGTATAATCGTAGCAGTCTAGTCTGCTAGCTATCAAGCTAACAGGATTTGGGGGAAATGTCATGCTTGGAAGATAGCTATACTCGGAATGCTATACTTTGAAACCTACTACCAAGTCAGAAATCTACATCTAACTAGTAGACTATAAAGCTTTATTATTACTAGCAGACGCATGCATTACTATAACTTAAATAATAAATGCAACACTCACACTTGGTTCTTTATTCGCCATGCTGTCTCCTCTTGCGATCACCTACGTCGTGTGGAACCAAGGTCAATTGACCAAACTTCCCGTTCAGACGCCCTGTGGGCTTTGTAGTCCAAAAACGCACGTGTGAAGTTTGTAGTCTTTACAGGTATGGCCTTTTCACAAGATGGTCTTTGCGTCATATGCAGCTGAATAGTTAAATTAACTACCTTTCTTTACATTTTATTTTAATTTCTCTACTAAAATTGTAAAAATAACTGTTAGATATTACAATATTCACTGCAGTTCAGTACAACGCTAGGGTTGTGGGTTCGGATCCTGCCTGCTATGTCATGCCATGTCAGCAGAGGTGGAAAGTTCAGTTTCATAAAGTACAAATCCAGAACAAGATTTTGTTTCAACCAAGAAGTTGAACTCAACTGGTTCGTTGAAACAAAACCTTGTTCTAGACATACGTACATACAGAATCTATAAATATAGCCTTCAGTTGAGTTCAACTTGTTGGCTGAAACAAAATCTTGGTCTGAATTTGTGCTTTATGAAGACGACCTCTGCATAATCGGCAGGCTTCCACCCAAAAGCATGCAGTTACAGGGACTGACAGTGTGTAAGCCTCATGATGGGCTGGTATCGCAGGAGAATCTTGTTGCTCTGTGTGGTTAAAGGTTGATGGATATCAACAAATGAGGACGACATATATACTTAGAATTTTATTTGAAAATCTAAAAATTATATTTTAACTATTTCTTACATAAACCTTTGTGAGAGAATCTATAAATATAGCCTTCAGTGTCAAATTCACACTAAAGGTATATTTACTGAGAAACTCTCCTCTCTTGGTAATTATAACAAAAGCATATCAGATGTACCAGACATTACCATAAGTCAGTGTTTCCCAACCCAGTCCTCGGGGAACCCCGGAGTGTCCACGTTTTTGCTCCCTCCCAGTTCCTAGCCAATCAGGAACACCGAATACCTGGTACAGGCGAGCTGGGAGCTGAGATGAACCAAAAACGTGGACTGTCCGGGGTTCCCCCGAGGACTGGGCTGGGAAACACTGCCTTAAGTTGCCTGTGTTCCATTGAAATTGTAACCCTCCACATCACTACCAATAACTATACGAACTGAGCCACCATCCAGAGCCGAGCCTGGGAAGTAAAAACGATTAAGGCAAGGCACACCCACAATGGCGCACAAGTTCTTCACACATTAACTGTGTTAACATTGCAATCCACACTGAATAATCATGAAAGCTTATATTTGGCCTCCATGTAAAAACTAATTCACCATATAATAAACTGTAAACAGCAACATGTAATCAGGATAACTGGCGTGAAACCATATTTTTCTAACGCATAACACAGTTCAATATCAGCTCAAATATTTCAGCACATAATTACACAAGGTACATGGTACATGTAAACATTCATTATCTCGTAAGCAATTAAACACGACAAAGGGGACAAAATAAGAAAAATATGCTTGATTCTCAGACAGATACATAAATATTAAAATAATTAACAATACTAAATAGAGTATAAAACCTAGAAAAATAGTCATACAAATATTGCTTTCTGAACCCGCTACAGAATGAATATGAATGGAATTCCCATAACTAAATCACAGTCCATTTTAGAGTTTTTATTGCCAAATAAAAAAAACACACAAAAACAGAAGGAATGTAGTGATGAAGCAGCTTCCTTGTAAGTATAACAGTTGAGAAAAATGCACAATGTAAAATAACACCTGCTAACAAAATTTTGATAATTTTGTTACTTTTTTTCTTGTTCATCTTGTTCGGAATTATATATCCATGGGAGATTAAGTCCATTTCAGGATGTTTTGCAGAATACAGGTCCACCAAGCATACTTCTCATAAAAAAAAAAAAAAAGATACAAAAATTTTAAAAAGTTTCCACTTTCAGACGTAGAAGAGTCGTACTTTGGAAGTGCTGACGAGAAGGTCGTTATCGTAGAACTTGGTCTCTATCACAATGTTACCACTGGAAAATAAAGGGGTAGATCACTAACTATACTAGAAGACACTGACAATTTGTTTCAAAGGCGACTAAAATTTTCTCCCAGGGGGGTGCAATGTGAGTGAGTTCAACCAGTCATTCATGCAGATGAATTTGTAAAAAAAAAATTGCAGATAAATTTACAATAAACTATTTGTACGCATCGATATGACTAACGCAAGTCACATTTTGAAATATAACTTCACAAAATGATTTTATTGAACTTAATACGTTCAAATAGCATTTTCACCTGACCAGTAGGGGGTGCAATTGTACCCATGTATCCCCCGTAACAGTTATGCTTCATTCCTGTCATTCAGTATCTGCCTGTTGGTCAACATTTTCATATGTGTGTCCCTGGCTAAGCAAGAACTGTGATATGGGTCGTGTGAGTTGCAGTGATAGATTAATGTGTTTATGCTAATTTGGGTGGATAGTAGATTACACCACATCTCCAGAGCTGTACAGTATTTATCTTAGTGTGTGGACGCCACAACCAATACACAATGTCACACACCTCATGGTTCACTGTGACCGTAACTGGATCAGCAGAGGCTGAAAACGAATCGACGCAGTAATGCCTCTGCATGATCAAATGTGCGTCTTAATTAATGCATGAGAGGAGGAGGGATCCTTACGTCAAAACGTTTGCTGGCATCATCTGTGACTCTGGCGCTGCCTCTATCAAGGACTGCCACGTGTTTGTGGAATTTGGGATCACAAAGCCAAACTCAAAGAACCACTCTGAACAGAAAAACACAACAGCATCGCCATGATAAATAAGCATTAGTATGATATGTAGATTAACATGCACATATAAAGAGAAAAATGTCTTACATCCGTTTCTTAGTCGCATAACAGGGTTTCGAAAATAGATGGAAGCAACTTTCGGAATAGATATCAATATAAACAATAGTGGGAAGTTATTGTAAAAACTGGTTTAACATTTGTTGTTAGTTTTGACTCGGGGGGGGGGGGGGAGTTACAGTGAGTAGGTGTGTGTGTAAATTTGGTGGTTCTACATTGTATTTGGGTGCTTCAAACAACATTAAGCCTTTTTACATTAACCATATCGATTCATAAACATTATCCGGATTAACACCTGCTACACAATCTACAAAGGCAAAAGTCTTTGTATATTTATAGAGGTATACCAGAGCCTATATACTCTAACAACTAAATTACATGCATGCCCACATACACGCACACGTACACCCACACATGCATGCCCACAAACACATGCATGCACACATACACGCACGCACACATGCATGCCCACATACACGCACACACACATGCATGCACACATACACGCACGCACCTTCTATGCACTGGCCCTTAAAATAAACCTTTTGCTCCAGCCGAAACTTTTCCATCTGCTCCAATGAAGAGAAATTCAGCTCCCTAGACACGGCTTTGCACTTTAAGATCTTCTTGGGAACTCGAGCTGCAGGAAAAAGAAGGAACAATTTGTAGTAATAGTAAATGTCTGTACTTATAAACATTGCTACAAAGCTTCTCAATTAGCCTTACTGAAGGAAATTCAACCTGGACCTAAAGGAATGTAATTGCCAAGAAGGTGTAAACGGCCTGCTCAAGTTTCCTGTGGGCCCTTCAGTTCACTCCTGTGATGTACATACATTTGTTTATGGGAAATGATGTATGTAAATGATCTATAATGTGTATGTGCCCTGTGACGTATGGGGATGTTCCTCTGCCGTGTTCTTTATGCAGCCTGGGTAGCCTCCAAGCTATAAGCAAACATGTACTGGATAACGGATGGATGGAAGGATGGATGATTTAAATACAATTTTATTTCCCATTGCAGCGACAGTGACACAAACAGATAAACATTTGTTTATCTGGGTGTCCTCTGAACAAATATAACACAGAACAAACAAACTGAACATATATATGCAGCTGGGGGGGGTGGGGAGCCGTGGAGGACAGGCGGCTGACGGCCAAAAACGCGTGATCTGTGTTCAGAGAAAAAGAGCACCGAGCCGAACGGCCCAAAATGACGGGGAGCAGGAAACATGAACGTTTCATGAATATGCCAACATGCTCCTTCCAAACTGCTCGAGAGGGGCTTAGCGGGGGGAGACAGGGGGGTAGTTTTTATGGCAGACTATCTAGCTGGTTAATGAGGCACAGATAAAAATCACTCAAGGTGCAGAAAACAAGTCAAAAGCACACAAATACAGATGAGATTTAGAATTACTGTTCACTACATACTTGTTAAAGCAGCAAATTAATATCATATTTGGTTTTAGACACTAAATTTTACAGATGGTGACTATATTGATAGGAAATATAATTTTGCTGACATGCAATAAGTAATATGATATATGACATGGATCATTTGGACTGCATTTTGAGTCCACAGCTTAAGTGATGGAGTACAGATTCCAAAAGGTATTGACCGCCTTATCTCTCAGGTCCTAAATCATAAAATCAATTTTGGCAAGAACCATGGTCGAACACTGGGATCAATGGCAAAATTAATTGCTATTAAATGATAAACTAACATAATCACTTATATGGGCGCAAAGAGGAAGAGTCTCACAGAAGCTTGTAGAAGCTCAATTATCATGAGATGGACGCTGTCCGTAGCTTCGGATAACGGACCATGACTATTCACGTCAGGTTAAGGTCAACTAATGACTACTGAATCAGGAAATAACCTGTTACCTTCATGTTCTACTCCAGGAAGGGACAGATCTTCTGTTCCCTGCCACAGAACCTTCCCACTGTCTGCATCACGGAGGTTCATCCAATTTCTGGAGACTTCTGTCAAGGAAGGAAGGCTAACACACACACGGACAAACTTTCGGATTACAAGACCTAAACTAAAATGAATGAATGCTTCACCATGAATACGAAGGCACATAGGCCATTTCAGTCAAAACAACAAATAAGGCAATAAGCTGAGCCAGATAGTTCTAAGGGATCAAGTTTTCCAGCAGCCAGGTCCACATGGTGTACTGCCCATGACCTCTGCTTCCATGAAGCCCATATGGTGATTCAGATGGTACGGCGTACCCAACATCTGTAATCCACCGCACAAATGACCTCATTCTACTGGACCAGCTGGTGAGCAGGGTGATTGCATCAGTCGGAACGCTTGAGGATTTGTCTCTCTTTTCTAAAGGTCGGCAGTATCTGCTTGTGAAACAAAAGCCCCCGTCAATGCCTGAAAGACGACTGTGTCACCGGCACCTGAGTCCCCAGCCGTGTCCTGAGGCCATCTGTGGTCTCTCTACTTGGGGTGGAGACTACAAACAAAGACCAATCCAGCTCAGAGTGAAGTCTCCTAGAACGAGCATGGGCTATATAGGGGTCATGTTTTGGATAATCATCATACATAGTGCCAGACTCCACTGGCTAATGCTAAGGTCTGTTGGTTTCCAGGAATAGGACAAGCTTAGGCTAAATTACATACACGTTTAGCAAAGCTAACATCCTCTATAAGCCCACAGATTAGCCACTGGGGCTAATGTGTCTAGAGAAAATCATTCAAGGAGAAAACTGACATCTTTATCTGTAATAAAATCATGCAAATTAAGCTTGCATTGTTCCACGGGAATCTAGACCTTCAAGGGCAATACTACACATTTCTGGTAATTGGTCATGTTAATAATCAAACCGGATGTAAATGTTATGTCATATTTCGCATTCGTTGAAAGTGAGAGCCAATGAAATTATACGAACGACATTTATTTAAATAATATTTCATTCAACTTCGGTTGGATATCATGATAAATCGAGACTGATAAACCAATGTGAAGAAACTGCAACACTTGAAACTGAGATATCAATATTTATTGTTAAAAACTGAATTTTATTGGATATACCCTGCAGTACAAGCCACAGTTTTCAGAATAAATAAAAATGCATATAATATGTGATTCCATAATCTATTCATTTAAGGTCAATGTAAAAGTTACCCCAAAACAACAGATTAATCATTTGTTGGAGCAACTTTTATTTATTTATTTATTTTTTTTTTTTAAAAAAAAAGGTGGTATTATTTTCATGATTATTTAAGAAATGGTTTGAATATAGTCAGGAATCACGCTAAACAAATTATCCTCTCTGTGTTCTCTGAATGTTTTTACTGCACTTCTTGTCACGTAACTGTCAAAGTTTCTTGCTTTGCGGGAAGATGGTTGTGCAGTTCCTGCTTCTATGCCGCTTACATTTGTACCTGTGTATTCATAACTCACGTATCAATTAAACACACCACTCAACTGTCCATACAGCGGCAACATCGCCTGATAAGTAACCAAGTCCTCCAAGCTGCAGCATGAAGATCACTTGATATCTATTCTCTCTGTTGTTCTACAACATCTCAGTATAACCGTGCCACATGTCTACGGGGAGAGACCTGCAAAGCATGCTGTGTTAATGAGGGTTTGCCCTTTGACCCAGGACTTAACACACCAAACAGCAAAATTTGCACAAAAGCCCCAACATTTACATATAATATATAATACAAGGAGCTGCAATGCGGTAACTGATCATTATGATTGTTTAAAGGTTCTGCTGTCATTTGCTGGGACAATTTTAAAGAAAATGGCCCCACTAACATCCTGTTGTGATTTAACTCACAATTAAGTCTTTAGAGTACAAGACCGACACATCCATCTATTCTTTAACACTATCTCCAAACAAAATTGCATCACAGACCCTACATGGGATGCCACCACAGCAACACTAAAGGCAATCCTTTAATATATATATATAAAAAAAAATCTTTAAACTATTGAATAACATCTGAAGTAACAGAACAACTGTGCAAACGTTACACTCGGAGATTCAACAGCATTTCAGTGGTATCTAAAGAGCCACCATACAACCAAACACAAAACACAAAACCATAAGTGGACAAAATAAAATCTACTGTATTTATATTGGAACATAAGTGATAAGAAGCAAGCAAGATAGCTGGCCATTTATAAGTAGCCTAGGCAATAACCTTGCATGTCCCAGGAAAGAAGAGAACACCAGCAGGCACAGAGCTAATCTGTCATATCCTGAGGAACTGTAATAGTAATTGAATAATTTATCTTTCAGGCACAGTGGCTCTGCAAGAGGTGGCTGATCAAAGTACTATTTTAGGGGGCAGTCTGGCATTAGACCCAAAGATGGCTCTGGTGTCTATGCAGGTCCAGACTGGAGAGACTGGACCTGCTCACCACAGGATCTTCTACCTAAAGTATTCAAACAATACAACATGCGTATTAGCAAATTACACTGTGCAATTAGCGATGTACGTGTATTCTTTAGACTGCCAGCTGAAATCCCAGGAGGGGGACCCGCGGTAAAAGAGCACTGATGCAGGAAGCTTACAGGCCCCAAATAAACTCGGAGACACTAGGAGAGTACAGTCGAGTACTGTACTGTGGATACTGATAAATGATTTAAAGGTTGCGATTTACAGTTAACTAAAATACTAAAAAAAACTGCTTGTAACCCGTATATAATCTCGCAAACACTAAGGTTGGTTAGATGAGGGATTTAGAAATAAAAGACCACATTTGCACTTCTTGATAACCGCTTGGCCAGGCTAGTTAGCTAAGCTGCTAACATTGATCCATCCAAAGTACTGTACTGTACTGTACTGACAATCGCGTTGATACGGGTAATACACGCTGTCAGGATGACCCTCCCCCCCCCGACTGCACATATAAAACTCGCAGGTATTACATTAACACCGCTAACCTCCAAGCCACCCTCACCCAGCGACATGCTGCTTCTCTGGTCAACTGCGCCGTTCAAAAAGCTGTCCGAGAAACAGCGTCTCGCCAGGAAACCCTCGCCTGGCCTAGCAGGCGTAACTCCCCGCAGGGCTGCCTGGCTGCCCGGTTAACACGGTCCGTTCACACCCAGGGCGCCCGCAAAGGATACAGTTTGAACCCCCTGAGGATCCCCACCGCTCTGCTCTCATCAGAAGACATCGTTAAGGGGATCTTCTACTTCCCTGAATGAAAGAAGAAAAGCACAAAAACAAGCGGGTCGCTTGAACTCGATATACAGGAGAACGCAGCAGTTATAAAATTATACTGGGATCTTAAAAACTGAAGAAGTAGCGACAGACCGCAGAGCACCTAAGGCCGCGCGCTGCCCCCGCGCCGCTAACACGACCGATCAGTTCGCTTGCGGCCGAATCAAAATACGACGGAACTAACCAATCAGAATTCAGTGGCGCCTGCGGTGGGAGGGGCTTCCCTGGGAGAGACGCATCACCAGTGGCAACCGCATTTTCCTGCGTAACTTCGCTGTATTGTCCACCAAAGCACTGGAAGTCTTTTAAAAGGCTAGTAAATTGGGCTAAATTTGAATTTAATGTCATATGAGCATGACATGTGATGTCATTCCTCATTATGAAGCTTCCTTACAGACGACTGATATTGACAGACTGCTAAATTCCCCCCCCTTAATTTTTTTGTAACCCATTGGTTATTCTAAAGCGCAAAATTTATGAAATTTTGACCTAGTATAATCCAAAGAGATTAATTATTTTAGAAATCATGGTCTCGCCTTCAGTCCCATTGAAGTATTCCGGCATAATCTGAAGCATGATGTCCCCAAAATTTGCGTGTACGCGTTATTTGTGCGAAGCAGCTGGATGGATGGAGTCGAGGAATGCTGTACCTAGTGTCATAGCTAGATTGGACTGTACCTGAAAGCGAATGGACTTGCCTGACCCTGTGAGTACAGATAAAGTTTGCCGGATGTCATCCCAATTCCACACTCACGAAGACTTGAACAAATCATGTAAAAAGTGATAGTCTGCTGGCCAGCATGACAGTGCCTGGGACAATTTTTGTTACGGTGCTCAGTGTATAAGTTGAGCCAGTACCAATGTATTGAAACATCTTTAGTGGCACCGTGGCTCAATGGGTGGCGCTGTTATCGCACACTTCAAGTTGTCTCTCATTTTGATATTTTTACATTTACTTTTGTTTTATATTTAAATATTTGTTATATTGCATAAAATGAATATACCGAAATACGTTTAACACATTTCAGTCAAGGCGTAAAGTGTAATTACGCTATTTCAACAGAAGATGGCAGTGTAAGAGCGGGTAGCGTTTTTTTTGTCTTAAAAATACATTTTAGGTCACGCAAGGAAAAATATACAAATCCATCAAAGCTGTTTTAAATTTAAAGTGCCGAGTTCCCTTTGTCGTAATTATTAAAGTGTGCACTTTTAAATAATTATCAGTATCATCAAATATTGAAACACGTTGTTTTTCACATGGTTTTCATAGTGACTAGAATTCCCAGCCTGCATTAATGTTTAATCCTTAAAATCTCTTCAAGTTTGCAAGACGTGATTGGACAGAGAGGACAGAGCTGATGTTTGCGCTCTACACGTTTCCATCTGCTGTCTTTAGAGTGCAAAGACTTCTGATTGCGTCAATCCCTCTGTAATTATCTTTCACAGCCCAAGGCTTGATATTGCTGATTGCGTACAGGAGTGGTGTTTGACATATTAAAATGTAATGAGTGTTATGTATTTATTTTAATTTCGAAGTCATTGTTTTAATATTTACACCCATTAAGAGACATTTACAGAACCGGTAATTGTGTGCAAGTGTGTGCAAATAGAAAACATATGTAATACAGAGGTGAAAATGGTTACGAACAACCGTATGTCATATTGTACACATTTGTGGAAAAAAAGCTTCTATAGCGTCATATTCTTCCAGGTCCAAAACTGTATGATATTTGCCGACATCCCTTACACATGACTGATTTCAGGGAGGTGGGTGAGGGACGACCCGGGGGGGAGAGGCACATAGCTATAGAAACGTTTCTGACTAAGCTTAGGGGGTAATACGGTAATGGGGTATTATGGTAATAATTTCTGGAAATACTCAAAATGCTGTTTCTCAAAATGCCATATATCGCAATATCGCGGTATAATACCCTGGACGGTTTGATGGTATGATTTTTAAGAGAATAGGTAGCGCCCAATCCTAGTGAAGGCTGACACGCTTGGTGGGCGTGGCAGGAGTGCTTGTGAGACAATGCGCGTCATTCGCGGAGGATCAGGGCGCTGCTGTCAATTTGCGCGTGACTCCCGGAAACTTGCGGGAGAGGTGGGAGGTCTATATCTGGATGTTCGGGTATCTTAGTCTAGGCTGCCCTTGACCTGTGTAACTCTGCTTTAATGACTGCAGAGTTTAAATGATGGGACCAAAAGACTGCATTTAATTTAAATGAAGCTGTCGTTCTTTATTGCCACTGAATCCCTTAAATGCCAGGGAAACGATTTATTTTCTTTTTGAAATACTTTGTGTGAGGCAGATATGGGCCTAGCTTTCCTTAAATTACCTGGGTACATATGTCTTCATAATAATTGAACATTGAGACAGGGTTGGTTGTTTTCCGTATATATTTACTACTTTTTAATTAGACAAAATAGTTATCATTTGCACATACAGTACACTAAAAAACTTGATTTCAATTGGTGCAATGTCATAGTGGGAATGACCCACATTACTGTACACAGTGTCCTTCAGACGGATGACTACAACACCAAAACAATTTCGCCATTAACCAGGCAGCGTCCTGTTATTCGTATCTGGGAACGAAATCTGTTTCATTAGCCTTACATTACTACATTAACACCAAATTCCCCTGCAACTCAGATTATCGATATAAAGTAGCTTTTAGTAGCATTGTGGATTCTGTTCAGTATTGTTGATACTTCAAAGTACACTGAATGAATAAATCACATGATATCATAAAGGACAAAAGGTCAAATATCAGACATAGATGCTGAATCAAGTTGACTTTTATCTCGATCTAGAGAAGACAGTTTTACCTCAATATAAAAATTGTGTACTGTGCTGTTTTATCATTACTTTGGCTGGCTGCCTTACAATCCAGGATGCACCTCTGCTTTGTGCCCTGTGCTGTCTGCGAGAGTCAGCAGGCCCCTCCTTGACCCTGACCAGTATAAGCAGTTGGATGGATGGATGGATGCAAGGATAGTTTATGATTATTAATAGGGGACTCTCACTGTCACCGTCCTGATGGTTTCAGATGAAAGCTTTTCCTCCTGGCAGTCAAGAGGCAGAAAAAACAGTAAACTTTATAGCCCAAAAAGGGTTGTCCTAAATCTAAATTCTAGCGGCCAGACTGTGAATCCTGGGACTTATAGTTTGGCAGTGACTTCCATAAAGCTGTCATGGGTAGCGAACAGTCTCACCACTTCTCCTTTTAAGAAAAAAAAAAAGACGTGAATGAAAACTGAGCTCTTGGTAGTTCCGAACACACCTTTTTACTGTTCGTTTGTGGGGAAAAATCCAAGCCAGTGAGTACTGACACTTCAGTAATACATCACACAATATACTGAAAAGGTGAAACAAACAGATCTTTTAGGGCTGCAAGATATAGTGAAATGATAGACATAGAGTCAAGCAGTATTTTATGCAACACAGAGAATTGTCTGACAATTCACAGCCTAAAACTTTAAGTCTTTGAAGAACCGACGTTCCTTTAAAGTTATCGATAGTCATACATGAGAGGGGCATTTTATTTCAATATATATATTTCAGCATTTTTACATTCCTAGGTCCATAGTTTGAATTCAGACTCACGAATTTCGCAATGATGGAGTGGGGATAGACACAGGGTGGGCTTACCCTCTCTCATGTGTCCTCTTCTCTGACTCCATCCCTTGTTTTTGTTTGATCGGAGTGACTCCTGAACTGTGAACAACCTCAAGAAAGCCTCGTGAGATTTGGTCTCCCAAATGCAGCTGTAACCCTGACAGTACGGAAGAGCTGAACATCTGAAAAGCCCGTTTTATAAAACTCGAATAAAATGCACTGCTTACAATTGTACTGCTAAGCCTGAGCAAGGTTTTTTGGGGCGAAGTACTTCTCTGACAGCCATGTCATAACGTATATAGGTATTGCATGCTCATCCATCCATCCATCCATCCATTCATCCATCCATCCATCCATCCAGTTAGAGCCTATGTTTCATACTCAGATGGTACAAAACAAGAATGCAGTAACTGAAAAAAAGGTTCACGGGAGTTACACAGTGTTATTCACAAAATTGGTATCAAAAGTAGTTTTTCCGAAGACTCAATTAGTGATTGGCCGATGACTGCAAAACATGACCTATCAGACGTCATTGATTGTACCAGAGGGCCAGAATTGACATTCTACTCCTGCAAACTGAGGTGAAAGCCATAAGAAACTCTAAAGTCATTAATCTGATTGCCAATTTTCAGCACTGTTGCCAGAAATAACAATGGACTAAAATATTTAAAGTAAGTATTTTAAATAAAGATTGCGTGACACTCAGTTACTATCATTCATCATCATCATCATCATCATCATCTTCCTACCATGCTGGACGGCATGGTAGCAGAATACCAAGCAGGTCAGGGCTCTTTTGCTATTGCCACAGGCTGCACTTCCTTTTGGGTGATCGCTAGGTACTCCAAAGCCATCTAGGAGACATAATCCCTAAGCATGCCTTGGATCCCCCTGGGGTTTCCCCCAGTAGGACGTTTCCAGAACAGCCTCAAGATGGCATTCTTATATGATTTCCAAAATACCACAGCTGACTCCTTCTACCTGAGGTCTGTCTGGATCTCCAAACTCCTCATCGTGTCACTGGGAGTGAATTTAGTAACCCTGCTGAGAAACCTCATTTTGGTCACTTGTACTTGAGGCCTTGTTCCTTTGGTCATTACCTACTGTTCATCTATCAAATTTACAAGCTACACATACAGGTGAAGAGAAAGACATGAACAGCTCTGGTAAGTTTAATCAATTAACATTATGCACATCCACTTCCTTCTGTGGGCCTAGCCCCACCTGTGTGGGCCTTCTTGCAGGCCACTGCCTGTTGTGCAAGTTGGCCCCAATCAATGTGTCTGCTTTACAAGCCGTAACAGCCGAGCTGTCACGAGCCGCTCCCACAGCCAGATGGCGCTCATGCTCTCAGGGGATGGTTCTGACGGGCCATGTCAGCAAGGAGGCAGCCATCTGCCGCTGTCAAGCGCTGACATCACAAAATGGAACACGGTAACAGATCAAGCTGAAGCGGTTGCTGGGTTACCTCTCCGTTGCAGGCACTTTGCGATGCTTTTTCGCGAGTTAGGAGGGCCCACCCATGCTTTTGCTAATGTGTCACAAACTGATGACTTCACACATCGCTGTTGAGTTCGTGGCACCGCAGGGAAGATACCAAGTGACATGTTCTCCTCAAATCTTCATGTGTGGGCTCTTTTCAGGCAGGCTTTTAAAAAACATTAGCAAGCATTGGGGAAAACAAACCAGTCGGAGCAGTGATTTCATACAGAAACATCTGTGCCAGAATTACATTTCTCTGTGGGCATATTGTAGCATCTGCATATTCATTCTAATAAAACAACTGGAAATAAACTTTTTCATATGATATTTTCCCTACTTTTTCAAAGGAACCAATGGCCGCAGTTACGATCCCATTTAAATCAGAAGCACAGCTGGTAATGGGTATGAGTTAGAAGACTGCAGTCTTAGCATGCCATCTAAATTCACAGGTGGACCCGCATTACCTCTGAAACATCCATACTGTAAAGCTGCTGGACTTCTTTTTCTGTCATTTACTTTTAGTGCAAATTGCTATTGGCACAGAAAATCAATACTGCAAATAAATGCAACCTAGTAAGTTCATTTTCCATTTGTTTACCTGAAAATCAGGGTAGCATGAGGGGGGGGGATAATGTTGTTTGCTGTTTTCGGTTGACAATAATTGGCAAAAGATTTAAGGAAGACTGGATTTTCTTTGAGGAAAGATGGAAGAGTCAACAGTTACAAATAATGGCAGAGGGTGACAGTGATGGGAAACACAACCTGGTATTATAACCCAGTGGAAATAAGCAGGAACCAAAATGTGAAAACGTGAATTTTGAAGCCTCATATCTCCTGTCTCACTACTTCAGGCTGTAGCAGTTTACTTGTCTTTGATCTCCATAGGAACTTCCCTCTGGGATCAATAGTGTGTATCTGAAAAATGCCTATAACATTATGCTGTTTCTTTGGCCATTGCGTTTTGTAGTTCTGCTCCATTTGTTTACATTCTGTTTTGTTCCATTTGTTTACTTTTGCACCACTATCCATAAAACCATGAGCCGTGGATCTGGTCAGTTCCCAGGGCGCCGATCATCAGCAGGCAAAGCAAGCGAGACGGTGCCAGGACCATTCGACAGACTGTTGACAAATAAAAGAGAAGCCCTTCAAAGACCGACATATTTCACCTTCTGGACGTTTCATGTTCTTTTTTTTTTTACTAATAAGATTTTTGCTTCCTTTCATCTTTCTCCACCAAGAACAGGTTTTCTGTCACAGCTGTTGAAAGAGCACGCTATGATTTTTAACATCTCTAAACAAATAAAGCCATTCACATTATATATATGGTAATGGATATAAATAATGGATATTAATGATTATGTCACTTATACAGTGATTTTTCATACATGTATATTACTGCAGATGTACAGGGTTATGATGGAGATACGTTCCCTTAAACCTATGGTTAGGCAAAATATCGTAAAACGAAAATGCATTTATAATACAGTACACCTAACCTAACAAACCTCATAACCCAGCCTAGCCTAGCCAACCTTCAAACATGCTTAGAACACTTACATTAGCCTACAGTTGGGAACTGTTGAACATCTCATGTCATTTAATGAATAATCATACCCATCATAAAATTGAAATATCGGAACATGGTGTCACGATCCGCTCCGTCCGATCCTCCCGTGTGCCACGCCCACCTCATTACCTTGTGTTCCTGCCCGATTGTGTTCACCTGTGTCCCGTTAATCCCTGGTCTGCCAGTGTATATCAGTCCCCGTCTTCCTGAGTCTTGCGTCGGTCATTGTTGTAGTGTCATGGTTATTCGTGCCTGTCTGCCGTGTCTTCTGACAATAAACCCTGTTTACCCCGTCAACCCTGTGACGCGTGCCTCCGTACCTGCTTGCCCGCCACGAACCGTGACACACGGAGCATCGTCACCCAGGGAGCATCAGTATATACTATATTCACATAAGAGATGGTATACAATGAGCTCCACAGGTTCAGTAATGTATACATATTAAATAGCAGCTATATAATATATGATGTTCGAATTATCATGCATACATGTGTATATATGCTCAATTAAACGTCAACAGAACTGAAGCTTCCTAGCAGGATCTGGAGAGATCTACACATCTCCATACGACCATCCATCCTAAGAGCTTAAAAAGCCACGGGTTCGGTCTCAGATTTGTTTCAGCTGTCATCATCAAAGCAAGACCAGACTGATAAAAACGGCTGATTGATCTGTGTTGACATTGAATGTAACTTTACACGTAAATGTAACTTTGGAGACTAAAGCTCAACGTCCTGTTACTTAGTTGCCCAGAAAGGCCTTATAATAAATGCTTTTTTTTTTTTTTTAAAAAATAAATCATTTTATAGTAAAAATTAAAAAGAAATACTTGGATTCTTGATATACTGTGTACGAGTGCCCATAATCTTATGAGTACTGTTTACATTCAGTTCACATCGTCCAAATTGACGGTACATTTCTCAAGTCTCTTGCACATTGCGCTTATATTGAAGAGCACAATCACTTTTATCTTATCACTTATGTATAGATTATGTACATCTGAACATATTTAAAATATTTTTTACTTTATATTGTTATTTTTATATATTATGCTATTCTCTTATCATGCACAGCTGCTTGGAGAAGCCAGTGTTACATTTCACTGCATGTCGTATGTGTACAACTGTGCACGTGACGAATAAACCCTCTGGAATCTTGAATATTTGTTTAGAAGTTAAAAGTGGGGGAACAACCAAAGTTTGGCCAATATTACAAGTGGGAGATTGAAGAAGGTGATTGTTATTATAAGACTAAAGTAAGGATTCATAGTGGTTCTGTGCAGGAACACGGCAGAGCAGCCATCCAAGAAAGTAGCTAAGGGTGTCGGCGAGTAGCGTGTCGGCCGCAGGCATGGAAGCCTGAGGTTTAATCACACAGCAGGATGCCCATAGAGGCACTGATATGATACTTTGTCCCAGAAATATTAGATATGTCCTCTAAGCAGGGTTGGGCTGGCTTGCTTATCTATGCTAATTTACATGAAGGACTTTAATGACCCTTTATAAGCTAATGACGCTGCTAAAAGTGCGCTTCTGCATAGAAATATGTTTTGCATGTCTGTCTGAACTAACACACTGAACTACATCACTATGTCTGTTTGAAGACTTTCAATAAAGATTTACTAATATAACCTGGGAGACGTTGGACCCACTCCAATAAAATCTGGCATGTAGCTTTGGCCAAATGAGCTGCAAACACATTTTTATTATGGAAGAACTCCTGTGAAATTTAAATATTGTCCAGCCATCATTTGGATTTACGATGTCAGACTATCAGCTGGAAGGAAAGGCAAATTGGGTATTTAAAACAGGAATTGCTGTGAACCTCTGATCATTTGAGATCCTCCGTGATAGTAATTATCCTGGAAAAGCACGCAGGAGCTGTTGGGATGAATGGCTATCTAGTTTTATATCGTGTACATAAATTATGGCTGCATAAGACCACTGCGGTTTGATATGGAGGTGACTCCGTGCTTCACTCAAGAGCAACTGGGCTGCAGAAAACAGAATCACTGCGGCTGGTTGACTATGCAAATTCCTCAGCAGTTCAGGGCTCTTGTGTTGCAATACTCTCTTGAGGGATACAGACCAGTACACACATGCAAACTTTCACACACATACATGGTAAAAGATGTACAAACACGCAGACATGAACATGCATGTGTTAGCACCCATACACACACACAGGAAATCCGTTATAGAGCAGTAGATGGAATAAACATCCATAACAGCCATTGGTTTGAGTTTAAATGATCTCGATCGTTGTTTCAAAAAGCAGTAACAACCTACAGCAAATACCTAAATCACTGAGGCTCAGCTTCTCTTTGAGAGACCCTTTGTTTAGTGTGGTGTTTAGATGCAGAGAGACCTCCTGTCCTTTGAGATACAAGCTCTTCTGCCTGGATAATTGGAACCCAAGTGGTTACTAGATGCCTCTACGGGACCAGACTTGAACACCCTTGTTATTTTCCCACCTGTCCCTCATCCAGCAGTATTTCCCTCTTTTGTAAAGATTTCTCTGGGAATGGAGACACACGACACAGTCTTTATAATGGCGAGATCTTACCGAGGATGAAATGAAAGATGTTCAAGAGCACTGTGAATGCAAAGAAGCCATTAAAGGTCTCCTTGATGCTCTGTGAGCCGAAAGTGACATTTAATGGCAAGATTGCATAACTGCTGAACACGTCGTTACACATTTATCTGCCCATGTGTCTTTTATCCTCCAAGCCAGCACAGGTCTGTGGAAGCTGTATATTTATATTCATGCGAGGTGGATGTTCTGATCCTGTGCTCAATGTCCATTTTCAAAAATCAATGGAGTCCTTTTCTAAAATCCTTGCTAAATGGGCTCAGAGATACTGAAGTTCCATGCCTAAGCTGGACTATGAGAAGCTACAAGGTTGTTGCAGTGCCGAAAATAGACCCCCGTGGACAGGACTGACCCTAATCACACGCTGCGTAATACCAGTGGAGGGCTTGTTCAATCACCCAGGGATCGTCTCTCGAGACAGTAACTCAGCCAAACATCCCGTGCAAGACAAAGTGCACTTGCTACAGGCAATGGCAGCTCAGCTCAAAAGTTTGGAGCATCTAATTGCATTTTATCAGAGTATTATGGGAGCGTAATGACTTCACAAATGCTTCCTGGGGATTTGCAGTGTATCAGAGTCTGATACTGATTATATCTCATTCTGTGCCACATTCAAGTGTAACTTCAGAAAATGAATGAGCAACAGCACCAAGCAAAGATCAGATCTTCGGAGAACGAGTCAGAAAGTCAGTTTCCTTTAATGACAAACTGATCTTGAGAATCTGAATAAGAGTCTGAGTAAATGGATTGTGCGAACTGACCACAAATAATCTCTGAGTCTGTGAGCTGAATGTCTGTGTCAGAACTCTGTTAGAACAACTGCTTGACAGAATAAGATAATCTCAGTAAAAATATTAGTTGTGGTTTTATTCTCTGTTAGTTTACAAAAGTGCATTCCCCTAATCCATTCATCCATTTTTTTAAACCCCTTATCCTGTTCAGGGTTGTGGGGGGGTATCGAGCCCCATGGCACAAGGCAGGGAACAACCCGGGGGGGGGGCAACCCAGCAGAGGCCACACTCACACGTGCACACCTACATGCAAGTTGGTAACTCTAATTAGTCTCAGCGTGTGTTTTGGGGGAGGAGAGGAAACCCCACAACGCCACCAGGAGAACAAACATGCAAACTCCACACACATGTAACCCAGGCGAAGACTCCAACCTGGGTCCCAGGGGTGTGAGGTGACAGGGGTGCCCACTGCACCGCCGTGCCGCCCTACTCACTACAACCACTGTTACAAAAATACATTCTAATATTCATATGCATACACAGTCGTTACATTCATATTTACTAGTTTTTTTTTTTTTTTTTTTATTCAGTTTGAATAAATTGCGAGATAGATGCAATTGTTATTATATGCAAACAAACTCAATAGAAAAGCTATATGACATGTTAATATCTAGTGTATTTACATAGTTCCTCAAAATCAGTATTGTAAGTTAACAGTACATTTTGTCCTTCATTCTGGGGGATTCATAGATACTCTCAAGCCATCTGGGAGATAAACAAATTTTTCTTAATTGTAATGGCAGACACTCCCTTGCACAGTGACTGTAAGGTTACATCCTGTAAAGTTGTTTTGCATGTGTGTAATGTTCAATGTGCGTGTTGGAAGACAATGTAATATCTATGGGTATAATTTGTACACAGTTCATACACAACCAGTAAGTGGAAATTCAATGTTTTAAATTAAGATGACATACATGCCATGTGACTAGTCAGAAAATACAGTACTAGTATTCAGTCAGGTGTGTTGGATCTTTTGAATGCAATTGATCTTTTCAGCTGTGTAGGAATGGGGATGATTTTTAGTGCTATTGGTTGGTTTTCGTTAAAATGCTTGCATATTTGTTAGTGTTGACAGAAATGAGGCTTGTGAGAGACTAAAGCAATTAAACATTTAAAACAATGGAACAATGAAAAAGATCTTTCAACACGTTCAGCACATTGCGTCACAGTGACACCTGGTGGCCAAATAACAAAATAATAAATCAAAACAAAAATTCCTGCTGCGGATTTAAAGATGTATTCAATAAACGTAGATTTGATGCTGTCGCATTTGGTGTCTGTTATCTAATTGCTCAGTAGTTGAATAAACTGAGACAGATTACAATAATAACACGCCCTGGAAGAGTGAGGCAAGACCTCTCAAAGAGCTGAGGTTTAGACAGGCTTTTTAGAACTTTGAAAACAGTTTTCAAAGCCCTGCATCAGCCAATCACAAACAGGGGATGTGGGTTATAATTTTGTACATTTTATTTCGAGGTCTTTTTTTTGGGTCAACATGTTCTGGACCTCCTGTGTCCCTGGTTGGAGATGGATGTGTGGATGGATGTTCTGGTCCTATACAGATGTGAAGCAATTTGAAAGACTCAAAATCATTACAATGTAATGAAGCCTGCATCAGCAAAGCCGTGTCACGTGTCCATGAAACCTGAGTATGACGTCACTGACGTTTGGGAGACCTGGGGGGCATGCCATAGTATGGGGGGTTGGGTCATTTGTGAAAGTATTGTTCAGTAGGTTCTGCAAAAATTCTTTAGTTCTTCCCACACTCTCTTGTTTCCCCACATCTTGTCAGTTTATTCAACTAGGTGAATTTTGCAGAAATACCAAATAGCTAATAACTCTGAGCCATCAGTTGAGTCCGTTTATGGTGTGAAGTCAGGATGTTTTAGGTACATTCCTGAATACCATTATCCCTCTACTAAGGGGTTAGGGTTTGGTTTCATCTCCAACTGCGACCCCCCCCTTGTCATCGTGCAGGAGCAGCCAGGGTCTGGAGTTGCAAGGTTGCGACTGAATCCTGGGAACGTGTGAAAGAAGACAAGCGGGACCCCCCCCCCCCCCCCGCACTGCCTCCTCACGCCCACGTACCTTCATGATAAGTACATTGGGCTGCAGATAAATCACGACTGTCCAATCACACGGGGCGTCAAGGCTGCCAAATGCCTATTTAGGTGGGGGCCTTTTTGTTCATGGACCATGAGGAATCGTGTCGGATCAAAAAAAATGAGAACCTGGCTGCAGGATGTTTTTTTTTTTCACCCTTGCAGCCTCCTACTGTTCAAAGCAATCCCTCAATAAATGCCCTCTAGCTGCCCAGACCTGCAGCCATGACCTGCTTCTCTGTGTCTCCCTACCAGCTGAGAAAAACCACAAAGCCGCCCCAGCAGCTCTACGGCTGCTGGGCCTAGACAAGGGGAGAAAATACATCGTTTGTCCCCAAAACTTGAATGAATTTCAAGGGCTTTACGTTTCAGAGCGTGAAAATGGCCTTGCTGAGCAAAAAACTCAATTTGCTGGCTCGATGTTGAAAACAAACCATCTGGCCAGAAAAAGAGAAATCAGAAAGTCGGTGTTTCTTAAAGTTGCAGTGAAACATTAATTCATGGAAAAGTATTTCCAAAAAGTAGCCCCAAGACAACTTCTCATGAACCCGACTTCATTTTGTGATGATTACAGATGTTTTAGGTGTCAGATCAAACAATACTGCATGAGTCCTGCATAAGGTGTTAGTGTTTTGCAAGAGCATGCTGTTGTGATGTTAAGTTTATACAACGCTCATAGTCCGGCAATTTGTACTTGCCTTCAAACATTTAAGATTAATTCGTCAAATGACCATATTGTCTGGTCACAATATTGTCAGGGTGCTATCACCGAAAAACAAATACATAAAAACAAAGTATTGTGGCATGAACTAAATGAAATGGGAATAAAGACCAAGTAAATCATTTCTAACATGAGTACTTCAGGAGATCAGTGGCCCAGTGAAATTCAGATACCCTTTTCGGGAATAATTTTCCTTTTTACCGCCTTAACGAAGATCACTAGAAGGCAATAAGCGTGGCTGTTATTGTGTGACAATAAAACACTGAAGTACGTAAAATATTTACTTCTTAGATGCAGTTTGAGCTCTGTATGAACCCTGTATGAATAATGAATTAATGTACCTTGGTTTGATTCAACAAAGACATTAAACTCTGGCATAAAAAGACTTCACGATAGCTTTTGAAACGCAGACAAAAATAAACTAAATCAAAATCCACAAATGAATCCATTAAAGGTTTTTTTGGTGATGGTTTCTACTGAATCCTTTCTAGGAATTACTTTTAATATTTATCCCTCTGAAAAACCTTTAAATAAATATTTTAAGAAATAACAGAATACATTTTTGTGAAGTGTTTTTACTTACGTATTAGGAAAAGTATGCTAATATTATCACAAATAGGGTAGTCTGTTATTGCTCATTAAAAGCTCTGACCAGAAACACAAACTAAATTATTAGTACACTGCACCTTTTACTTTCCAAAAAAAGCACTGGTTTTATGTGCATATAAATAGATTTCACATCTGCATGAAATAAATGCAGCAGAAACACTATAAATTATTTTTCCATAAAAAAAAAAAACAAACAGGAGTCCTTTGCATGTCTTTCTCGGTCTCTGCTTGCTGATTGATTGATTGATTGATTGATTCCCTGATTGGATGATAAATATGAGCACTGTGGACAGGCCTGTGGTTCCTTTAAAATGCAGGTCATATGAGCAAGAACAGCATAAGCTTGGAGACATATCACGCAATTATGCATGTGATGTTTCTTAATGTCACTCTGGTTGTGTTATTTATTTATTTATTAATGTATCAATGAACCAGAACATTATGAGAACAATACTTAACCTGACCCCAAGTCCAAAACTTGGGCTACCTGAGCATTTCCTTGTAACGGGTTACATCTGCTATACATCATTAGCCACATTTGTATTGCACACACACTATTGCAGCCTCCAGTTCCTCCCCCCCCCCCACAGATAGATTAACAGTTAGTAGTACCTATCAGAAACAGGTATTGCTGGACAGTGATAATGTCCATAATACTTTGACTTCTGGTCATTTGGGAGGCTTATGAGATTTAGGAAATTTATACATAATCGCTTCATATACCAGTGTAAACCGGTGTAAACGTGTTCTTTTATTTAATCAGTATTTTATGCCCAGGGACACCACAGTCAGTATGAAGAATTGACTGCGTATGTATCAAAGCAGAGCTCGGTTGAAGGTGAGCGGAATCACATTCTGATTATAATCAGACTAACATGTTACTTTTACTCTTCCAAGTATCATGACCGGTTGGAGAGGTTTGTGTGTTGTAATGATTCACAGAACCTGAGCGTAAACCTCTGGTTGGGCTTAACTTGATTGACCATTTGTATGTAAGTATATACTCTGGAGTATATGGCTTTCTTAGAGAGAGTGGGTGAGGTGCACTAAATCAGCAATTCTCAGCACATGGGTCACGACCCAACTTTGGGTCGCAGCAAGTTCTGAAAGGGTCATGAGGCAGAGCTGGAAATGTACGCATTTTAAAACCAGGAAGCTCCTATGCTGATCCACGATCAGATTTCCCAGCCCCAATCCTAGAATTAACCTTCAGACCTATAAACTGGTCTTGGGTCTGCAACTGCTTAGCGCAAAACTAGTGAACTCAACCAATACAGGAAGCCAAACCACAGATGCTTAATTTAAATTCACTGGCACATCCTATCAGATTTGTGCAATAGGCATTGATTGGCATAAATTGCAGAGTGCACTGTGTGCTTGATCATAGCGTTAATTTAAACCTATACTTGACATAGGGTCACGACTGAATTGGGTCATAGTGTAAAAAAGAAAAACCACTAAATGGTAATACTCATGTACTCTGTGTTTCTACTGGCAGGTGGGTAAAAATGGAAATATCTGAAGGGCCATGATTGAGTAGAATTACCTTGCAAAATTAAACCTGTTGTCTCACACCTCTGGGACCTGGGTTCGATTCTCCGCCTGGGTTACATGTGTGTGGAGTTTGCATGTTCTCCCTGTGTCGTCGTGGGGTTTCCTCCAGGTACTCCGGTTTCCCTCCACAGTCCAAAGACATGCTGAGGCTAATTGTAGTTACTAGATTGCCCGTAGTTGTGCATCTGTGAGTGAATGGTGTGTGAGTGTGTCCTGCGATGGACTGGCCCCCCGGCCTGGGTTGTTCTCTGCCTCGTGCCCGCAGCTTCCAGGATCAGCTCCGGATCCCCCGCGACCCTGAAGGATGAGCGGTTTGGAAAATGGATGGATGTATGGATGGACTTCTGTGCGACCCTTGGATGTTTTTAAGTGTTTGTGGTGCCAGAGGACCCATGGAGGCTAATGATCATCATTGTGGTCCTGTCATGTGACTTGGTATAGTGTGTTTTAGAGAAGGGTACTGAACACCATTGACCATTGGTGTGTATGAAGATGGTGAGATGGGCCAAGATGACTACGACAGGCAGTCAAGGTTTGCTGGAAACATCTGGCTGAAGCTTCTGTGCGGGAAAAATTCAACTCGCACGTCCAGAAAAAACTTTGCCCATGTGCTTAGGTCAGGGGCATGCAGTGCTGTGACTGCATTTTTACAGGACTATGGAGGTCCACGGTGATCAGTCAGTCCACTTCCCTCTCCTCACCTATGATCTTCAGCTGTAAGAACAAGGTCATGACGTTTCTCTGCAGGGCTGCTAGACTCGCTCTCTGTGATGGAGTGAGGAGCTCGGAGGTCCAGAGAGATGTCAGAGAAGAGCCTCTGCTCCTGCAGATAGAGAGGAATCACCTAAAGAGGTTTGGACATTATGAGGATGCCACCTGGATGACTCACCTGGAAAAATAGGTCCGGTTTTACCTACTCAGCATGCTGCCACTCGAGCCTCACCAGGAAAAGCAGTCAGAAGATGAGATAAGGCGAGATGTTGTTGTTTTTTTGCCACAAACAACTGGTTTTAAGGAAAGCCCCCCCTGACAAATTCCACAGTTCTGCCCAGAAATTATATGCAAATATCCCCACATGCTAACATAAAAACAAATATCATTATTTAATTTAGAAACTATATATGCCAATGAATTAATGTAAAGTTGAACAGAAGAGTTTAGTTAGAAATATAATCTAAACAACAGAAAGCCGGCTCTGTTTGGGTTCAATAATCCATTATCATCCTGGATTCAGCTAGATGGTTATTTTCTGCATGGTGCAGAAGGTTAGCGTTCAGACTGTTGGTCTTTGACAGCTACCTCAATGATTAATCTTTCCCTCTGCTGACAGATATTTGAATTCGAGGCTCTTTGTGTCAACAGAGAACACAACATCATATAACAAAGAGTTATAAAGCCAGATTTTTTATTTTCATAATGTCTATTCTTATTGTCAAGATTGGTTATTGTGGTAGTGGTTTTGGTGGTGGTCGAATCCAATCATCACAATACAAATGTTTTTACTCCAACCGCATTCTCATAGAAGTCAGTGATTCTCTTTAAGAGTTTCCTCATGGCAGCTGGCCCATCCAGTGATGATCCTGGAACTGGAGAAGTGAGGACCTCCTACAGACTAATCACTCTCAGCTGTCCAGGCTGTCCAGATCAAGGGCATATTTCTAACGCCTGAGTCAGCCCTACGGGGAAGGGTCTGGGCAAGTCAGCCTCTGGTGAGAGAACTCATCTTGGGCAACAAAAGCAGGATCTAATCTGAGGTCATTAAGGTTTTATTTTTCTTCTGTCAAATGACGGTCAGGCAGCTAGTGGCCATTTTCACAAGAAAAGAGTAATAGGCCCCATTTTTAGCCACTAGACTGGATGGTAATTAAAATATTAATAACCAGCATATTTTAATCATGTAACTGGAGACTCCCCCTGAGCAAAAACTGATAATGATGATGATGGTTATTTGTCCAGCTGCGAGTTGTGTGTCATTGGTTCTCCTGTACATCATTAGCAGAAGAGTAGATGTATAGCTCAGTTAGAACCATCACACAATGGAGGAATAGGCCTATAAACCATAATACAGGGTATCCCAGTTATTTTCATTGAAAATCCCATTGGAGTCTCAATGGGCATCCCGTCTTTTAGAATCCGCACAATTAACTACAGCTGGCCTTTCATCCGGCTCATCGTGGCTGCAGACACCTCACCACATCCAGTATTAATAGATCAAAGGTGGTGGTGGTGGGGGGGTGATGTTCTGTTTAAATCCCCATAAAACAAAAATAGAAATAGAGATTTAGGAGAAAAGTGTGTTTTGAAGGTTTGAAACGTTTCAGGTGCGCCCAGGTCATGTGGAAGGTCATGGAAGTTCATGGTTTGGTTTGTTGTGGACAGTGAAACTTGTGAGTCTTTCTGGCTGGATATCTGACCCAGAATGCACCAGTGGTGTCCTGCTTCCCATCTAATAGTCATTTACATGGAAATGAGCTTCTTAAACTCCCAAGTGACTGCGATGACTGCTTCATACACCTGTCAAATCTACACTGCGATAGGCCCTGCCCTCTGCAACAGTCATGCTTGCTTTAATATGCAAGTGATTTGAGATGCATGGCATTTGTGTGCATATCACTTATTGAGCTGATGCATTATTTATTAACCTGTTTTAGTCTGCAAAAAAATATCCTTGTTTTGATCTGCATTTATCAAACCAAGTCTTTTTGCAATTGTTCCGGAGATCCAACCTTATGGATGGCCAGGTTGCACCTGCTGGGTTCAGTTGGTTGACGAACATTATGAGAGTTGGTCTTCGCTGGCAGAATACAACAAAGTAGATGATTAGAAAATCATATAGAGGTTTTATAGAGGTCAGCATGCTCGATAGCTTTTGTGTTCAGGCCCCCTTATAAAGGTAACTCTTCTGTGTGCTTTAAGTCTCTGTTCTCAGGTCTGCATCAAAGAGTCGGGATTCCTCATGGTACAGAGAAGCCCAGGTGCTGGGAGGCACCAATATTCACTGCCATAAAATGCAAGGCGGTGGTGAGCAGGGTTCTGCTAATCCGCTAATTAGCAAGCTAAGTTTTCAATTAGCTGTGCCACCCAGCAAAACAAAGCTACCATTTCACATCAAATGAAGGCAACATTAACATGCTGAGGGACTTCGGGGATGGGTGGGGAAGGTATTACATCCCCAGTTTCTGTGATGTGGGTCAAATGGTCCTCTGCCCCCCACCTCATCCCCCCAGCTTGTTCAAAGCCTTTTTAAATGTCATGGCTGTTTTGAAGGAAATTAAATGTCCGCCGTTGAGTGAACCTACCTACCCTCAGCAAAGTGTTTATACGGAACCAAAAGAAGGGGAAATGCAGAGTCCATAGTCCATGACATCAGTGACCTTCTATGGTATTTTCTGGAATGTTCCAGTGTCTTCTTGTTATACGAAGAGCGGTCAAAAATGGATCGTTAACACACCAAGCCGATTTTCGGCAGTCGGAGGTAATCAAGCTGTCGGTGACTGGTTGTTGCCCCGGTGTGTGTGGAACCGGTCGACAGGATTGGTCTGCATCGGTGTTGTTTTGACTGATTACCATGTTGAATCAACGTCAGTGCTAGTCAGTGAAACTGAGCTCTCTGATTGGGCTGTATGTCAGCCATCACCTCAGGCGATGCCAGTGTGTTCCAACGCAAATTTGCACGAATTCAGGGGAGCCGATCATTCTTTGGCCTATGGTTGGAGCTACCTTTTTGTGTGCATCCAGATTTACTTTTATCGGCGCACTTCTTCTTATGTTCTTGAATTTTTCAAATTATATTAATGACACTCAGTTAGGGACTATACTATATTTAAGGACTGGGCTGTAATTCATCTGCTAGTTACTGTCTCTCTGCTTGGGAGCCCATGAAAAGTTGCATGGTACAGAAATTAAGCGGGGCACCAAATTAGGGCACACCCAAAGATGCCCGACATAGCTGCTGCCATCCAAGCAGAGAGAGGCTCTTGAAAGGAGCATTCATTTTAAGTGTTCAGTCCATGTGTGACACCAAGCGGGTGAATGAACGTGATAAACGACTCACCGGGATGGGAACGAGAATAATGGCCAGCGATCCCATGCACTCATCCGGAGTGTGTGTTTTCTGAAAGGTGAGATAGCACAAGTGTAAAAAAACAGAAGGAGCCCATTCCTCAAAGTCAGCACACTCTTTTGTTCCTATAATTCAAATGGTCCAGTTCTCAGTTATTGCCCATTTCAGCCTGCCGGGTGTCTGGGCCACGTGAGGTGAACCGTCTTGCATGGATAACTTTATGTAACAGATTGTTTTTAGTTCTTGTTTGTCCATCTGGATTTAAAGTAGTGCAGCACAAGTCACATGTGAGGCATGCTTGTAGGTACACGTGCACACATGTGCAAAAGCAAGAAGCTAAAGTAGATGAAATGCGGAGCATCAATTCAATTCAATTCAATTCAATTCAGTTTTCATAACAGTCTTGTTCCCAAGGCACTTGACAAGAGTGTGTGGCAATGCTTTACTAAGTCATTTATATGACATATAGAATGGTATACGAAACAGGGAAGATGGGAGAGAGGAAGAAAGAAAACCAGAAGACAATGGAGGAGAGGAAATGAAAACCCAGTAGGGAGGAGGAAATATCTCTCTGGGTCCAAGGTCGCCAGGCTGCCCATCCCCTGGCAAGCCAACGTTACAGAGAACAGAGAAAACAAGCCGGTTTTAATTAAAGCAAGGTGTAAACTGTGGTCGCCAGGGAGCCAGTGAGGCGTACAAGTGTGGGCCTGCTCGACAGCATCCGTACCTCACCCCACTCTCACCTCACGCTACGTTAACAAGATATTAAAAATGCAGTCTCAGTGACCCCTTACCCCCGGCCCATCTTCAGATGAGGATTGCTTCCCGTTCGATTCTGGTTTAAGGCCAGGAAAGGTCATCTGAACCAGGCTGCAGTTGAATACCGAATAATCACCATGGCATTAATATTTAAGCCCCCCCCCCCTCTAAATCTCCTAATGGAACATGCTAATTTATAGATCTGACAATAAAGACAGAGTGACTGGTGCTGCTGGTGTTTTTAAAACGTTTGTGCTGCATCGTAATTAAATGCATAAATCTTGGCATTTTTATAAGGCATATTGCTCATTACTTAAAAAAAAGACAGAATTATGTCCTCCTAGATTATAAAGATGATGGATATTTGTAAGGATACACACACGTATCTTAGAAAACATTCTACCTGTGAGTTTACACCCGTCCATTTTCATAGTTATTGATGGGGGCTGAGATTTATACATCTCCAGTTTGCCAGCATAAAAACGCGATTTTCTCCAGCAAAATCCACAACTCGGCTAATCATCTGTGATGGAATGAGTATCTGTTTCCACATTCCAATCACATTCCCATTTTCGAAGCTCTTTAAAAGACGACAATGGCTGACCTAATCCCATCAATCAGTGATCCAAGCGTCATTTATTCTGGAAGTCTGTACCGTTAGAGGGAACAAAAAGTCACATGTATGTGTTAATTACGACATTTGGTTTTATTCTTAGATTGCATCAAAACAAACACTAATAAGACGTAATATTTTAATAATGAGTATATTTTCTTCGGAAACCAATGTGGCATTCTGACATGCATATTGTGCACTTGTCAATAAAGAATGAAAAATGAGGTAAGTTAAATATATTTTAAATTTGCTCAAAGATTAATAAGAATGAATCAGAATAGAAAATGTAGGACATTTGTTAAATCTATCATCAAAATAAGTGGAACTACCATATCTCAGACAAATGTGCTGGGGATTAACAATGCAGAAATCAATCCATTTCTACATGAATGCTGGGAAATTGGATTTCTATAAAAAGAGCATGACGGAGCGTTCTACCAATATCCATTAAAACAGCACAATGGCTGAGTGACGAAGAGATCAAGTAGCATTTTCTACTTGCTGTCACCCCCTGCTTAATGTTGAGAAACACTGCCATATTGAAATGTGCTATCAGAGCGTTATTACATAGTATAATAATAAAGAATTTTTTGGCAGATGTTAACTTTATTTTGCGTATTTAATGGAGTAACAAATGTGGTTTGACCCACTTGCTTGTGCTCTGAAGATGCCTGTCAGGCTTTGTTCTGCCTCATGGGAAACAATGACTTTAAGCCCTCACTTATTACACTTACATTGCTTATATTTCCACATGGAACCCCACATGGAACCCCACATGGAACCCCACATGGGAGCCCACATGGGAGCCCACATGGAACCCCACATGGGAGCCCACATGGGAGCCCACAAAGGCGGCATA
>JAODKE010000047.1:9068013-9099240 GCA_026779605.1 Mormyrus hasselquistii | reverse complement strand
TTGGAGGCAAAGCGTGATTAATAATCCCGTACTGATGAAGAGCTTAGGAAATTCATGGATGGATGGATGGATGGATGATCCGGGCCACTGGCACCCTATGCAGGCTGTTCTCCGGCCTTATATCCCCCATGATTCTAAGCAGTTACAAGATGGATGGATGGATTAATGGATGAGTAACCAGAACAATACAAACATCACAAGTCCAAATGGGAAATGAAATAATGATGCAGAACTAAAGACCACGAATCTGCAACTTAAAAAAAACCCATAATGGCTGTACAAATACCAGTACAACGTTTCGAATTACAAACAAATTATAAATGGTACAAATGTTGTTCACAGTTAAATGCTACAGTTCCAGCAGTAATTAGGTGTTTCTTCAAAGTAGATAGTGATGCTTATTCGAGAGGGAATCCCAGCGATTCAGCGGGTGAGAAACTACTGGAGAAGCCCAGGCTGAGGCGACATGGAAAAACAGCTTCCCAGCCGGGGAGGAAAGACACCCTGGGGGACGAGAATCAGAGGACCCCCTGAGAGGGCAGGGAGGCTGGCCACAGGGGTTCCGGAGAAAAGAGCACAGTGAAGTTGCAGCTATTTAAAAACGGCTATCACCCGAAGATTCACTGAAACTCTGCCTTAATGAAGGAAACCAAAGACTAAGGCTGTGGGAAAGGTGAAGCATCACGGCCGAGCTTATTTGCCTCAGTGAATGCATCCTGTGGGATTATTACATTCCGGATCTGCTGTGTTTATAAGGTTGCTGTGGAAACCTGCTGGGTCATGGTACCTGAAAGCCATTCAGAGCAGGTGTGGTAGTGGTGGGGGGGGCTTCAGCCAGTGAGGTGGGACCATGAAGCCAGATGGTCACTGGGGAGTACTTGAGGGGGTGGGGAAACGGAAACATGCTATTAATCAGGTGTGAAGTTAGCTAAACACCCGTAGCCCTTCCTTGACTACAGTGTAGCCTATAGTAACAGTAACCACAACAAGACCAACTAAGCAGATAATCCATTCATAAAAAGATTGTTAAATTTTATATCATATAAATACAGCTAAACCATTTTACATTTAGCTCAAATATAATTCAGTGCACGCGTACCAGTATAAAGGAATAATTTGTCAAGGTACTCTAGGTAATTTTGGAAATTAGATTTTATTATATAGCCTATTTAAAATATTTACAGCTCATTTTTTCCTGCATGGATGATATCGAAGGTGTTCAGAAACCAGATCTTGAACTGCAGGGGATGAAGAGAATATTAAGGGTCACCTGGCGTGGCTGGGACAGCGAGGTTTCAGAGGCGAGAGGTTTCCCAGCACCGTGCGTGTCGTGGGGGGGGGGCATGTTTGTGTGGTGATGAATGAATCATTACAATGGGCCCGTCTGCTCTAGGGCAGAGCTGCTGAAGAACCGCACGCTGGCTTCAGTACAAGACCAAACGGGCGTCGCCCACTTCAAACTAACAGACAGCGTGACCTGTAAGACCACCCACATGCTACTTATTAAATGCCGTAATGCTCCCTCGGTCACACACACTCTGGTGTCCTGCCCTGCTATCATTTGTTTATTTATTTTTTATCACCCCCCCCCCCCGTCCCAAAAATGACAAAAGGGGGTGGAGCCAACAACCCCCGCTTATCTTGACAACGAGATCCTTGAGCGGGTCGAGGCTTGCTAGGGGCTGTGGGGGCCACGTCATTTTCCGTTTATAGCACAGCTCTGGATCATTTTTTGGCCTAGCAGGTGAGGACAAAGAACGTCTCAACTACGTTTCACAATAAAAGTCTCTCACTAAAGCTAAAGTATTATTTAAATCCCTGAAATTGAAGGTGACAATGCACCTCCTTTACAACAATGTTGCCACTGTTATTTCTTTATTGCAAATCGTGGTTCTAATGGACATGGCGAGTGTTACAATGTTCATTTACTCTGGCTCCAAGAATAAAACAGGAGGTTCTAGAAACATTGTGGTACTTTTATTACAGAAGGAAGCAGAGTCATTTGACTCCCACTTTAGGTCCAGTATGCAGGCTTTTAAATACAGGGAAGGCTCTGAGTTCAAAGTGTCTCCAGTGGCGTCTACTGAACCACAAGCTCCGAGTACACCCAGGACTTTTATAGAATATGATGCCACGATACTTCAGATGTACTGCAGATACTGCAGATGTAACCTTACTTTGAGGTTAAGCAATTCAGTCATTATGAATGTTTAAGTCAGTGTTCCTCAATCCAGTCCTTGGGGACCCACAGACAGTCCATGTTTTTGCTTCTTCACAGGGAGCTGTGAGGGAGCAAAAATGTGGACTGTTTGGCAGGGAGCTGGTAGCGTGGACCGTCTGTGGGTTCCCGAGGACTGGGTTGGGTAACATTGGAGTGTTTCCCCTTGTCATTTTTGTCTCTATACGGTCGCGTGTCTACAGTTCTCCTCTGCTCTCTGTATCGCGCACACAGGTGAGCATGCTCCCACCAGCGTACAGAGAGTGCGCGGCGGAAAATACGTCGCGTCAACTACCTGAAAAGCAGACAAAAATATCTGCATTTTTTAAACACTCCCAGGGTGGTGAAGATGGCAACACTCCCCCTCCTGCAGGTAGCAGAAATGTTCTGATGTTTAGTTCAGTTGTTATATTGACTGCTGTCATTAAGAGAAACAGATGAACACCATGAATTCTGTTGGTGTCTGTCTGCCCCCCCCCCCCCCCCCAAAAAAAAGCCTGTAAACCTTTCGGAAACACTGCATTGCTTTAAATTATCACTGTTTGTTTGGAATGCATGGTTGTTTTAGCCCCACAAGCTGCTGTATATTTGCATACTGTCTCCTGCTAGCAGCATCAGCCTGTCATAAATGGCAGATAATGCCAGCTTCAGGTCTTTAAGACTGGCGTTTTAACTATCTTTATGTGACGTAAACCCTGAGTGCAATTCGAAAGTCAAATATACTCTCTCGTCGGCATGATATATGCATTAATCTGATCATCACCTCGCCAGGTCATCTCTGACCTTACCGAGCTGCATTTCAAATGGAGGATTTTCGGGGGTGACATACAAACTCACCGGTAGACGTGCACGGTCAGATGACAATTTAACTTGATGAGAATAAGTCAACATCAGTTATCACCACTATCCATTCCACACTGGAGACAAGTTCAGCGCCACAGAGGGTGACTGTTTTATGCATAAGATCAAAGTGGTGAGCCTGCGATCACAAGGCGGTCCGGTAGTCTGGAAGGGCACATTTGGCAGAGTGCGGGGGAGGGCTGACCTGACCTTTGGAAGAAACCGCAGGCTGGGTGACGTTTCCTCAGCACACGCACCTGTGATACCCGCCCAAGCCCTGGCATCCTTTCCCGGTGGTACGGCGATGTGGAGGAAATCCCTCTCTAGTGCTGCAAGAGCAAGCCTGCAGCATGTTATGTTGTAGATTGCCTTAGCTCAAGGGCAGTAGGACTGGTGCCCTGTGCAGAGTAAAGGCAAACCGATCACCGTCTCCCGCAAGTACCGCCGATTCACTTTGTGAAGCATGAAGAGGTTGTACAGGGTTTCATATCGAGGGAAGCTGGAACAATGCTGGCTCTCGGCTACACTGGACCATGTGAGTAGAATTTAGCTAGCAGCTATGTTTCCCTGCTGCACTACCTCCTTAAGGCTTTGTGGTAAAAGGTATTCAGCAGATAATAAAATTATAATGGTCCAGTTTACAATCCCAGGGGGAAAAAAGAGTGGAGGCATCTCATTAGAGGAAGAATGGGGAAGAGCTCAAATTGACCTAGTGGAGGTGGGTTGGTGAGCCTTCATGGGAACTTCTACTTGGCATCTGTTGAACGACGCCTGAGGGTTAGGAGCGACGCTGGTCAAGGAGGCTGACAGGGGCAGCTTCTGGCTGTGACTAGGAGGGAGGGATCAGATTTGGGGAGTATGTCAAAGGTGGTAGGCAGGTAGCAGAAGGGTGGACTTGACTGGTCTAGTGGCTGGAGGACTTGTTCCTCCAGGTCCTTATGCATATTTCTGCCATGATTGAGGAAGTAAAGTATGGGCTTCTGGTGTCATGAGGAGAAGTTCTGGGAGACAGAGTTTGGTGGAAGGCTTGATGGAAAATTTTTGAATGAATGTTACATTTATCTAATGCTTCTCAATACAACCAAAGCACTATACTGAGCCAATGGGGGGCCACTTCAGCCACCCCCACTGTGTAGCCCCCCCTTCTGTGCCAGTGTGCTCATCATGCAGTAGCTAAGGTGGCAAAGGGGCAGGAGAGAATTCAGCAGTTAGATAAAGGGGATGATTAGGAGGTCAGATTTGAAAGGGCAACAGTGTGGTTTTTTAGCCAGGACATCGGGGTACCAGCCACCCTCTTTCGAAAGATACCCAGGGTCACATACTGACTAACAAAGGCCTTCTTGGATAAGGTACAGCACCACCTGCAGTATTAACCCCACCCCCACAACAGAAACTCAACCTCCAAAGTCATGAGACCAAAACACACCTCAGTTCATGTTTCGGTATATATTCAGTGATATCATAATAATTATAATATAATCACTATACCCGGTACTTGGTTTCTAGCAATAAAGAGATATTTTTGTGCAGTGAGAATTCCAGAAGTGAACCAACTTTGTGTGTTACTGAAGCATTCTCTGTAAACATACCACCTAATGCATTACCAGAGGTATAAATACTCTCTGTAAACATACCACCTAATGCATTACCAGAGGTATAAATACTCTTGATTTTGTAATTGAGTTTTTTTTCAGAATCTGTACATTATTAAGCAGTTTAAAACTGGGATTCTGCTTGGGTACATACAAAATGCTGTAACAGTATAGTTACTCCCTCATTTACCCCTGAAGTGTGTTTGCAGAGTATGCTTACCTGAGTATGATTTTCATACTCTGGCCACCCTTACAGCTAATGTATAATTCAGGTCCTGTAGTGCTGTCTGAGAAATTCATAATCCCTGGGTTTGAATAACAAGAATGGAAATGAGTGCTTAACAATCTGCTGGCCATAACAGGCATCATTTTCAACATACATTAGAAAACGTCCTTGTTCGGGGGGGGGGGGGGTCTCTGTTTAAGTATGCTGAAGAGAGAATAACAAGGCAGCTTTAATTAAATTAAGAGATTTTTTACTGTCGTCATTCTCACATTGGTGGCTAAAAATATTCCGGCATCCCGCAGTGTCCATGTTATATCGATCAGGCAGCTGTGGGAAATTTCCAGGTGAATGCCGCCAAATTGACTCACGTCACCCGAGATGCCTGACTGATGGGTGTTTTGGATATTCTGCCCTTTACTGCCTAATCTGGGTTGTGCACTGGCTCAGTATATAGCAAGTCTGCTCCCCTATGGTTGTGAGATTCGATTCCTACTTTCTCAAGGATATCCACTGGAGTTCCTGTTTCGTCTTACAGTCCAAAAACAGGTTATTCAGTTGGTATTTATAAATTGCTTAGTGCTCAGAGCGCGTGTCCTGCTTTGAACTTGCATCCCATCCCGGAATGCCACAGGACAGGCTCCAGGCTTGGCCCTGTGTGCTGTATGTGGTCATGGGAAAGGAATACATCAAGTAACTTTATTCCAAGCCTCACCAATAAGGCGGGATGCTTACAGTCACCCGGAAGCAGATCAAGTCAAGTGACCTTTGAATCATGTCACACAGGTGAAGTCGCGTTTCTATGGAGCATTAAATAGGCAGAATAAGGAACGATACATTGTTGCATTGTTGTTTACTGACTGTACATTAAAGTCAATCTTTGGTGCTAAACAGATGTATTTAAATACCTTTGAGGACCAGTCACTTGGTTTGTAAGGAGGACGCTGTCACAATACGCAGCTGGTCTGATTTATTCCTTGACATAGTTCAGGCAGGGCCAACTAAACTTAATTAGAGTTGGCGCTGCAGTAAAACTGGTGATTAATTCTTTGGTTACACAAAATCACCCCCTAAACAGATGTTTCCACAAAGACACTTTTATCTTGTGTCTCTGCAGAGTTCAAATCAGATCTTTGAAGGCAGGTCTTTACTTTGTATTTACAAGCCAGTGAAAACCTCAGGGTATGTTTGTGTCGTTTCTTTCCCTGGAACATAAACTAATAATTATTTTGTAAAAAAAAATAAAAAAATAATAATAAATAAAAATGCTGTATTCACATCACACAGGATGGGTGAGATACCAACGTGGCAGGAAGCTTTGTTTGGTGATGGGACCTGAAATGGGTTCAACGAAATCAGAGGGGAAATGAAAAAGCAATAAACAGCTGTTTTTGTCATGGGCAGGAGGGGAACCCCCCCGTGTGCCAAGGGGTCGGTAAAAGGGTTTGGTCATGTGTACTGGGGATGCTAAGGAACGGAAAATTTAATTGTATAATGGCTGCAATAAGCCAAATGGCATCTGTACAAATCTACTCAACTGATTTCATTTTAGCCACTGACATGCGTTTTCCTGTCCCACCTTACAGATTCACTGGAATTAGAATTCTGTGAAAATAAGGAGCAATCCTGAATCAGATGATAAACCCGAGTTTGTATTATTCTACGCACATGTTAATGATACTTTGGCGCCAATTGCAAAGGTTTCCGAAAGTGCATTAAATGTGCAGTAAACTTTCAACTCGTATTCGGGGCCCCTGTGCCCACTGCGTTTTTGTGATGGAAATAATCTTTTATTTTTTATCTTGAACATTTTCTTTTTAATTTTATAACCATCGTTTGCTACGTTTTTTTGATTCCGGAAAGTGCATTGTGGCAAAATAGGCTGTTACTGCTCATCTGGTAAGAAATGCAGTTTAATTTTTAGCATACTGGCATATTCCAGAGAAGGTCTTTCCTGCACCAAAGTTATGGCCCCTGGAGAGTCGCAGGACAGCACTCACTTTTCCTATCGTTGGCCATGCTGATTTTTAGCCGGGTGGGAACTGGTTTTTTATGCCGAGTCACTATTTCACAGCAATGATAAACACTAAGCTCCATGCATTAATAACAAATGTAGCTGTACAGCCTGTTGCTTTTGTCCAGGGTACTGGAATCCTGGCTTTCAACCCACAATCCAACGCAATACACTTAGGCAGTGTTGAGCATTTTAGGTCCAGAAGCTACAAATCCAGACCTTGATTTGTTCAGTTGAGCATAAAGAGTGACAGTCACAGAGTACTCAACTGATTGGCAGAAACAAAATCTTGGTCTGGATTTATGCAGTAGTTTCACTACAGTTACAGTCTTTAAACAGTGAGTGATTGTGTGCATGAAGTGTTTTGGTGTGCAGTTCATTGGGTTAATGCTCTGTATCCAGAAGTTTGTGGGTTGACTAACCATTGGGTGCCTTGAGCCAGGCCCTTAATCCCTGCTGGTCCAGGATAGAATCCCTGTTCTGTAACAATAATCTGCCAGACAGATGTAAGTGGATTGGCATCATGGAGAAAGAGTTCTGGTGTGTTTTTGTCCTGTGCTTCCTGGATGACATTTCAGGCTCCCCAAGAACCCGGGTGCTTGTGTAGCTTGCCGAGTAGAGTGTTGTGCTAGCATTGCCATGGTTATGGGTTTGTATCCCACACATAGTTTTCAACCCTTTGTTGTACTGTGAGACACTTTGGATAAAGAGTGTTGAGTAAATGTAGATAACTAGACATGATGGTTAGACAGATGGATGGTTTACCTGGCAGTATAGATGTTAAGGTGCCATCAGGATATTACAGAACACTCTGTACCACTTTAACCACATCAAAGTCAACTTAATTCAACACCAACCAAAGACATGCTTATAATAGATCAGTTGTTTGAGGGTTTCTGCCTACTGGGTGGTATTTCTAACATCTGATCTGATAATATCTGACTTTATATGCTGCTGAATGATTTAATGAAGCAGTTCCAAGTACCAAAATCAAAGATAAAACAGAAAGGGTCATAGAATTCGCGCACATTTTCTAGAACAGTGTTTCTCAATCTGGCCCTATGGGAACCCCAGGCAGTCCACATTTGTGCTCCTTCCCAGCTTCCTGCCAGACTGTCTACATTTTTGCTCCCTTCCAGCAAAAACATAGACTGTCGGGGGGTCCCCGAGGACCGGATTGAGATAAACTGTTCTAGGACACTCTCCACAAGCTGGTCAAGCTTTTGCTCTTGGATTTTATATCCATCCTGACAGTTTGGGTTAATCGAGTTCTCTTAAAGCCATTGGCTTTTACTATCTTAACCATTCATCACTTAATCCTGGTTGTGTCCCTCACTCGCTCTAAAGCAGCACAGGATTCGTGAGAGAGCTGGGTGGTTGTGCTTTATCTGGTTGAGTCAGACATTGTGAGGCGATAAGAGAAATATTCAGGCAGCCTGTCTTATAAAAGAGCTCTTGGTAAAAATACACTGTGGTTTTCCAACAGAATCAGCTGTTTGTTTGTAAGCAAACGTACTCAACTGTCTGGTTCTAAGATCCTTGAACACTGTGAAAAGGATTAAGCTTTGTAAAATAGTGACTCTACAAACAATTCAGAGCTGAATACTTTCCTTTATAAACAGGTGATTAATAAAAAAGACTGAAGGCTTCACACATATAGCCTTGAGTGTGAAATAAAGAACAAAGACTAATATATCTAGCTGGTCGATTGAATCATTTTTCATGAGACAACAAGTTCTGTTTATGTCAAATGAATCTCAGTACAGATATAAAGATGCTTTTGGAGAAGTTGTCATTACGTTCGGCTATTAGGTTCTCCTATCTAATTAGACTGAAATTCACCTGGTAAACTGATAAAATCAGTTTAAAGACACAGGGGCGTTTTGCTAAACACAGAGTCTGCCTGCTGTCTCTCTCATCACGACCCACAAGGCCTGACTTATAGAGAACTGAACTGCAATGCCGAGGTTTGTCAGTATGAATAGTCGCCTTCAGTGAGATAAACCATGACTCTGGAAGATTTTTCACTCAGCAGGACCATTTCGGAGAAATGACACTATTCCACTACAATATGATCTCCACTGGGCGACCCTAGGTGCCGTGCTAAAAAGGGAAAAGTGGGACTCTGAACAGCGGCTTCGTTTGTGACCCGTGTGCGAGCCCACGTGCGACCGGCAGCTGTCCTTGGTGCTGATTGGAGAGCCGACCACAACCTTGTACACTTCAGTATCTGCAAACTTTGCGGCAGTTTGACTAAGATCAGAAACACTATATTTGCCAGTCATTATTTATTACGAACTTTTAGATACCTGTCTTGCATGTATTGAGAAGTGATTAGGAATGTCATTCCTTGATGGAGGTAGTACACAGTGTCTGGGTTGGTGACACAGTGGCCTCATACCTCCAGGGTCACAAGTGCGATTCCGAACTCCAGCATTTTCTGCATGGAGTCTGCACTTCTCCTCTGTGTCTGTGCTGGTTTTCTTTGGCTCTTCCAATTTGCTCCCAGAATTCAAAAGCATGCATTTAGGTAAACTGGGCCACGGTGAGTGAGCGTGTGCCCTGTGATAGACTGGCATCCCTGCCTTGTACCCACTGCGTCCTGTGATCAGCTGCAGACTCTCTGTAACCTTCTACTGTAGTGGTTCTGTGTTACTGTAGCCAAACCACGTTTTTTCCCCTCTCCTAGTTCACAGTCGAAGCGAACTGCCTGGAGGGGAGCTCGGAGAGAACAAAAACGTATACCACAAAATCCAGATTGGGAAACACTGTTCTACCGGATAATGCTAACTAGAAATATTGCCCGATAATCAGTTATGAAGTATTCCCGTTCCCTGGCAAAGGTATACGGTGATTAATGTCAGTAAATAGAGCTAACCGTACGAAACACCCCGCAAATGGCGATTTTCAAAAGAAGAAATTAATCAGTGAGATGGCATCTTGTTAAAATATGCTTGATATGGACACTGTATAAACCACACTTGTGCAGAATCAGTATTCTGCGTGGCATCTGTGTAGTAAATAGAGATTATGGCTACTTAAGACAGATTTGGTGCAAAGCCATCATTACATGTCAAGGCCCTCCAGAGGAAGAGATGCAGGAATGCGCGGCTGCCCGGATCTGCGGCGGCGTGCTAATTAACTTAAGCTCTTCTTTTGCAATTAGATGAACCTGACTACGAGTTCGGAGCATTTTAATTATTGGCAGTCAGCAGTTCTGACATATTTCAATTAAGAGAGCCGAGGACTAGACGGCCCCAGCTTGCGGTAGATTAAATATGCCTTCGCGAATAATGCTGATTCGTAATCAGCAGCGACTAGGGGTCGAAGAGATGCTTAGGAGCATTTAATTACCAAGGCACAGATAGTCCAAGAGAGAACATGTTGTGGAGTGTAGCAGAAAGGTGAAGAAGCGCATCACCACCAAAGAAATCCCTCATCATTCCTTATTGTTAGCATGGAGCATCCTTCACACATTCCTTGACACCTTTTTCCGCCTGTATGTAGCAGCTAGCGTGTGTCGGATAGGCACTCATCTTCTAAACACAGATACGGCAAACCGGGCTTTGATCTTTGCACCAGTGGCAAATTGCAGTGAAAAGGGGCCTGTCAAGCCCCGACTCACGGCACAATTCACAGTAAGAGAGAGAGAGAGAGAGAGCGAGAGAGAGGTGTATGATTAATTCTTGCCATTTTTTGAAAAAGAATGCCCTTTGTTCTGACCAGTGCATCCTCTCAGCTAATCAGCATGTCTGATTGTGATTGGCTGGATGCCCTCTTTTGCCCCTCCCACATGAATGCATTTTTAACATGAAATCGCAATAATGCACCTTGTCTTTAGTTGTCACTCCTTGACATTCAATACCTTATGACATCACTTAAAGTTTCTTTTGGAAAATGAGTAAAAACAAAGTTTTTCTTTTGTAAATGGTAAATGACATCAGACAGACCTAGTGTGCACTTGGGTAGCTAATTCAGTTTTTTGGAACCTGTTCTGTTAATTTCAGGTGTCCTCTCCCGCTCTCCCATTCCTCAGAGGGCCCTCAGAGGCCTGTTCTTAAAAGATATCTCACTCAGGATGGCGTCAGAAAAGCGATGATCCGTGCGATCCGAAAGGTAAAAATCTAGTCGTTTAAAATGCGTAACAAATTGGATTATGTGCCATGCGAGGTGAAGCTTCCCGCTGCTCTGATTTAATTTGCGCACGATCTTTGTTTCCCCGTGAATATTTTCATCTAGCGTGTGAAGCTGGGTCTCCGGAAATGGTCAACTGTGATATATGTCTGGTGAAAACAAATGTGGCTGAACTACATTTTTGTTGTTTTTTTCCCTTTTCCCCCTTTTGCCTAGTTGTAGTTTGCCGTTGCTACTATGAACTATACAGCTGAGGGTGTTTTGTAACGTGCCAGTTCTGGGGAAACGGACTGAATAAATGAACGAATTGTCCTGATACAAGTCGTTGTTGATTTCACTGTTGTAGGGGAAAGACTCTAGGGCCGCAGATAAGACTGTTGCCATGGTGCTGAAGGAGATACCAAGTAAGGCGTCTTCAGAAGAAAAACCCCTCCTCACTGTGACAGACAAGGTGGGCAGACCAATCGCAGTGACCCAACAGGAAGTACTTCCTAGTTTGGGGTCAGTAAAAATCAGTAACATCCCATACCTTATCTTTCACCATAAATGCCACATCTAAAAAACTAATAACTAAATGTATAAGTCTGCTTTTTGTCATCGCAAGCTGCTTTATGGGGTATAAAACAAAACAGGCCCATCTCTTACTGTGTCGAACAGTAATGGAGGCATCATCAATAGTTATACATGTTTGAGACTCGGCAAATTCATAGTAGTGGTGTGCTTTAGAGAGTCATACCCAGCTTGAGAGTCAGGAACGCAGCATTTCGTGGTGACAGGAAATCCTGTGCTCTGGTACCTCATAAGCAGCTAGACGAATTTCTGTTTTTATGTCTGCATTCCTAAAATGCAACAGATGACCGACTGCATGGCTTTCAGTGACCTGTTTTTCAGTCTGATCCACTCGTGAGATTTGAAAGCATAGATACACATCTTGTGTGTGCATACGTGTGTGTGCGTGCGTGGTCTGTCTGTTTGCCGCGGTGCTGCGCCGCACGGCGGCTCTGCGGCCGCTGCAGCACGCCAGTATTGTGACCTTCCTGGCTTGCCAGCGCTCGCCGCGCGCCTGCCCTGCATTCGCTTCTCAGGTGGCTATCATTTTGTGTGTGCTTCTTAGGTTTGATGTGTCACTGTAAGTAACCGCGAGGCCATGGGGAAATGGGCAACTCTGACTTCTTTCATTCACTTGGATTTTCTGTTTTTTTTTCTGTTTAGTTGTCTTCTTCATTTTTTATGAGCCTGGACTTCAGTTTCTGAATTTTTTTTAAACCCCTTTGATGTCAGCTGGATACCTTCTGCAGTTTGTATTAGAATTTAGACATCAATTTAGTGCTACGTCTGGGTATTAAGAATCCCCCAGCTTAGGTGGGGTCCTCAGTCACAGCGCTGTTCTTTCATACCTGAATTCACAATTTTCCAGGCTCTCAGATTTCACCAGGCTGTTTCATCAGAATACTAACAGGATAATAATAATACTATAATCTACCTGTTTCCTTTGAAAATGATGTCTACAAAGGATGTATCGAAATGATTAGAATTATTATGCAACTAGGTAGCAAGATGCCAGCATTGTTACATCCATCGTTTTGGGTCAGTTCCTTAATTGTGTGTTTACGCTATAATGACATAGAAAAAAAAAACAAACATGACCCACATTGAGAGCCTGTACTGGGAAAACTGGTGTGGAAGCTGGATGTGACCAAAATATCACCATCTAACAGAAAGAGGCTAATCCTACTTTACTCAACCTGGACAGAATGTCTGCCATCAAATGTTTTCATTTAAGTATAACACAAAGGCACATTCAGAGTACAATATCTTAATATTTACAAGCTATGAATATGATAATGGCCAAAAATTGACACGTACATATTGTATTTTTTAGCTACAGAAATAAAATGATCATTATTTGATTGAAACGTAAATAGAAAACTATTTGGAGACTCTGAAAACTATTGATTCATACTGTTAAAAAATAACCATCTTGCATGCAGTATGATGTAACGGATATATTGCCTTTACATATGCATAAAGATAAACCCGAACCACTCTTCTTTAATATCGATTTCTTTACGCAAGACACAGTAAGTTAATCCTGTCTGATCCCAAATTCATATTTTCACACGGGAAAGGGTGGATTTCACTGCAGAATGTATGTGTGTTTAAGCTATTTATGTCTGTATTGCAAATTTAATTTAGCTATCGAGTTGTCCAAACGTTCCTCCAGTGTGTGTGTTTTTTCTTTTAATATCATTTACTTAATTTGTTTCAAATAGATGTGACTATATGAGTGAATGTTTACATTACGTGGGATATACTTGTGGGCATAATTTTTCTCAGTCTGCTCTGTAGTAAACATGCAATTACTAAATCTTGTTAAATAATCATAGAGGTCAGCTGTTGTCTACCCTCATGCGCTCAAAGTAAATGATGCAGCAAATATCTTCGTATGCAATCTGCTGCATCCCTGTCGATTTTTAATGTACATCTGTCAGTGTGCGGCTGCTGGAGCTTGCAAAAGTGCGGAGCGGTTGAAGCATTGTGAAACTGAACCTGTATCGCCTCAGAGCTCTTTCGGATACACCCGGCGTACCCACACAAGTTGCGGCCCTGTTCCGATGGATGCCATCGCTTTCCGCTTGACCGGTCCTCTTCACGCATATTTTTTATTTTTTTTTTTTCCTATTCAACATCAAAATTTTCAGCCGGACACTGAATTATGTATGCTTCAAGAACTGGAAAACTAGATGCTGACTTGGTGAGATTTTGGACTGTATCGCACAGGTGACTTTGCTGCGACTTAAAAGTGGTCAGAAGATAGGACCTTCAACGTGTTTCGTGCTTTGTCTGGGACGGGGGGTGGGTATATAAAGAGGAGGTGATGTTGCGACGCTAAGGGGGATGTTCTTCCTGAGGTTTTCCTGAGTTAATATTGGAATAGACCGTTTCACACTCACACCTAGAGTTAAGCGCAATCAGCGAGCTGTAGCTCTCGATGCAAATGATGCAATAAAAGTGAGCCGACAATCGCTCTGCGAGTGTGATTACGCACACAGCAGGTGCGTCACCATCTAATAATCTACTGATAATAAGAGAAGCATTGTGATCAATGACATTGTCAGGATGTCAAGTTGGTTTATTAACTGCAGGTGCTACATGTCATTTTATAAAGCCGGCACTATCTCTCTCAAACAATGAACTGAACAAACGGCACCTCTCCGGGGATTGTGACACACGCAGGACTGTCTGCTGGGCGACTTAGACAGAGAGGATTCAGCTGGGCGCAGTGTTCTCAAAATAACTGTTTTGGTGGTTGTTGTAAATTTAAAGGACTAGATTCAGGCCCTGGAAACTCCGCCTGAACATTATGTCACAGACATAGAACAGTTCAGTTGCCTGTCGCTGTTCATAGAACAGTTCAGTTGCCTGTCGCCGTTCTGCTGTGAGCTCTCCACTGAGTAGTACAAACCATCCTTCCCCGTTCAGTGATCACTGTCAACCAGTTTACTGCAGATTGCCATTGTCTGCAACACTAATGGTTCACCTGAGCTTGTTTTTGCATTCCTCAACCCTCCAGAAAAATTGCCATCTATTTTGCTAAATGCCAGAACAATTAAAGAAACATCTAATGATTCCAGTTACTTTCTGAAGTATGAAGCCTATTTCTAGAAGACTCAGTAAACAGACAATCGAGACTGTTTGTCTTTCCTCATAAAGGACACTGTAGGAATCAGTTGTGCGGTGCATTATCTCTCTGATGTTGTCTTTCAGTATGCCTCATTGCTCTGGGTTACTGCACGATACTGTAATTTTTCCAGCCATTCAGCTGTATCGAAAGCAATATCAATGTCAGAACGATGCCGGTTACATCCCTTTGTAATCACTGATAAGACACCGGGAACATGCCACACATTTTAGGAGAATCTCTAAGCTGTGGAGGCCTTGCTGCTTGTCAGCCATGCAGTTTGTTAATAAAGCTTGTTCAAATACGAGCCTCTGTCCAAATTTCAATATAAATTCCAAGTAATAATGGCTCTGATGGCTTGCGTTCTTTTTATTAGAGTTCCCCCCATGGGTTCAACACATATATGTTGCATCAAACCAACATAAGTGAGAAATAGCGTTTTCATTTTTTAGTCTGAGAAAACACAATTCTAAGGCATAACGGTAAATAGAATCCATCTGGCCGGAAGATTATTGGCCAATATTGGGGCGTGTTAAAGACGCAGCAGAACAAGCACAGGGTGGAACTGGAAAGAGGAGGGAAGCTGGGAGGTAAGTAGCCCCATCATCGCATGCACCAACTGCAGGAAGACCTTCGTGTCGCATGCTGTTCGGGTACGACTGCTCGTCTGTTTCCACAGGATAGATGGCGAGCGAGGCTCCAGATCCCGCTCCCCCATATCCGCTAATCTCTCTCCTCCTTCCGATCCGAGGAGCTCTAGGGAAAAAGAGGCATTTTGGCAGAGAGCTCCTACTGCGAGTTAATAAAAAGGATCAGTTTGCCTGTCTCCGCTCCCTCCGTGAGGAACAGTCCCGCAGTGCTGGTCTGCGATGTGCCTGGGGCTTCCTTCCTCTTCATCATTTTTTTAGTAATTTCAGCAAGCGTCCTGCTTTTCCGTTCAAAAAGGAGAGAGAGCTCTTGGAACGCAACCTCATTACTAGTAACGTAACGGTAGTCTGCTATGTAATGTGCGAATCCGCTGATGAACCTGTGCGGTAACTTTCAGGACTTCCCTGCTTCTTCCGGCCATATTCCAAGCCATATGCTGTTTCTTGACGTCAAGGTCGTCCAATATTAAAAACATCAGGCCCGTGATCCACACTTTGATTAGGTGCAAAGCTAGAAAACAATCTTGATCCTTTTTCAGCAGAACCATATTTGTATTCTCTTTGACGCAAACAAATAGATATGTCACTGCTGTTGCTATCTACAGTAGGCGTCCACACCTCTCTCCCACCTTAAATGAATTTCAGGAGGCTTAGATATTCCTGACCTGGCAATTTCAAGGCGACAACGGGGTTTAGAAGATGACACAAGGAAGGACTTCTAACCCTAACTCTAACCCTCAAGAATAAATTCACGACAAAAGCTTAATAAATGCAACCACAGCTACTGAGATGCACTATTTCAAAGACAAAGGAATGGATTCATTCCCTGACCTCTGTAGCTGTTAACTGGCTTCCTTTGTCATTTTCAGAATGAGCCATTTTTATCTTTCTGCTTATTGTTAGCATTGCATGTTATTTTGACAAAAGAAATGGCCTACAATTTGTTTGTCAGGACATTGCCCCAGTCTGCTGTGTCCTCCATTGTGGAAGATGAACATACAACCTGCATAATAGGGTTTGTGGGCATCGGACAAATTCCGACACAGATTAAGAGGAATTTCCCATATATTTCTTGAACGTTCCTCTTTCATTCGGCAGAAGAATAGGACACACAATCAATACTAAAAACTCAGCAGGGGTGAAAAATTCTAATCGTGGAACAAACATCGATGGCATCGTTTTGATTCGATTTAGCGTTTTCTACATCATGTTAGACTCACAGAAGCACGGCCAGATCGTCTCCGTAGGCTGACCTCCGTAGGTGTGCTAACGTTGTAAACACATGTACATGGATATCAGAGGGGGGGAAAAAAAACTGCAGGTTTAAACATGCTACAGCGTACGTATAATGAAGATTTATAGGATTTCATCACACAGGACAAACTCAGTAATGGATGCTACATCAGGGCATTCAGTTCAGTTTTAAGTAAAAACCGTGACAATGGTAAGGTAGCACGTAAATATATGCATGTGCATTGAACCTGTCCAGTGCTTATAATAAACATAACGGAACGTCTAAAGGCCCTGGTGGTGTGGCGGGCGCATCCATCATGGCCGGCTTTGCAGCTCCAGCGATGTGAGACGCACAGGAGGCGCGTTCCGGTCTGATGCGTTGTCCTTCGGTCGCGCTCTTATTAAAGGGAAATGGGCGTGTGTCACCGCAGACCTGTGGAGGCTGCAGCTCTCAGGGCCCGGAGCATCTGGTCAACAAGGCGTTGTTAGACTTTCAGGCCTTGGGCCTTGCTGTACTGCGGGTTTGGGGGGGGGGGGTCCTGCATGAGCAAGAACGTTATTTTAGGCAGCATTTAATTGTCTTTCAGGCTTATTTTGTATTTGCTTTTCAGCATAATTGGGAGTCATTTACAGCAATGAAGAGCAACTTCCCAAAAAATACTACATATGTTTGCTACCTGTATCCTTTCATTTTATGCGCTCAGATGCAGCCACAGACTTGAACATGCTTTGAACGTCCCTCAGCAAATCCATCTCCTTCCACTTGCAGCTGGTGAGCGAACAACAAGAGAGTCGGCCGCTCCTGAGTCCGTCCATCGACGACTTCCTCACCGAGACCAAGTGCGATGCAGCCGCCCGCCCAGTGACCTCCAACACCGCGGGTATCTCTCCTCCCCCCCGGTCCATAGCTCCCGTGGCTCGGCTTCTCCCTCCTGCCCTCACAGCTTGACGTGGGCCATCACTCTACATCGCTTTAGCAGTAATGTGGCATTTTGAGGCCGGGCTGACCTGTTATGTTGCGATGCCTGACAGGAGATTGTTATTTTTTATGCTGGTCTGGAGCAATCACACCCCTGAAGAGTGGATTATGTGCTAAAAACTTAGTTCTTTTCATATTCCCCGGGAAAAAAAAAATTCTCTAGTTGTTTCTCAACATGGGTGTTTGAACGTACTTGTGTTCGATTATACCCGTTTTACGTACCAGGTAGCCGACAACCAGCCGCAAACCTAAGGACGGAGGACCAGAAAAAATCCAGATGTCCTTCCTTTACCATCTGCAAATATCAAAGATGCATCGGCTGCATCCTCAGCAATTGAGGACAATCCTAGGAGTCACTGCATCTCAAATTAGCAAAAATGCTCTCGCCAAGAACACAAGTGCGATCAACCGTGGACATTTTGTTAAACTCACTGCATGGGCAATAAGATGCACAGATACACTGATTTTGATTTATTTTGTTGGAACTCTGAGTTTGCAAACAACTAATTGTTCTGTGCGAGGTGCCGCGAGACAATTAAAGTGATCTGCCACTGTCTAAGCGGCAAAATAATTAATTAGTTATTTAATAACAAACAAAAGAAGAAAGAAGGTTAACTGTTTAATCTTCAAGTGCTGCAGGCGTATAACTAAGAGGCCATGAGCATCAGTGAATCAGCAGAGAAGAGTCTGGAAAGACCAAGCTGAAGGTATATGGCAGTAGACTGGGTGCTTCTCCAATGTGGAAGCGAGAATTCCTGTTTTGCCTGACATTCCACTTTGTGCTGAAGGTTGATACAGCCACAGATAAGTCTGCCTGATCTCCAGAGAACTTCCTCGGATTAATCGTGTGGAGAGGGCAGAGGTATCCATACTTTCCAGAGGAATAATTACTTAATGGTTAAGCGATCCGGCCACCCTCCCATTATGCATTTACTGCTGGGGGGTGTCACGGTCAAACAGGCATGTGAAGGACAAGTGTCAGGCTGGTGAATGGGCTGGTAATTTTTTATTTGAACTATAATTCCAATAGAACATCAGCGGCTCGGTGCTGCAGGCTTACAGTCGAAGGTTCCTGCCCTGGGCTCGTTCTTCCAGAAGGTTCTGCTAGGGATCATTAAAGTATATCATTCCATACAATTAACTAACATTCCAGCAGATTAAAAGCAGCCTGTTTGCAGCCGTGCTTGTGCTTGTGGAAAGATTGCTGGTCGTAATGCAGATGGAGGTTAGATGGACACGAGCAGCTGACGCAAATCCAAAAGGGTGGAGAACTCTTTATGCTCTTGGGTTATGTTAATCAGAAGCGCGGGTGAGGTCTGGAAAAACTTTCCTGCCAAAACTCGGCAAGTTATAACGAGCCGAGCTGTAAGTCAGGAGAAAATCTCTTTGGGCAAAACTCAGAGAAGGTGTCTGGTTGGACTATCACACACAAAATAGCTGGCAAATGGTTCTGTATAAAAATGAGCACTTTGCACTGGTCTCTGACTAACAGTGTGTTTCCCAGTGGGAATCAATTAGCTGGTTTAAAAAAAAAAAAAAAAAAAAACATAAAATTCTCAGCGCAGAAATATAAACTCTCCTCAAAACCAATTCTCCAGTTTAGACACAGGGATTAAACAAAATCATACAATTTCACAACGAAGCTGCCTGAGGTAATGTGTCTCAGTTCACGATTTTGAAAGATCATGTGAGGTTAAGACTAGAAAAGAGGGAAGAGACCACCGGGGTTTGGCTGAGGAGAAAAGCGACAGGTGAAGCCAACCGTTTAATTAAAAACCTCTGCATTAGCATGTTTTCCAGCGTCATCCTTATGAAGCTTTATACAACGGAGCCTGCTTAATTTAGGTTAACAAGGCATAAATATTCCTAGTGCCATTATGCCATGAACACGTTTTCTTCTCTTTTATGCAATTTGAACACTTAATCGCCTTTGGTCAGATCAGTGTAACTATGAAAATTAGGTTCCTCTGGTTTTCTGTAGCCCTCCACCTCATGTTGCTGTCCGTACCGGTTGTACCCGGTATAACTACCAACATATGGCCCCTCCAAGTGATCGATTCATGGCATTGAACCAGATGAACAAATGCATACATTCAAAATAATGCCCCGCTTTTCCTGGTGAACGTGTCATATATGCGTGTGTATGCTTGTGGTGTAGTGGGCTGCACTGTTACTTCATACCGCCACGGTTGGTGGTTTGAATCCCAACTCTGCTGTGTGTGTTGGGTCTTAATGTTCCCCTTGTGTTACATGGGCTTCTTTTCAGTTCTCAGTTTTTTAACAACCCATTAAGTCCAAAGACACGCAGTTAGTTCTATTGGTATCTCTGAATTCCCCCTGATGCATGAATGCGTGCGTATGTGAACGTGGGAACCTGCAGCGGACTAGCCTGGGCAAACCCTGAACTTGTGCCTCATGCTACATGAGATAAGCTCCAAGCCCTGCTAAGACCCTGACAAGAATAAGCAGTGAGAAGATGAAGGGATATAGGGATGGAGGGACGGATGGATGTGTGTATCTGTTGTATGAATTTTCCAGTAGACGATGATTTGACATTTAACTTACATCTGACTCATCCGGAAGTATGGTGGACAGATGCCAAGGAAACGACAAGGCAGAGAGCTTGAGTCTGCATTGAGAGATAGTAAAATGTTATATCCTTCAAACGATTCTTTTTTTTGTTCTGGTAAAGTTCATCCCATTTTTTAGAAAGCCAAACCTTTGAAGCTGTCATGACAATAGGACAGAATTATAGAAGAATTTAATTAACAAGGTTCTGAGCACGGAACACCATCTCGGGGGGAAGGGTACACCCTTCCGGTCAGGTTCTGTGCCAGGCGGTCCGTTCTTCTCGAGCATGGTGAGGCTCCAGGTGCTCCATGTTGGCAGGAGCTGGGGTGCCGACTATGAGGTACTCAAACCTCGAGCACAAATGAGTCAGGCGAAAGACGGAGGATCTTAGGATGAGTAAGATCAGGTGCTGGGCAAACAAGAGCCGTGATGTAAAACAAGTCAGCATGAGGACTAATAAAACAAATCTGAATCACAGACAGACACAAGACCAGAGACCAAAAAGTCAGAAAGAGATAGTTTAGTTTTCTGGGATGGGGTCTGAGAACAAACAACCAAGGCAGAGCAAGTTGACGTTGACCATGTCGGCATATGAGGTATTGGGTGATTATAGAAGAGGATTACCTGGTGCTGGAAGTAGTTACTGGGAATGATCATGCCTGAATCAGGCTACTGGTAAATTAGATTCTGAACCAGATGCAATAGACTCACCAATATATCTTTGAATAGTCAAGCAGTGTGTCTTTTAGGACTGAGACATTTTATTTTATGATTAAATCAATAGTAAATAATTTAAATGCAAATTAACTGTATTTTATCAAATAGTTTGAACAGATATCGACTAATATTGAATGCAAACTAATTACATTTCCAGCAGACCTACTGCTATAAATACTCGTATAGTATAGCTTTTATTTCTAACAGAAATAAATTGACCAGCTCGCTATGACAAGTTGAGATTTGAAGACAGGGAATCCTATTGTAGTCACACAGGGAATGTCTGCCAGAACTTCTGAGGTACCAATACTATTCTCCTTGTCTAGTCCTCTCCACAGCCTTGGACCTGCTGGACCTCGGGGAGCCCACTGAGGGTCGAAAGAGCAAGGACAAAAAAAGCCCATTGTTGTCACGTGGGGAGAGCCGGCGGAGTACCTCCAGCAGGAAGAAACCGGATGAGACGGAACTGATCCAGGTGGACATGGAGCAGACGACTCCCAGCTACTGGAATCCAGAGCGAATGTCCTTGGACTCAGGTACAGAGCTGCAGAGGCACAACAACAAGTAAATACAGGTCTGAAAAACTTTCCTGGCAAAACTTGACGAGTTCGTACGTCAGGAAAAAAATCTCTTTGGGTAAAAACTCAGAGAAAGTGTCTGGTTGGATGATCGCACACAGATAAAATCAAATAGATGGTACATCGTATTGTATAATAATGAGCATGTTTCATAGGTCTCTGTCTAACAGCTAGAAGCTGTGTGAATGCTGCTATATTACACAGAGAAAGTTTCGTGTAAGTGAAACAGAACCTTTAACAGACTTGTAAATTCCATATACAGTACTGAGTAAAAGTCTTCAGCAGTGAACGAAAACGATGAAAAATCTTTATGTTAATGTAAAACTATGATATCATGTCTGTGAAAGTGTGTTACAATAACCATATCGAAGCCACTCCTGAACTCAACCCAGTATTTGCAGCAAGACGACCATCTGTTTTTTGTCTCGACACCTCGTACGGCTAATCAATACCTCGCCCACTTTTTAGGCTAATTAAATTAATCAATTAAGTGAGCTGGTTGTGATATGTAACAAATTCACTGATTTTCTGCATTGGCATGTGTATAGGATATTGCTGACTGTGCATACCTTGAAGACACTGAATATATATATATTTTTTATAATTAAAAAAAAGGCTGGCATTGAAAAGGTAATGTACTTAGTCCGCTAATCAGCCCAAATCATTTTTCAGCCAATTTTAATGGAAGCAACACAGTCCGTTTTGTGTCTGCAGTTCCGCAAACATGACCTTTGTGTCCGTTTTATTTTCATGCGCTGACTGTATTCCTTGCTTATTGAAGGCCTGTTTTCTGAAGGTCAGTGTCTTGTCTAGAAACCCATGTGAGCTCCCAGCGGGGGGGCCTGCGCTCATTGCCCAGTTTCCTCCCCCCAGACAAATGGGATGATGTGAGCCTGCACCCCGAACGGGACGGGAGCAGCAAGCGGAAGCTGGAGAGGAGGTGTTCCTCACGTCACTCATCAAGCGAGTTCCTCTGGTAAGATACCGTCCTGGTGCTGTTGGACAGACATGGTGGTCATAGGAAAAACATGTCTGTCCACGGGAAGCCTGCAGATCTGGTTGAATAGCTGCATTCGCCCCATATTCACATCAACTCATCTATTTGCAGAGGTGGAAAGTTCAGGTTCAGAAAGTACAAATCCAGACTAGGATTTTGTTTCAACCAACCAGCTGAGTATGAAGAGTCACATTCAAAGAGCACTCAACTGGTTGGTTGAAAGAAAATCTTGGTCTGGATTTGTACTTTCTGAACCTGAACATTTCCGCTTCTGGCAATTATAATGTTTTGAAATCCCATTGTATTTTTGAAATAGTCTATTCGGCTGGGAAAACTGTGGAATTGTGGAATCTAAAACAGAATTAATAAAAACTGTAATCATTTCACTTTTTATGTTCTTTTTGATTTTGCATTTTTATGTCTGATAAGCAGGTATACTTTGGGCAATTTGACTGAAATGAACCTCATCAATATAAGAATTATTTTTTCAAATTCAGTAGTAGCTTAAGCTAGCAGTGGTGGGTTTAGTGGTCTTCAGTAAGATGTTAATTGTCTGCTGACGGTGAAGGACATTCTTTCTATTGCATTGATTTAACTTCTTCACCCCACAAGTGTCAATTGAAAGTCCAACATTAACTGTGAAGAGTGACATGTGGGCCAGTAACTGGGAGAGGAAGTATCTCGTGCGACATAGTCGAGGCTGTGGCGGTGAGATCACTGCCGTCATAGCTGGTAATAACTGCTGCACGACCACCTGAAGGGCACAACTGTTTAAATGGCTTGTTTTACAGTACTTGAGGATTTACTAACACCATGACTCTTTCCATTCTCAGGACCACAGAATACAAAACACCTCCAGAGTCCAACACGAAATACTCTCTGGATGTCAGTACCAGCGTGGAGCTGGAAGGAGTATCTCAGGTACTTGGATTTTACTGTATCAGGGCTGAGATACCAAGGCAGGGAATGTACTTTTGTACTGTCCTCAGCAGATCTTCTGGAACACAAAGGTACATAAGGCAGGATGTTTCCAAATTTGGTAACATGCTATTGAGGTGTTATTTTATAGCTTACAAGACTCCTTTCCAACCAAGCAGCAGTATTCTCAGAACTTTAGTCAATGTTATGTGAAGATCTTCTCAAAGCTGGCAGAGAACATTCTTACTGTAACATTAATGTATTGTTATTTTCATATTTTACATTTTAACAAAGGTTCTGTCTATCTCAACATGATAACATTACCAAGTGAACGTCCTTTCGATGCAATTAATCTTCAGATTACTGTTTTATGATAAAATACTGTTTTATCCCTCTACTACTCCAACAAAGACTAATAATGTAAAAGGAAATGAAGGGTATGGCAGAGCAGCAGGTAACGCTGTTGCTTTATGCCACAAAGGTCATGGGTTCGAGGCTAGATGGTACATTTGCAATGTACAAATCGAGGATCTCCCACATCAGGAAAACTGGACACTTCCATGTCTTAAAATTTAGTAAACAGTCACAGAATGAAAAATGGTAGCCTGAGAGCAACTGCAGGCACGTCTCATATGAAAGACTGTAACGTTTTGTTGCATCACTGTAATATTTTGAAATGTGAAGTAACAAAAAGAATTAATAGAACAAACAGTCTTTTCTGTAACTTCAGGTGTGTGTTCCGGGTAAGGCTGGCCATATATCTCAGCTGTTTTTAGAGATGTCATTGCTCTGTAGAAGAGTACTACTGCTGCAGGTGATGTCATGATCCTGCACGATGAGGTATAGATCAAAGGCCGGCATCTCACACGTTTTTTATACTTGGAAAAGAAAACAACTTTTTATGGCACCCAGGTGGTGCCGGTACTATACCAGGTGCGTGGAACCGTTCAGGAGGGAGAGAGAAGAGCAATGCAGGCCCTATTTTTTGCAAACGGCAGCAAGCTTCTCAAGGCGTGCCAGGGGAAATTCCCAGAGGTCCCTCTGCAACTGGCACAGCAGGGACGGTCATTCGCTTGAGTCAGGTAGTCTTCTTTGGAGTGTAGCCATGGTGATTGGTTCCCGCCTGCCCTTCTTGGACGAGTCGCGTGTGAATTATTCAACAGGCATGTGGTTCCATTTCCTGCACTGCGTGTGCCGGCCCCGAGGGATGTGCTGTCGTCTTTAATCGTTTCTTAATCAGTGATGGGTCTGCAAATACAACGTGAAAGTCCTTCTCTAAAATGAACAACCTCCACCTTACGCAAGACGGGCTGAGTTCCTCTCTTCGGCGATACAGCTCTTGCTGGATTCTGTACAGCTCGAGCCTTCTTTTTAAGAAGCTGAGTAAAAAATTGGGACACTGTTTAATGGACTTTGGTTTTATGCAAACAGGGCCAGTGGGTCACCCTGGACCATGGTGATACATGCAATGTGCTTTGGAGATTGTCGCGAAAAGAGTCGGCCTCAGGCAAAGCAGACAGTGACAGACCGGCAGGGACTGGTCCTCGTCCCTGCAGCCTCCGGGGCATTTTGCTGTGCAGCTCCTGTCCTCAGCATCCCGTATCCAAAGGTTAACTGCTATACAAGACCAAGTTTGACCAGTTTATGGTCAGACCGGTGTCTAACAACAGAAAACAAACATCGAGTAAGGTCTAGTTTTGGACAGGACATGGGCAGGAATGGAAACTTGCAGACCAAGAACTCCAACCAGCAACTCCACCGCAACACCAGAGTAATAAGCTTTGACTGCTTAGCAACGTGCTATAACGGTACTGATGGAAGCAAAAGAGTTGGAGTTTGTGTAAATGTACTCTCTTTCATAATATTCATACTATTTACAGCAAAGCCTCCTGCATGGTGACTTTCCCGTTTGTGGTTTTGATTTATCGTGGAGTCGGCATAAGAAATTAAATGGGAATTTTTCGAAAGCTGCAGGCGACACACAAGGACAAAAAGGACGCACAGAAAGTTCAGTAGCTCATAAATGCTTAAAATATATGAACCTTGCTGGCTTAGAGGAAGCCGAGCGTCTTCATGGCGGCTTCTCACGAGATATCGCTGATCTTTTTATCTCGCATTCCTTGTATCATTACATGCCATTTTAGTGCCCTAAACTGTACTAAAGTCTGAAATACGTTGCTTTGCTCACCAAAGAGACTAAAATTTCATACAGTTTTTCCAGATTGCGAGGGGGGCGCATTCCAGACCACCGCAACAACCCCTGCAGTGTGGAGGGGTCGACTCTATTTGCAACTGTGCTGCTACCATCATTGCCTAAATTTTAAATATTCCAACACAGCTTGCATTGTGTGTTCTTTTTTTTGCACTTGTCCTGTCTACCTCTACATTTTATGTATATACTGCTCTGGAACAAATTAAGAGACCACAGCACGATTTTTTTCACTCATTTCTCAATTTATAAGTATGCGTTGTGAATAATATATATATATATATTTTTTTTTGCAAACTGCAGCCTGGTTTCTCATTCATGTAGGGCTTCTTCCTTGCTTTATTGGCCTTTAGTCCTGCTTCTAGGAGCCTGATATGAACTGTCCTAGCAGTGCACTTCATACCACTTAATGTCTCCCATTCCGTTTGAAGGTCACTTGGTGTCATCGTCCGATTCATGAGAAATTGTTGGATAAGTTACTGATCATCTCTGCCATTAGAGAGTCGCTTTCTCCCTCTACCTGGCTGGTTTCTGGTCATTCCCAGTGTCTCCTGATTCACCTTATTCTTGTGTACTGTGGTGTTAGAAATTCTGAACCTGGAAACATCCTGCTGCTCAGTGTAGCCTTCTACCAGCAGAACCACAATAAAACCAAGATTTTAAGATGCAGGTTCGTTTAAAAATAGAGCGGTCTCTTAATTTTGTCTGCTGCTGAATGTGGCTCCGTTCGTTATCTTGTGACAGCATATTCTGTGTTATTGTATATGGTTGGCCAGACAATAAAGGCCCCATTGACTTCACTTGATTTGACCCCTCAACTGTATCTGTCTCCCTTTGCCTGGGCCAATAGCGTCGCTTCAGCAAAGACCAAAGGAGGGGCGGAGCCTTCCTTTCCAGAAACCACTCAATGGAGGAGGAGTTTGAGAAGGCCAAGGCAGCAGTGGAGGTGAGAGGGAATGGGTCTCCACCGTTCTCCAACAGTCAGACAGCTAAATCTTCACATTTGTCCGTATTCCTCTTCCTGTTCATATGATGCTTTACAGTCTGTTGACAGACAGGTCACCTGTAATGGCATTTTCTATGCTGAGGGGTCATTTCATTTGAAAGCACCGACATTTTTAAAGTTTTTTTTTCCTGTCTTTGCTTACCATTATTTAAGGTTCGTAGTCATTTTCTTGCCAGGATTTAGTCTCATATAAAGATATTACCATCTGTTTTTTTAGCGGAATAATGCACATAAATAGCCCAAAGGACGGTAATTATGGGACAGGCCAGTAGCTGGAGGACGAGGCGCTGTCCAGTAACGGGATACGCTCATGGAACCATCAGCCGAAAGTTATTTAAAGCTGTTTCCACAATGTTCCCACTTATTGCAACAGAGAAGTGTCGGCGTCAGCCATTCTCATGTGGATATATCTGCTCTGGTTTCTGCAGTTGCGCTTGGTAACCTGATTCAACCCGCTTTTATATATACACCACAAGGCTGCTGGGCTGTTCAGGAGTGCGGCGTGCATAGGAATTCTCAGGCTACGTGACTGCGCACAGTGTCTGTCATCAATCCAGGGCCAGAAAGCTTCAGGGCCTCTTAGCTGTTGGTGATTTTTCCGGCTCTGCCAGCAAGCTGTCTGGCTTGAGCAGTGTTTCCCAGCCCAGTGCTCAGGGACCCCCAGACAGTCCGCAAATTTTTTTTCCTTGGAGGGAGCAAAAAAATTGACTGTCTAGGGATCCCCAAGGACCGGGCAAGGAAACACGGACCACCTCATCCTCCACCACATGCAGGAGGTCCTCCCCAGGCCTGACATACAGGAGGACAAGACCTCATCTACTACCTCTGACCCTAACAGGCTCACAATCTACTGCAGACCATCGTCAGAGAGTTTGCACGGCCCCGCTACGTGATCTTCTGCACTTTTATAATATTGCGTTCAGACTTTCTTTTCTCTGAGAAGATAATTGTGTGTTGATTATAGGTTGTGTCAGAGTCTGGCCACCAAACTACAAGCATTTCTGATTATATAAGCAGGGTTTGAATAACTCATTTCCCCCATAACTATCTTACACTTCTTTTGCCCAATCATTGGAACCTAACGTTAAGTGGCACCTAAGTTGACTCTTTCATTACTCTGTGCTTATTATGCATTATCTGTCTAGATTGTACGTCACTTTGGACAGAAGCATCAGCTAAAAAAAGATGCATGTGAATGAGCAACTAATGTTTTGAACCGGGTCCAGTCACATTTTCCAGCAAAAGCATTATGTGGGAACTTCATCGCTGTGAGTTGCGGTAGGATGCTATGGACCAGGAACCTATGGAAATCACGTGACTGATGTTGGGAGGGAAGGCACAGAATGTCAAAGTAGGAGCAAAGCAATGGGTGGATGGTTGTTTAAAAATGAGATACGAAGGAGTTTTGAAGGGGAAAAAAGTTGCATTCTTTCACACTTGAGAGATGCAATGGCAGAACTGGGTATAACTTTAAAATCAATAACAAACAGCAGTATTTATGATAAGCTACCTTGTAAATCGAAAATTAACTGCAGAATTTATAAATATAAATATTGACATACAGGTGAGGCGTGTGTTTAAAAATAGCCGTCCTGCTCGAGCTTGGATCGTGTTTCGGGCCAAAGCTGTCAGGCTTATCAGATGGAGCATGAATTCTGAACTCAGGTCCAAACCACCAGGAGGCTCCTGAATGTCAGGGGTGCGCTGCTCCTGGCCCGGTTTGAACATGAATGCTCCCATAAGGCGGGAGACATGAGCGATGCACGCGGACGAGACGGTCCATCGATCAAAAATCTTAATCCGGACTCTAATGCTGGCTCCTGTGTGATATCTCCTTCTGGATTCATCGCCTAGCCTACAAGCACATTTAAAAGCCATACATTTGAACTGATTCATTCATGAATAAGACTCTATATATCTTTTGCATGCTGAGGGTGGTAGGTGAATGCTAGCTATGTAATCGCGTGCTGTAAGCATTAATAATGGAGAACACCCGCGGGTCAACAGAAGCTGGTATTTAATATAAGTTCACGAAAGGCAGAGGAACTGACCAGAACGGCTTCCCAGAAAAGCGGTTAATTGAATACTGTGCCTGCATATGATTTGCATGAGTGCTGATAAGAGCTCCGTCCCTGGATAACGACGGCATGGACTGTTTGTAGGGACCTGAGGACCGGATTTGGGAAACACTGCTCTAGACAAAATGAGTTTTGGTAACAGAAAGAGATGAAGCATCATTCCCGAAGAGTCGCCTATTTGGCTAAACAGACATTTTATGTAGCTACTGTCATATTTACAGGGTACTACTCATATTTTTCTATATTATTTTGTTGATTCTGCTTGCATGGTGGAATGAGCATCAGACACTCAAAAGAACATTCGCATTTAAAGATAAAATAACATCGCAAGTCATTCTTGCTTCCATTATTTGACGTAACTGTTTGTTGTGCTATTATCACGTGTTTGGGAGCTTGCTTTTGTGATTTTAATTAGCTTGTATGCTTGTTGCCAAAGGAATCTGTAGCCTAAAAACAAATAAATGCCTAATATGCATAAATGCATAAAACAAATTATGAATCTGAAAACAAATTATAGGCATATTATCTCTTTGTGAAGCTGTTAGTGTGAATATTAAGATTTGCATCTTAGAATAATAAATGACTCGTTTCATTCTTTCATGTTTATTGTTAATGTATTGTCATGGGCATTAAATTGCTTAACTTTAAATCATTTGGAAAAACAAATAAAAGCTACATATTGAAACCCGTGGGCCTTAGAAAAAACGTGAAGACCAACTAAATATTGTTTAAATACGGGCAAACACAAAACTTGATCTAATAAGCATACCAAGCCTACTAGCCATTATTTATAATCTCAACAAATGACTGGAAAAATGGCACCTTGGGGACAGAAAATCACTGTAGAAGGCTACAGCTCAGATTGCCTTTTTAAGCGGATGCAAAGAATGCCCTCTACAATCTTGTCATGCAGCTCGGAACTTGAGGGGAAAAGGCAAGAAAATGCACACTCCACTCCCACTTTTGTAACCGGCAGTGCAATCACATTCATAGCCCAGTCTGAGTTGGGTACAGACATGGTAGACTAGTACTTAAAAACACTTTCACCGTACTTTAGATTGGCTTCTTTTGAATAAGTGTCCAAGAGACAAAAAAAGACATGGTCTAGATGTGAGAAAGGATCACTGCGGTCGTCTTTTTCTCTGTTGCCATCACCATCTGCTCAATCTTGCCATCATCTTTGGATGACAAGGGCAGAGTATTGGGAGGTTTTGATTAGCCTCCCGTGTGCAGGACGGGTGAATTCTCGCCTTTTCATTTCACCGCTCTGTATGTGGAATCAATAGCTGAAGCAGCTACGAAAGTATCATTGCCAAAGTCTGTTCTTTCACATCTTTTGAGGTACTGAACATATTGTTCTGTGCAATAGCAGCCGATTTTGCCGGTGACCCGCACACATTTGAGGCAAACACCACAGAATTCACCTGCGGTTAGCTTTTTGAGCTGGAGACATTTTGTGGCATTTTTGCAGGTGTTGGCGCACAAGTCATACTAGGTCAGAAATGTCCTCCGATTCTGATGCACACGCTCTTTGATGTTTGGGGAAACAAGCTCATTTAAGGCCCAAAGCTCACGCAGCCATTGAAGAATGTCACATGTACAACGGCAGTAACACAATAACACAGTCTGTTGTTTTCAGAACAGCGATTCTGTTCTGTCTGCATCATTTGCAGCGTGCCTTCTATAATCGTGGTAGGTGATTTTTGATGTTTTTAATGCATTTTTGATTTGCTAATCATCAAAGTATGAACTGAACATCACACATTGCATGACATGTATCCCTGCCATCAGGGCCTGCAGTTAGTTCCTGCATTTCCAGCTGCTCCTCAGTCTCGTCGACCGCATTTGCCTCCCCTCTGCGCAGACACAAAGGTGCCCTCTGCGCAGACACAAGGTGCCCTCTGTTGATGCTGTGTATATTGCTTCCAAGGACAGATTGTTCTCTGCATGTTACGGGATCAAATTTAAGCACAAGATGCCATCCGCTTAGTTTATTCTTCAGCTGTTGACTCCTGTGCCTGAGCAGCACTCAGCACCACATGGAAAATACTGAATGAACTGACTGCAAAACCATTTTCCATTGCTTTTAGTATATGATAATTCAATAATTTTCCATAATTTAACAGTCTCCTATTAACAGAAATGATTCAGCGTAATTAGCTCCACACAGGTATCAGTTAAGACTCAAGGGGTTAATGAGATTTTGATGTCTTTTGGGGGTTTTTCATTTTACTATCACCCCATTGAAAGTCATTAGGCCGTCCTCTGTCACGGAGGCGGGCACAGGAACGGGGCATAGTGCCCAAAGAGGTGGACGACCCACTTGGAGCTCAGGACACAAATGGGGGTTTATTAAATAGAACAAAAGGAACACAAGACAGGCCTAACAAAAACAAAGGGACCACAGGGGTCAAAAGTAAAAGGGATTAAACTAAAGCAAAACCCTAAATAAATAAATAAATAAATAAATAAATAAATAAATAAATAAATAAATAAATACGCACAAGAGCTACAGCAAACAAATACAACTAGCTAAATCATAAGCAACGAACCACTGGGGAACAGGACAGAAGCAGGAACTAAAATACTAA
>JAODKE010000047.1:9054491-9067913 GCA_026779605.1 Mormyrus hasselquistii | reverse complement strand
AAACACTAGGGATCAAAATACAAAAACAGGGAAGGTGGGATTCAAACACAAGACAAAGGTTCACAGACAGCCACATGACTCAACACCTTGAGCCACATAGCCAGACAGGTAACAGGGAATAAAGACAGAACACAAAGAACGGGATGACCAGCAACACCTGCTGGTCAAACGGGGAAGGGACACAGTGAGACACAGGGGCTGACCCTGAGAGTCCTCTGCTGTTCTGTAGCACTTATTGGGCAAATACTGTTGTGTGTTGTCACTGCATTCACCGCTGCAGATTGCCTGCATTAACCATAGAAATCGCTTCACTATACCCCATTTTTAAAACTAATATTAGTTGCTGGTTCATGTTCAAAATGGATTTTCCAGATGTCATCCCTCCTAAACTAACATACTTCAAATTAACGGCAATATTCCGGTTTTATGTAAATGCTTAATACACATAAAATGCTCCATTCAAGAAGTTTAGAGGAATACTCTATTTCAGATTCTTTTTAAGTTGCATGGAACCAAAAACAATGTAACTGACCAGCGATTCAAATTAACATTCCATTACGGAATTATGGAACAATCAAAAAAAAAATTAAAATTCCGATTTAAAACTGTTTGTTTTGGGGGTTGTGTTTTTGTCCTCATGCAGGTTTGCTTCTGACTAGATGTAACCAGACGTCACCTGGAAATGTAGCACCTTTGTAAATGGGGCACAAATAGCGTGGTCTGAGATTCATTCTGTCTGCAAGGCGACTGCCCTACTAACACATCCTTGCTTTTGTACTGCCTCATCGAATTCCGCAATGAGAGCAAAAGGATTCAATACAATGCAGCTTACTACAACATTACTTTTTAAGAAGTAATTTGATATTATAAAACTGATTTAATGACTACATCCCATCCCATTCACAACACTTATAATTTGTATCGCGCAACGTGAGATGTAAGCAAATTGACCTTTTCAGCTTAATTTGGATTCATTAGGCCTGCAAATAGGAGAAGGTAGATGTTTGACAGAAGTGCATTTTCTTGGTTCTGTTAAATTCCAGGGTTGTAACAATACAGGACTTGTACTGTTTCTGTCACGCCCAGCTCGTACGATCCTTGCGTACGCCACGCCCCCCTCGTTACCTCATGTGATTGCCTGATTGTTCTCACCCGTTACTCGTTGAGTTCAGCTTGTCTTGTGTATTTAGTCCGCGTCTCGGTTAGTTCCCCCAGATCTGTCATTGTCGTTAGTCGCTGTAAGTGCAAGGTCGTGGATGTCTGCCCTTTTTGTTTTGAATAAACCCCGTTTACCCGTCTGTCCGGCAGATCTCGCCTGCTTTCCTGCTCACCTGCTCCACGAATCATAACAGTTTCAGTGTCGGAGTTATAATTTGCGCCGATGTTAAGGCTGCGTGTCAGTAGAGGCATATCGATGTCTGACCAATCAAATCTTTATCATACATTACAAATACTTTGATAATGTATGGGGGATTTCTTCACTTGGATTAAAAAAACATAATTTCATCGTATTTTATCATATTGACGTATTAAATTCTTTCTACTAGCTATATTGCGAGTTCCTTGATGTTCCCTTTCATATAGTAGCATGATATATTTTTCTTTCTGGCTCTATTGTTTTGTGTTGATATGACAAAGCAGCTTTGCAAATGATCGTGCCACTGGGGGGCCTCATTAGGGGGGGGCATAGGGAGAATAAAGCACTTTCACTGGAGGATTGGGAGAATAACGTTTGGTAGTGGGTCAGTATAGTAGTCACACAATAAACATGTGACAAACAATACCCTATCTCCAGTTACACAAGGAGAGACCGAAGGTCGTGCTATTAATGGCCAGGATTTAGGAAGCATTGTATTGAGATGATGACTCCCTGCTACTAGAAGTGTGGCATCATGGGAAATGTGACTGGATAAATGATAACATGGAAGGAAGCTGTCAAGGGAAGGTGTTTTTTTACATGTTTTAGCTTTTTATTTCGCTCTTCATTTATTGGCACGTTAAATAACTGAAGTCACTTGTGTTTTTTTTGCTCCAGTGGAGGAGGACATGGGGAATTTGTCTTCCGATGGCTGTCACTGCATAATTAATAATGCAATAGCTTGTACGTTTCACCTAAATGAAACGAGGTGTCTTGGTGCAGAATTAAAGCAGCTATTTGCCAAGGTGTAGCTGATGCACCATGCAGTACGAATGGAAGCACGGTAAACTGCAAAAAGCTGAATGTGGTCAACTGGTGCTGCTCAATAAACGAATGAATGAATGAAGGAAGGAAGTGTGCTACTGTATTACTCAACATCCTCCGTGAAAAAATGAACCCCGGTTTGCCCTCTGCTCAGTCGTGCCCCCCCCTCCTCCTTTGTTCAGATGCACATTTCAGACTAATGGAATCATAGGTCAGCCTATTGGATTTCAGCAGATTACAGTGTAGAGATTTATTTAGTAGTGAATGTATTGCTTTTAGTCGTGGGTTGAACATCAAGGTGAACAATTATGGTTGCACTTAGGAGAAAACTAATTTAACGGAATTGCTTCAGTAAATATCCTTTTGCATAAATAGATAAATGAATGTTTCATGTGTGCATGCGTGTGTTTTAATAGGGTGCCAGAGTAGGCAGTGGTGGTGGTCTTTGAATCATCTTGCGTAGTCTGCTCGCTTGTCTGTGTGTGAGTTGCCTGTAAATATTACAGGTTTCATCTCGCAATCGAAAGATGAATATTTTTTACATGAATTGCTTGTAAATTTCCAATTTGTGCCGTTGTACAAGTGCCCTGTGGTAGATTTGTGACCCTGCACTTCTTGGAATACACCAGGGTCATCACTGCCCTGACCAGATAATCTATCGCTGAAGGTAGATAAATTGACAATTCCATTAGTACTTTTTTTTGTGGCTGCATTTACCCTCACAGTACATGGGTGTTACAGATAATTTGACCATCTATAATGCTGGTTTCCCTTCCTCATGATGGTGCCTTTTGGGGAAATGCTTATTTAGGGTAATGAAAAGCAAACAAACTATGCACAAAGCCGGCATGTGATTGTACCAAACACTCCGTGCTAGATTATTGCATCTTATTGCATGACTGCATCCTGAAGAGTAGCACATTTTCCTCCTGCACCTGAGCTGGAGTGCCCTAAATCTATAAAATTTTAAAATCTATTAGGTTCTGCTAAGCGCATGGTTTAATTTTGAGGAACTTAAGCTGTTTGCAGTTGCAGTACAAATGTAAACAAGCTTGCAGTGGTTTTTACAGCTGGGTATTTCTCCTGAAGTAATTTGCATTCTTTTCACATATGACAAGTCGTGAATTTCACCATCAGGTCTTCACTTTCTTTTGAAATGAGATTATTGAGGAATTTAGGGCACCTGCTACATCTGAGTGACATGCATCTATCCCAGACATTTTCCTGCAAAAGGTAGCGGCCAAACAAGCAACTCTTTGTTTTAGCGCTGTCAGCTGCGTTAAGTAAGATCGCCATACGAGGATTTAATTGGCTCTTGAAACGGTCTGTGTAATCTGAATAATCCCATGATGCCGGCTCTGTACTATTTAATGAGTGAGTTGTGTGATCTCACTGAGCTGCGTCACCTCATTAAAATGCTTGTTTTGTACATTACCAAGCCCATTAAAAATGCTCATTCGTACAGTTCCCACATTGTGCGTCCAGTGCTGGTTGAAGGAGCATCTGCTATGTTTGTTCCACAGATACTTTTATCAATAGCTACAATAGATTCTTTTGCGATAACATGATCAGCCAGACCCTGGAGGAACTCGCAGTTAAAGGCCTTGCTGAAGGGCCTAGTGGTGAAACCACTCTACTGACCCTAAGATTCGAACCTAGAACCTTCTGATCACAGACGCAGCGTCAAAATCCAATGAACCACCATTCCCAAATTTTTGATGCAAAAGTTTGTGTTCACTTCTCTGTCCATAAAATGCTTTCCATGGAAACCTCCCCCATCCTAAAAAGCCCTTTTGGAAAAACGTGCACAGCTGTGACAGATTTAGGGGTATGGCTGACAGAGACAAACCCATCCCTGGAGTTGGCCCCCACCCGCTCGGTCATCTACATCCTTCAATCCAGCCAACACAGCACCATCAACTGGATACACGGGGTCTTCCAACGTGAGCCGTGGCCAGGGTCTCCTGGCCGAAGCGCTTGCCTCCTACCCGCCCCCCCCCCTCCCAGAAGAGCACCTGGCTCAGGGAGCTGTTCCGCATCATCCATATTGCATTACGTAAGCCAATCACAGATGGGATGTCAGGCCTGATTGAGAGCGGCAGTCAGAGAAGCACAGTAGGCGCGGCCTGCAGGAACTCAATCAAACGCCGGTGCTGAGACAGAGGCCACGGAATTAGCTTGATAGGAAATGTCACGCCACCCTCTGCAAGACAGCAGAAGACTAATTGCTCAGTGTAAAGTACTCCTGTTCTTCATCATGAAGTCACTAGGCGGGCATGGTGAGGTATGCCTGCTTAATAACAGGGACGGTCTACCTGAGGATTCTCCTGTAGATTTAACTTGTGTTCACTACGGCCTAGTGGACCCCTGAACCCACTGCTGATGTCACTGGTGATTTCACACTGCTGTGACTTTAGGCATTCTCACAAGCACCACTGGGAAGCTGAGTCTCGCACGCTGGCCACAAGGAGCTTTAGTGAAAACCTATCAATTCAAGTTGCAATCCAACTTAAAGAAATAAATTAGGAAATAAATCAGATCTTTTGCTTGATTCCTGTCACACTGGCTTCCAGAACAATTACTGGGAGGATTTTAAGCTTGATAGGTTCACTAGGCTGTGAGGGATGAGTGTGTGAGTGTGTGAGCACATTCTACTCCAGTGTGATCCCCATTTCAGCTGGCCTTTCCGCTAATACCCTGCACATATTACACGTGTATACGTACACTTGTATGCGTGCCTTTTTCAGGTGATTTATTTTGGAATCTGTATTTTCGTGTGCTTATTTTTTTGTTTGACTGATAGATTAAATGTGCTTTGCTCTTAGTCATGCACAGCTGCTTCATGTTTGTTTGATGTTTGAAGGCCTGCAGACCAAAAGCTTAGCAGAATGGAAAGATTTGTGTAAAAAAAATAAAAACGAAACCTTGACATACTGACGTTTTTCCTCCCGCTGGCTTGTCTGGCCGTCGCCATAGACGCCTCGTGTCTCCATCGCCGATGTGACACAGGTGAACAGTCACTTGTGAGAGCCTAGTGAAAAGCAGCGATATCAGTGCGGCCCGCTTCCTGCTATTAGCCAATTTTACACTTGGCTGGGTACTAGTCTCTCCTGGACGGAGGGTTAAGCTGAACACAATGGAACTCGATTAATTCCATCGCTACAATGAAGCATTTATTTCTTTTTTTTCTTTTTTTTGGGGGGGGGGCGGGTTTGCCCATCTTGGCTCACTAAACGAGATCTGAAATTTTTGCCCATGCATGCCAGCACGGACGCGCTAATCCCTCCGTCTCCTGGCACTTCTGACATCTAATGTGTGAATGCCTACGAGGACCAGCGGTAACCCATGGCGAAACAGCGGGAGAGGTCAGGAGTCACTTATGTCTCTGACAAGGACGCGCCTTCGGGGGCGCGGTCATGGGGCACTGGCCCTGAGACGCCTGGTTAATGGTGCGGGTCGCTGGCGGTGCCAGCAGGCATGGAGGATGTGAGGAGGATAAGCTCAGCAGAAACGGCTTTTATTTAAAGAGCAATAGCAGACAGTTGAACATAAAGCTAGATCTTCTGAATCTACTGGCAATATAATGGCATGAAAATATAAGTTCTGCCACACACGTCCTGTGATAAATACCAGCCTCGGTGTCTGAGTCTCTGAGGCACTGCTCACGATTATGATTCAGTAAAATTGTACCACAATTCACTATGTTCAGATGCTAACTGATCACAGAGCACATACTTACCTGATTCACGCAGGTGTCCTTTTTCTTCTTCAGCGTCATGATTGGCTACTCATTGCTCCTCCCCCGGCGTTCTTGTCCACTCCCCTAGTCCGACACAGAATTCTGGGACAAGATGCAGGTGGAGTGGGAGGAGCTGGTGCGGAGGAACTGGCTGGAAGAGGCTGAGAACGACGGCACCATTCATCCTACCGTCTCGCTACATGAAAAGGTGCGTTTCTTCACATGTCGCCCAACGCGACGTCGTTCTGTTGCATATATTCATCCCTAGGGAACACAGACACTGAAAGGGACTGGAGCAGTAGATGCCCTAGGCAAAAAGCGGCTTCGAAAAGAGAATTTTTACAGTTTTATCTGCATCTCCAAAGACAATGGTGAACATTGCTGAACATCCTGTTCTGAACATACATCTAATCATACCTCAATGCTTTAATAGATACAGTAATAAGTTGCTCTTAAACGTCAAATCAAAAGTCCAAATGCGTCGTTGTTTTTTATGAGTGATCAGAGAGAGTTTGGAGCTGGCTGATCTCTTGCTGCCTCTTTCCCTGTCAGGGATATTACTTCCAAACGGACAACCCGTACCGGGAGTGGCCCAACCCCTTCGAGGAGGGGCTGAGGAAGGCCAGGGAGGGGGACCTACCGAACGCCGTGCTGCTGCTGGAGGCCGCCATCCTCCAGGACCCGCAGGACTCAGAGGTGAGGGACAGTGAGTTTGAGACGGACCCTCGGCTGCTCTGAGGGCTGACAGCGGGGCTTTACCTCGGCGCACTTCAACACGATGCCATACCTGCTTCTCAGAGGGCTTTCTAGTGAGCACAGCCAGAGAGGGTCTGGCGGGGAAAATTATACGGAAAAGGAGTTTTGAATGATCACGAGGTGATCCAGTCTTCTTATTTTAATTAAGGTTTCACATCACCTTATTGGGTTGGTCACTGTCCTGGGTTATTCCCAGCCTCGTGCCTATAGCTTCTGGGATAGACCCCCCCAGACCCTGCATAGAACAAACGGGTATAGAAGACGTGGATTTAGACTCATCTATACAGCGATCGCTAGAAATTTGCACCCAGCGCCTCGCACAAGGTTACTACGGTATTGACAGCCCTTGGAATTTAAGCCAGTAAATTTTGGGTTAGAAGCCCATGTCCTTACGTGCTACACTGTCTCACTGCTCGTGTGATGTAGGTCACCCTTAGATGACACATCCGATCTATTTAAAACGTGGATTTGTTTACTGGTGGAGAAAGAGAGAGAACACCAGCCGAGATTTTCCAAAAATACGCCTGTGCTTTTCTTTAGCGCAGATGCTTCCTCTCCCACTGTGATTCATTTGATTCTGCACTCCTGTTGTCCACTGGCATGTCTCCACGCTTCTGCCTTGGGGACGTCCTGCAAGCAACTAATCCTACCTCACCAGACGTCTTTACAGTTTTACTAGCTAGCAGCGCTTTCATTCATCATTAACCTATTCCCTGTTTCACAACATGGACGTCAGCCCTAAAGCCCAGAGGGGCAGTTACATTCTCACATGGCATCATTCTTGAAGGGCTTTGCAAACTTGCGCTGATTTTGTAATAGACCAGTGGTAGAGGTACAGGGTTAGTCAATCTGTATAGTCTGTTCTTTTGGAATGTACAGTATTTGATTATTGCTCTGTCCATTGACACTAAGGGTTCATTAAGATCATCACCTTGACTTTGTTGCGCCTGTTCCCTGTCTGGCCAGGAGGTGTCACTGTCCTTCTCTTCTAGTGCTTCCCTGTTCCCCTGATCCCATGTTTGCTTACTTGTATTTTTTGTGTTATTTTTCTTTTGGTTTAGCTATAATTTAATTCTTGTTCCTGACTACTTATTTTGATCCCTTGTGCCCCCTCTTTTGTCTGTTTCTCCCCTTGTGTTTAGTACGCCTTAATAAAACTCTGTTTGTTGAGAGCCGCTACGTGGGCCGTCCCTCCCTCGCCACGCCCACAATGACAGTACCAGCAATATGAGGCTAATGGGTGCAGCTGGTTTGCTATTGCTGTGCGCTCAGTTAGAATTAGGGTCTGGGTCAGGGTCCTAGACAGTTGGAGTGGTTAGCTCTCAAACGAAAGAAGACTGTGATGGAACCTCTTCTGAGCTGAAAGAGATTTTATATGAAGGCTTTGCACCCTAGGTCATTAATTCTCCTTTTAATTAATACTGCGTTGAGAGTCAACTGGCAGCCAGACAGTGATTTAGGAATTTGACTCAAAATCAGAAGGTTGCACATTCCACATATGAGAGATAAGGCACTTAAAAATTAAGCAGTAAAACTGCAAGTTGTGAACATTGCCTAAGGTAAGAGTCTGCTTAGTAATGTAAGCAATAATCGGAGCTGTTTAGCTTCAAAATATGTGAAGCACATCATTCTGATAAAGCATTCAAGGTTGAGGGCTTGCGTGTCACCATTGAATTATCTTAGGGACGGGTGTCATTACCCGAGCACACTGTCCAACCTGGAACTTTTTTTTTTTATTATTTTAAAGGGCTTCTCTGTCTTTTCTTCTTTATCGATAACTTTCTGTGCTGGGCCGCAGATGTTTCTTTTCTTTCTTCAGTGTTCGCCCCCTGTTGTCTCCTCAGGCTTGGCAAGTGCTGGGGACCACACAAGCGGAGAATGAGAACGAGCAAGCAGCTATAGTCTCCCTCCAGAGGTAAGGAGGGGCACTGCATGGATCTCTACAGGGGTGTGGATTTTCCAGGAGCAGGGCAAGGTCAGAGCCAAGCTGCTTAGCTCACCTGCAGTCAGTCAATAATTATTAATGGTATAAAGCAGTCTCGTTTACTGGAGAAGTGTGTCTGAAGGCGCTTGTCTTTCCCAGGTCTGTTAATCCCTTTGTTAGTGCTAATGCAGCGATCTTTGGAGGCCATTTTGTTCTCTCGCTCTGTTAAAATGTAATAAACTCCTCATTCCATCCTCCTACCCCTGTGTCACGTACATCTGTTAGCGTCCCGGGGGAAGCAAATCTTACAGCCGTCTTATTGATGGGTTTGTTTTTACCACTGTGCACATCGCCCTCACTCAGAACAGCTAATTGAGCTAAGGGGTTTGGTCCCTGAAATGTTTGAACCACTGAAATGCTCAGGCTTCAGACATTTAACCGGGAATGATATTTCAGCACTAAAATGTCAGGATCTCCCACTCTGGTCCTCAGAGAGTATCAGACGGTCCATGTTTAAATGTGGACCATCCATGGGTCCCAGAGGACCGGATTGGAAAACCGTGATCTAAGAAGTCAGTATCATTCTGCCAAAACCTTCCTAATCAGTTTTGACACATACTTTACATAATAAATATCTTTATTTTGTTGTGGAATTATTTATTGGAATACTTATCTACATTAAAATCCCTGTTTGAGAAAATTACAGGAACCTTCACACCTTAAGGAACCTGGTTTGCCATGTCATTGCATAACTCAATTTAAAAAAAAATCTAAAAATAACAGTATTAAAAGGATCATTCAACAAATCACAGATAGGCATCATCTTCATGACACCTAAATCTGCTTTAACTGCTTCCATTTTTGGTGCTTTGCCGCCCTAGTAAAAACACCCATCATACTGTAACTCAGGCTGGCAATAAATGTAGCTGAAAACTTTGAAAACATAAATTACGTTAAAGGATTAGCTGGAAATGTAAAGTCTGCGCTGCTGAAAGGCTGGGGGATACTGTTAAATATAAGACACTTCATAATTATCCCTGGGGCAGTGGCTGAGTGAAGCATTAACTAAACAACAATTAAAGCCTAATTGTTTCTTATTTTCATTAGACATTCACAATTAAAAAAACAACAGCAGAAGACAGCGAGGCGAAGCAGCATGCTATCGAATGTCAGCAAGGACCCGTCTGTTCCAGGCTCTGCAAATCATAATTGGATAAGAAATCGCTGTGAGAAGGAAACCAGCCTCGATTTAACAAAGTCACTCACAATTTACCGTTAATTGGCTTAAGCTTCTTGATAAGGGTGTGCTAACCTGTCGGGCTGGACTCAGGTGTCATTTCATGTGTGTCGAATAGACAGTCAACAAGGTCACGCTATAAACAGTTGATGTTCTCACATTAAAGGGATCCATTCTTTATGTCTTGTACTTGCTGTTGTTGGCTCTCAACAACAAAACAAAGTTTTGGGGGGAAATAAATAGTGAAAAGTTGTCATTGTTGATACACCAGAAGAGGGTACCCCAGCGATATTTTGCTGAGCAGGGATTCAAACCAGTAACCTTTCACTCATAAACACCATTCCCTAACCCTTAAGCTACAATCGCTATACTGACGGTTTAATTAATAGTTCATATTATTGGCATCTCTTAAGTGACGGGCATTCAAATACTGTAGAAACAGACAGAAATAGAAATGTCCTGGCATTGGTCGGCACTCCATCTTGGGTGCGATGCTTCACGGGTCAAGCGGGTATAGACAGTGGATGGATGGATGTGAATGAATTGGAGCAGTTGGGGCCAATGAGCTTAAGAACGTACACAGTAACAGACATCGCTCATAAGCCTCCCCCCACCCCCCCCATGGCTTCACATCTCCTTAGGTGTCTTGAGCTGCACCCCAACAACCTGCAGGCGCTCATGGCTCTGGCCGTCAGCCTGACCAACACGGGCATGCGGCAAGAGGCCTGTGAAGCCCTGCACAGATGGATCTGCCACAACCCCCGCTACAAGCACCTGGCCAGGAGGTCCCCAAAACCCCCCTGCTCGCCCCGTTCCTCCAGCGTGACCAGGTATGGTCCATTACCCCTAGGAAGTCGCCCGTGAGACAGAACCGGCCTCCAGTTCTCAGTAGCCAACTGACTACTTATCTTCGGGCCGCGTTTTCAGGCCCTCGTGTCTCTCAGCGCAGGGAACTGCACTGTCCATCAGTAGAACGATCCCTCTGTTATTTCAGGGTCCTCTAATCAGAGGTGGAAAGAGAAGGTTCAGAAAGTACAAATCCTGGCCAAGATCGTATCTCAGCCAGCCAGCTGAGTACTCTGTGACTGTGATTTTTTTATAGTCAACTGATTGGTTGAAACAAAATATTGGTCTGGATTTGTACTTCGTGAACCTGAAATTTCTACCTCTGAATGAATTGCAGTGCGCAAATTACAGGCGTTTGCTGTCACACTAAACGCAGTCCTGCATTCTTCTAGGATCCTGATTTTAAAAATTCATATGTTGTGCAATATTTACATGTTTATTTTGTCTATTTGAAGAGCAAATTCCAGATTTTTATTCCAAATTATTACTATAGAAAAATATGTATTAAAAATATTTTTTAAACAGTGTAAGTCAGTGTTTCCCAGTCCGGTCCTCGGGGACCCTCAGACAGTCCATGTTTTTGCTCCCTCCCAGCTCCCTAAAATGTGGATGGGAGGGAACAAATACATGGGCCGTCTGTGGGTTCCCAATTGGGAATCACTCGTCTAAGTTATTGCAGAAGGCCACAGATCAACAGATTTTAACCATTTCTGTAATTTTTAATAGTTGGAAACAGTCAGTAACAGCAATATCATTTTCTGCTCATCAGCAAGCGTATGTATATATGTGCATGCTCTCTGTTTGTATGTATTTCATGCAATCGGATGAAATTCTGTGCCCTCAGCCCTCAGCTGGCCGACGTGAAGGAACTCTTTCTTGAAGCTGTTCAGCACAACCCGGATATCATCGACCCGGACCTGCAGACGGGCCTGGGGGTACTGTTCAACCTCAGCTCCGAATTCAACAAGGCAGTGGACGCCTTCAACGCCGCATTGTCCGTGCGACCCGAGGTAGGCCCAGTCCCACCTGCCCGTCTGACGTATACTGGGAGAACAAAACTTGGGTTCGTCAATCAAACTCATGAGTCAGGAATAAGCTTTGGCCGCTATCTAATTTCTCATGGTGTAATACCGTCTGGACATTATACCACGGTAAACGGTATTTTGACCGGTATTTTCAAAAGCAACACTGATGGTCCCTCACAAAAAAGCTCCCCAACAACTTCACTCTGTGGAAAATATTATGCTGTGGTTAATACTGTGGAATAAGCAAAATACTGCGGTATATGGTATTACTATAATGTAGGGCCGGTCAATCCTACAGGCGACAGAGGCGGCTGCCTAGGGTGCAGCTTCTAAGGGGGGGTTGACTTGCCAGACGGTTTCTCTTCGCCTTGGGTGAGGGGCATCGGCGGTGACGGACGCCTCAGGCATCGCATACCTCCTGAGCCTAATCGGTACTACAAACTGGCTCATTGACAAATTCCCTAATGTGAGTCACTAGGACCATAAATCATTTCTCTGCGTCGCTGTCGTCCATCAACTTATTGACTTACTCACTTAGGTAAAGGTTGGGGGAAAAAGAGAATTAAAACGAAACAAACAAATTGAATCCCACCGAAAGCTGAAATGACTCACGGGGTGTGACGCTCCTTTTAGGACTGCGTGAAGAATATCTGGAGGACCGGATTGGAGGAGTACATTTAAATCTGCATAGCCAGAACTCACTGTGGACATGCGGTTCTGAAGAGATGTTCCTGTCCTCGGTGTAGATCAATCAGAGAGAACAAAAATATCAAACGGCTCCGGTGAATTGAATTGATTCTTAATGCAGGTTTTCTTTTTTTACCTTTAAAAAGGACCCAGCAAGTGAGCCATTTGGACCAGTGAGCTCTGTACCTTGAATTTGAAATAACAAAGACCAAAAATAACATCTCATTGCAATAGTAATAGAGTGCAGCAAAACAAATCACAGTCCATCTCCTGACGGGCATCTAATGTACGAACATTTTCCCATCTTAAAACCAATCATGAGTAATTTGCGCAGCCAGGGTTCTTAAGATACAGGATGATTCCCGCAACCTGAGAAAGCGACTCATCGAGCGGAAATGACTTTGGATGAAAGGCGCTGTTTTTCTCCTTGCCCCCTGACCTAGGACTACCTGCTGTGGAACCGGCTCGGGGCCACGCTGGCTAATGGGGACCGCAGCGAGGAAGCGGTGGAGGCTTACACCAGGGCCCTGGAGTTACAGCCAGGCTTCATCAGGTCCCGCTACAATTTGGGCATCAGCTGCATCAATCTGGGCGCACATAGGTCAGAGTGTGCAACCCTCCGTGCCCCCCCCCCATTAGAGTACTCTGTGCCCCCCCCCACCCCATTTATTGATGCAATCCGCCGCATCATAGTTACATCACAGGATCAAGGCCCAGCACATAGATTCCTGAGGTCTATATCACAAAGCTGGATTTCTTGCTTAGCTGGATAACTTATTGGATTTAAGGTAGTCTGGGCTAAATGAAAGTTCGTAATACAGACAGTTGATCACCTCTAGTAATCTCAGTTTGTGATAAAGACCATTGTAGTGTTGTTGCTGTAATGGATTGGCGCCCCATCCTGGGTTGTTCCCGGCCTTGTGCCAATAGTCTCCGGGATAGGCTCCAGACCACCCCCCATCCCCTGCCCCCCCGCCCCCCGGGGAAGGGGGTTCCGAAAAAGGATGAACGCGGGGATGGGTGGGA
>JAODKE010000047.1:9039400-9052206 GCA_026779605.1 Mormyrus hasselquistii | reverse complement strand
ACTTTTTTAGAAAATAAAAAACTTTTCTCAGGTGAATCTGTTTAAGGCATGCTCCAGAAATAATTTAAATTGAAATATAAATACACAAAGGTTGCATGCAAGAGCTAGTCAATTCCTTTATTTTTGAATGCCGATTTACTTTTTTATGCATGCGACTCACAAGCCAATTTCTTATCGTTTCTTATTTATACGTACTGTACATAAAATGCATACTCAAGTTAACGGGATATATTTCTCTTTACAAGGCACTTTTTAATCTTTATTTATATACACATATATAAAGTACATAAAAGACACTTTTATGACTGGAATAGTGTAGATAATATATATTAATACTATATTACAGTAATAGTGCATACTGTCCATCGTTTAGTCTCATTTTACCTTACCTGGGCAGTACCATTGTAAATACAATGTAACTAAATGTAATTGCTGTAGATATTCAAATATGTTGCCTACTTGTAATTATTGCGTAAACAGCTCATAGGGTTGGTTTCAGCCGGAAAGTTACTGAGCTAATGCGCATTTAATTAACCTGACAGGAGGCCACGTGTGCGCGAAATTATGAGTAATCTTCTGCCCCACGATGGTGAGGTTGTGACCACGCAACATTGCGCGGTAATAGAGTACAATTCAACGGAAGTCGCGTAAATCGACGATGAGACGGTACATGTTAACGTGTTTTAAAATAAAGCCTTGTTATATACTGCCATGGTGTGTGTGTGTGATGTGCTTCTTGCCGCCCTCTCCCTTGTCAGTTTCCGTATTAGGCTTAAAACCCATATTTAGCACTGCGCTTTATTGTAAATGTTGTAAGTAACAATAATACCAAGTAAAAGACCTAGCAAAGATAATCGTGTTGCGGTATTTTTTATTATTCAGGGGAAAACCTGAAAATCTTGCTTTAGTACTAATTCTAATTCAGGAATCCGGCCCGCATTTTCTGTTTTGTTAATCGCCTTACCGAGCAGCCTAACAGGGCTGAAACACCACAATGAAAGGTGCGTCAAAACCACGGCATGGACCACAGACACAGAGCAATGGGAGAGAGGTATCAGGCAAAGACCTGGCATGACAAAACCGTCTTTAATGGTGCTGTTAGTCACTGGCAGCACGTACATAGGCACAGAAATGATGGGGGGGTCATATTAATTAACACACCAGTAAGTAACAACTGAAGCCCTTAGTCGCGGTGGGGTGTGCAGGTATGCTCTTTAATATTCTACATGGTACAATTAGATTTTAGAAAATATATAAGATAATAAAATGAGATATTCTAAATGCATTGTCAGTAATAAAAAGGTTCCGTTATATGCGGAGATTTATTTAATGTTATAGTTCAACGGAGATAAGAAAGTGTTCGCTGTGCTGAAAGCCACGACAGGCAAATTCCTTCTGACCGCTCATGGCAACACAGGTCAGCACTGAACCGGGGACATACTGTAGCCATGACAACTGCTGCTGAGCTGCGCGACAGTATTCTCAGCCAAAGCGGTGACAACTATGAAAATATTTTGGAAAAAAAAAAAATGTGAATGGAGATGGGAGTAAAAAAACCTAAAAAATTTAACTAATTTATATTAGCAATAATCTGTGGAAATATACAAATTACGATGTCTTTAGTGCCAAGTAAAATGTATTTATGATGATAATGATGTTATCCAGTTTTTAACAAAACTGAGTCCTAAATGATGCTGAATAACAATGTACTCATTGTTCATTGTCTAATGATTATTGGCAGTAACGGATATCAAATTACCTGTCTGAAATTGCTTTGTTACTGTATGTATACTGATGGTGGTGGAGTAATGACTCTGGAGATGCACAGAAGAGAATACTGTCAACCGGCTCAGCTTGGAGAAGTCAAAACTTCACACACACACGGTGCCTATCAATGAATATCAGCTCACTGTTCATCAGACACATTGTACTGTTATAGAAACTTTTGCTTCCTAAATGAACACCAGTCCTCATGACTGTCTACATCATTGTTCCGTAACAATGTCTTGACTTTAATTTCATTGAAACACAAAAGCTCAAGTAGAAGAATACTTTCATGTGCACCTTTGTCCCCTGTGAAAAAAACGATGACAGATTCACCAGTGAAGATGATTAACCAGAAATTGTATTTATTTGAAACATAAGCATCCACTGCTGATTTGTATTTAGGCCAAGGACCTGCAGCAAAATTGTGTGTACTGGGGGGGAGAAAACAAACCTTAATACTGTCTCCCGCAAGACGTGAATCTGGATGGGTTTATACTTTTTGTTTAAAAAAATCTTAAAGTTTCATTTTTATTCCATATAGGCCACAGAAAAACAATTTAGCAGTTGAGAAAAATGCACTACGGATTTTGAGAAGATGACTTGGTATAAAACAATTGACATTTGTAGCTTAAAATTTTTATGCTTTGTGATGTTAGAGTTTTTTCCTAAAATAAGTCAAGGACTTGTGTGCAACCGTCTCCTCGGACACGTTATCTCTGTCATAAAGTGCTTTCATTTACAAACAAATGCAAGACATCACCAGGACAATCACTCTGGGCGTCTCCCACACGAGTCTGTGACTCTTTGGGCGACGCGATCATAGACAGATACGGTTCTCGAAAGACCTCCCGTCTTCAGAGTGAAATTACGCATGAAATACATCCACTTGCTCATTCCCAAACCCTTGGCATCTGCAACCCCCCCCCCCCTTTCCTGACACACTCTGATTTCACAGCATTGCCCCCTGAGCACACTCAATCAACCCCCAGGTTCAAACAGACGCAGTCACACCCAGGACAGCCTACAAGCCACTCAAAGGCAGGGCTACGCATCAGCCAGCATGATTACGGTGGTGATTTAATCCCGCTAATGGCCTCTGTAGGAGTCATTACGTTGTAGGAGTCATTACGTTGTAGGAGTCATTACGTTGGCCAGTTGTACATGGTTCCTGTTTACGACGATTTAAAACTTGGTTTAGGTGTTCTCTGCAACAGATCCTGAATGAAGTTGAAGGCTCCTGTTCTAAATGTCAAACTGAATGAGTGAAAGGCACGGTAAATAAAAAAAAAGAGAGATGGCTCACACTAATAGCTAGACTGACAAGCATCTCCTCACTACCTTTCACAAATAACACGTTTCAGCAGATGCTGGTGGATAGGAGCTCTTGTGTGTCGCGTTTGAGAGAAGCCCCCCCCCCGATTGATGGTGATAGGCAGGTGCCGAGCCCCCCGGTCCATCCCCTTCGGGCTCTCCAGCGGCTCTCAAACCGCCCCCCTTCCTCCTGGGGTTCCGAGTCAGCCGTGGAGCTGCCCCTAGCTGCAAGACAGCCGCTGGTAGAAGTAGATGTACCCCAAGTCTTTGGGGGGCCTTTCTGATAGGCAGACTTTATGGTCGTTGTAGATTACCCACCTATGGGAGTAAATCATCAAGACCCAGTTTAAATGCTCAGGTAGGAATTAGTAACAAAACTAGTCAGGTCAGTGTGTGCAATTATTACAAAAAAAAATAATGTAGACCAAGACTCATATAAACCGATGTGCAGATGACTCATTAAATTACTTATTATAATTACTTATTAAATTAAACACGTCTAGTAGTAGCAACATCCTACATCAGACTGCTAACCCAGCCCTGGGGCCCCCCCTCAGCCAGTCCACATTTTTGCTCCCTCCCAGCTCCCAGCACACCTGAACTAAACAATCAAGCAATCAAGACAACATACACATTAAGGTGCTTTGGGAGCTGGGAAGAAATAAAAATATGGGCAGTTTGGAGGGTCCTTGGGGACTTGGGGTGAGAAATACAGATCTACATCGATAATATACAAATGCTATGAACTGACAGACACATTCTTAGCAGCATTAACCGTAAATGATCCTGTTTCCAACGTAAAGACTTGCTGAGCTATTAAAATACACTTACCTTCCTTCCTTTTTGATGTGACACACATAATGGCCAGACATCGTCGACGTTCCTATGTGACTGATGAAGGCAAACAGCTCATACCCTGAACAAGAACGAGGTGAATTTTACTGAAGCTAAACGGAGACACCCCAAGCCGCCTTCCCTCCACATCCCAGCTGAACAACAACATCAGGCCGAGTTTCAGAAGCACTTTTTAGACCTGCACCAGGCTGATATTTAACCTCCCCACAAATAATTTTTTCAACTCCATCTCTGTTTCCCAGTTCGTCGTGTCCTAATGATAAATCAACAACCTTGGCCATTGGGGCCTTATGCGATTCTATTCAGGGAGAAAAACTTGGTTTAAAGTGCTATAATACTACGTCTAGAAGTTCTAGCTATGAATTGGAATCATCTGGGTAACATGACATGCTTGTGTACGAATCGGTCGGAATGATGAAATTATTGCGTTGTGTTCCGAAGCACGATAGTGAATGTTCTTAACATTTAATTTGGAGTAAAGCAGGGACCCCACGGTGCAGGCTGTGGGCCACACTCACGGCCAGGTCCGTCCTTCACCCGGGGGGTTGGGGGCAGCTGGTCTTGGGATGGGGGGGAGCTGCTGAGGCCCCTGGAGCTGGAGAAGGCGAAGCCGTTGGAGAAGGTGTCATCTTCTTCATCTTCTGTGGGCTCCTCTTCAGCGGCCTGAAATGGGCCTCGACTCTCTTCCTCGCCTTCGGAATGGGTGAAGATCCAATCCAGGGCCCGTTCCAGATTGTTATTCTGACCCACAGAAAAGACAAATACATTGCAATAACTGATACCCACCTTGGTTCAGGACACCCCCACCGACCTGAGTGTCCCATCTAGTTGAAGCCTCTATACTAGAGCTGTAATCGGGCCTTAAACGTTAGGCCCGACAAGGCCCGAGCCTGACAAGTACATATTGATTGACAGCTTTTTAAAAGCCTGAACCCGTATACAGCCCGACATTATTCAAATGTGCGCACGCACACAGCTCACGTGCTCACGTGTAAAGAATGAGTCATTGATACATTTTTTAAATTTTTTTGCATCTTTCTTGCACTAATCGAAATGCATCACCTGACCACTCATTTACTGCGCAAACCCGAGCCCGGCCCGAGCCCGTGTAAAATGATAGAAATCAAGCCCGAACCGAGCAGAGATCTTCAGCTCTACTCCATACAGAGGCGAACTAACTTCCCTGGGGGCTCAAGGCTGACAAGGGCGGGGGGGCTAACGGGGGAATTCGAGTTGAGGGAACCAAAACTCACTCAGTCCTCGTATTATCTGATGAAGACGTTTTGTTAAATTCCTAAAAACTAAAATCCACAGAAATTTTCTTGAAAACAGATCCCATGGACTGAGAATGTTTTGGAAATTTTGTCTTCAATTTATAGCACTTTGTGACGACTATATGAAGATATGTGGACTTTGAAATAAAACTATAAACCCTGTAGCTGTGAAGCTGTTCCGAAATTGAATGTTTTTATTTTGTGTTTTTGTCATGCTATAAATTTTCTTTTTTGTTATTATGGTATCAGGGTAGTTCTCTGCCATTGCCTTACGACCTGCGCATAAAACGGTGAGTGTGATACAGCAAACACTCGGTTTTTTTTCCCTGTTCTTCCCCTCATACCATAAATAGTCACAAAATCAGATCCGCGTATCGACTGGAGCCTTTCCCACTGTTCTTGACGTAAACCCATCACAGGCTCTCAGTCGTTTTCCAGATGCTGACCCTAAAAAATCTGACCCAGGCTGAACTCGCATTCTGCATTTTCCATCCCTCCACGCCACCCCGACGCAGAGCTATTAAGGGCCTGCGAGCTGAGCGCTCCAGGCAGCGCGGCCGCCGTGACCGAAAGCCGCAGGACATACGGAGAGGAGCAGAATCGCGGCCCTGTGTTTACGCTGAAGGTCTCCGAATGTTGAGCATCTGCCGTCATCAGCAATGTGCCCACAAACAGCAACGCGGCTGTAAACAGAGTCCTCATGACTGCCCAATACATCAAGGCACTCCAGTTCACCTTCAATGCTTAAATTGTTTCACTATATACACATTAGTTCTCAAACTACATGCATTAAATGCACAACATATGCAATTTAGCAGAAAGATCGTACAGCAGATGGCTTGAGCCTTTAGATTCCTCTCAACCATCCATCTTCGACACCTGCTTGTCCCATGCTGGGTCACAGAGCCAATTCCAGAAGCTATGGGCACAAGGCAGGGAATAACCCAGGATGGGGCGCCAACCCATCGCAGGGCACACTCACCATTCTCACATACTGGCAATGTGGCATCTTCAAATCGCCTTAGCATGTTTGTGGATGTGGAGGGAATGCAATGGAGCCCAAAGGTGTGAGGTGATGCTAACCACTACACCGCCAAGACCCCTTCAATTAGTGACTTAATGCTGCTCTACCAGCAACATAAACATTATTATTGTATAAAATGATCAAAATGACACCAAAATGGCCAAGGGACATAACACCCATTCATTGTGACAATATGATTAATTTTGGGGAAGGGGGGATGTATTAGCCAGTTCTAATTACTGAGGGGGTTGCAACCCCCCCTCCCACCCCTTATAATTTATACTGATGAACATGCCCACACTGACGGTACCTTAGTCACCTTTAATGTTCAGTTTACCAGTAACATGCTAAACTAAACACACGTCCCAGAGTGGATCTCCACTGCAGGCCACGGAGTCTGGTAGGATGTCACTTTTCAGCCGGGAAGGTAGCAGGACCTCAGCGATCACCTCACATCCAAGCTTTCAGGTTTCGTCTAGATCAAATCTCCTCCAGCTAGATTCTTCTAATTAGGTATTGTAACTCAACCAGACGAATGGAGAAAATCTCCAAAACCAGACACTATATACAAATCCCTGATCTAAATCAAGACTAGGATCCAGTGTCACATTTAGATTCCTCAACTGGATCTCGAATCTGGATTGCTGTCCCAGATAATCCCTAAAATACACCCCGATCCTGCCCTGGATGTGAATCCGGATCTGGGTTCCCGATCGAGGTGCCCAAGCTGGCAGCCCAGAGACTCACCGTGGCTTGCAAGGCTTGGATGCTCAGCTTCCTGGCAAAGCCCATGGAGGAGAGGATGGACACACTGTCCTCTGGGGGCGCTCCTCCCAGGAAGGAGGGCAGCTGATTGGCAGAGGGGACTGCCACGGCAAAGCCAGGCACAGCTAAGGGCTCTGCAAAGTCTAGACAGAAGAGAGAAGGACCGGATCAGTCTCCGGTCCAGCCTGCACTGCTCAGCGCTTCATCAGTTAAATCACAAAGCTGAGAGAACCCGTCTCTTAGAGCGCTGACTGCAGCCCCGAAAACGACGAAGAATGATTGTGCATGACTTGTAAATTATACTAATTATTAGCAAACGTTTTGAACAAGAAATAAAACAATGAATACAGCTGACACAAAATCTGTCCGCTGAATTCATTGGTGGCCTCATATTTGAGCTGAGAAATGTCCTTGTATTTCAAAGAAAATTTTGTGGACCTTTCTTCTGATGTTTTTGAAATGAAACAGAAGCTGCAATTGTAGTCTGCAAATACCGCATCAACATCCAGTCAGCCCCCCCCCAAGTCTCTGAAAATTGCAGCATGCTTGAAGTATGAAGTAATCTCTACAGAATAAAAGATGCCTTCAGTAAGAACCTGTCATGACCTGTGGGTCCAGTCCTCGTGTGTGCCACGCCCTCTCATCATCCACGTGTGCTTCCCTGATTGTGCCCAGCTGTTTCCTGTTAATTCGGCTCGTTTAGTGTATATCAGTCCACGTCCTCCTTAGTCTTGTATCGGTCATTGTTGTAGTGTTGGAATGTGCTTCGTTGTCGCCCCATTAAACCTACGTTGCCCGTCGTCCTGCCTGCCTTGTCTTTGCTTGCTGCTAGTCCAGCGCGAAACGTCACAGAATGACCGACACAGACAACGCACCTCAGCGGATCTAAGACTAATGCCTCGATCTGCTCAGAGAGGTGATTTACTGGCTGTCCCAACCTGAGGTCTGTGAAGACCCCGGGTTACGGACATTCGCCAGCACGAACGGCACCTTCCTCGAAGGAGATGACCCCGCTCACAGATGCGCAGGTTATAGCAATCATATGCGAGAGCCTCTCACCCTCTCTGAGGCAACCCCGAGTCAGCCCGCCCAAAAGAACCAGAGAAAAAAGAAGAGGAGAGAACGAGATCAGGGAGAGGAGCCGGCGATCACCCTGAGGGCATGCTCTTTCTCTCCTGCGTCTCTCGCCATCACCCCGGACGTCACCTCCATTGCCTGTCTGCAGGTACCTCTCGCCCGCTCCGCCGACAAGATGCTGCCACCCCTGGCAGCTTACAACTTCCGGCCAGCACTTCTGGCCCATAAAGGGGCCAGCCCAGTAAGGGACACTATACCGCGGGTTCCGCGATCCCTTAAAGGGACCACGCAGAGCCGGGAGGCGCCAATCCTAGATGCGCTGGTCGAGGCGCCCAACCTACTGCCAGCTACCACTACTTTGCCTGCTGTGCAGCCAAATGCTGCAGCCGCTCTGCCCGCAGCCCTGCCCGATGCTGCAGCCATCACGCCCGTCTTGCCTGTCCAGCCCGGCTCTCCCGTCCTGCCTGTCCAGGTGCCAGCTGAGGCGCCCCCCTGCTGGCCGCACACCTGAGGTGCCCGCTGAGGCGCCCCCTGCTGGCTGCATGCCCGAGGTGCCCGCTGAGGCGCTCCCTGCTGGCCACACACCTGTCCTGCCCGTCCAGCCCAGCTTGCCCGTCCTGCCTGTCCCTGCTCCGCCCGCAGCTGCTCCGCCTGCGCTCCCTGCTCCGCCCGCAGCTGCTCCGCCCTAGCTCCCTGCTCTGCCTGCAGTGGCTCTGCCTGTCCTGCCCGTCTCGCCGGCTCCCATTCCTGCCACAGGGCCGATGGCCCCTGTCCCCGAGGAGGTCCCGGACTACCTCACCATCGCTCCTCCTCCCTTGGTGGAGGAGGAGGAGCTCGAATGGGACCCCTCAGGATTTTCTTACTGGGCCCCAGAGACTCGGGTGGGGGAAGAACTCCTCCACCATCACCCCAGTGTGGGGGAGCCCAGCCTAAACCCCGCCTGTCGGTGTCCCGTAAGGGCAGGGGACACCTTCGCAGGGGTCAGGTCCCACCCGCCTTGCTCCCTAGCTCGCCCGCTTGTCCCCTGGCCGTGGCTCGGTGGCTGCCTACGGGTCCTGTGGCGCCGGCTCGGCTGTCGCCTCTGGGTCCCTCTCCGGTGCCACGTTGCTCACCTGCGGTCCCTCCGTCGGCGCCTCGTCAGCCGCCTCCGGACCCCCCTGCTTCGGCTGGGTGTCAAACGGCGTCATCGCCTGCTGCGGCTTCCCCCTCCTGCCTGCCCGTGCCGGTGTTCCCTCCTGCTCCCTCCTAGTTCCCTCTGTCCCTCCGTCGGTCTCCTTGCCCCCTTCATGGTCCCCTCCTGCTCCTGCCTCCCTGTCGCCTGTGGCCCCTCCGGCTGCCTTCTCTCTCCCGCCTGGGTTCTCTTGGGCTCCCTTTTGTCCCCCGTCCATTCCTGTCTGGTCTCCATTGTTTGTTCCTCATCCCTTTGTTCTCTCCTCGTCTATCTGTGCCTCCAGTGTTCACTCCCGGCCCTTTTATTCCGCCTGTCGGTATTCCCTCCGTGTCGCCTTTTCTGGTTTGTTTGTCTGCGTTCCCTGTCCTATGTCAGGTTCTGTCATGGCTGCTACCCCTGTGTTTGTTTTGTGTTTCGGTCCTGTTCCCTGTGCCCCGGTGACTATCTCGTTTTGTTTTCCAGGTTCGTCTGGTTCCTGGTCTCGTCCTGTCCGCCACTCCCCTTGGGGCACGCCCAGAGTGCGTGTCCTGGGGGGGGGGGGGTTCTGTCATGACCTGTGTCCAGTCCTCATGTGTGCCACGCCCCCTCATTATCCACGTGTGCTTCCCCAATTGTGCCCAGCTGTTTCCTGTTAATTCGGCTTGTTTAGTGTATATCAGTCCACATCCTTAGTCTTGTGTCGGTCATTGTTGTAGTGTTGGAATGTGCCTCGTTGTTGCCCCATTAAACCTACGTTGCCTGTCGTCCTGCCTGCCTTGTCTTTGCTCACTGCTCGCCTGCTAGTCCAGCGCGAAACGTCACAGAGCCTATAGACATTTTATATGGTAATTCATAGGGCTTGTTAGAGAACAAATCCTTTAAAAAAACACACACTTAATAAGCAGATACCTTTCAAACCGCCTTTGGTGTGTTTGCTGTAGTCTGCCCTTCAAACTAGCATCGACCAGCTGCAAATCTGGACAAGCCTTCCTTAGCAAAAAAAGTCTTTGCTCATTAAAAGCAATCCAGCATCACTCTGGAGTCCAAAGGTAAAAGCACTGTTTTTTTTCTTTTTTTTACTGAGTAAAGATGCACTGTTTTGTTTTAGCCTAGCTTAGAACAAAACAGGAAACATCATTAATCATTCATGCACCACGGTGGTTAGTAAGCGCCCAGTTCCTGGCTGAATGGGGAACTGCAGTAAAAGGTACTGATATGACCCTGAGGCTGAGGGGGTAGCGGCCATTAATGAATCGACCTTTACGCAGAAGCAGTCAAGACGCAGCCGCTAATGTGAGGGGGTCCCCTGGGCTTCCGCTCAGGTCACTGAGGGTGAGACGCCGGGACTGTAATCACGGGCTCACTGAACAGGAAAAGGCTGTCCCGCCTTCCCAGACCACGCCATTAGGGGTTCGCTCCCTCACTGCTTCACCATGCTGTGGGATCTGAGCTATAAAAGGACCGGTTCAAGTGTGGGGCTCGAAGTGCACCGGCTTTTAATTTGCCAGCTTTCAGGCTGAAGATAAATGGGGCGTAACAGGCAATGCGTGAGCTCTTAATATCCGTTAAATATGTCTAGGTGAACAGCGGGCGACTTGCTGAAACTCCACTGCCAGCTGCCAGAGGGGATTCTGCAAAGCTTTCGGCATAAACAAACTTAAAAATAAATTAATCTTACATCACTTTTTCTGACATTTCGGAATTGTCCTATGAACTATTTGATTATTAATTACAACTTTCCTTTGTGAAATGACCCATTTAAGTGACTTATATTGCAGGGAGGGGTTACAATTTCAGGCAGGCTCCCTAGGATTTGAACCCACAACCTTTACTCTTCTAGCACAATATTCTTCTTGTGGGAATTACATGCATTTCTTGCTATTACCATTAGGAATTCAGGTGGTTTATATGTCATCCACTAATTTATTATCTTTGAAAGTTTTAATATGTATTTATTTCTGTAATATTACAATACTACAATATTCTGCTTAACTCTTAATTTAATTTAATTTTTAAATTTGTGTTTACTGGTTGAAATAGTCAGAACTGAGCAAATTTTCAAACCTCAATCAATCAATGGGACACAGTTTAGTGAAAAGTGAGTTTAGCAAAAGTTCTTTGTTGGATTACACGAGGTTTGAGTGAGGTTTTGATTCCCAGCACTGTAACATATGAGGAGGAAGCCTGACTTTAGCTTACTGGGGGTCTCATCTCAAAAACGACAAAAAAAGGACTGAATGTGTTTCGGAAATTTGCTCTTCTGCATCAAGCTCTTGCAGTGGCATCAGGAATAGGGTGGATCCGCCCTTTTTCCCCTAACCCTATCCCAAACCAGTCCCCCCAATCAGCAAGCTCCGCCCCCACCTTCCTTCCCACACGATATACTGTACATCGCTCCCTCCACTGCTGGGGCAAATTCGCTCCCCCCAAAGTCAAGCTGCTACCGACGGCGATGAGCTCACGTGTCGCATGCTGGCATTGATCGCTCAGCTGAGCCTCTAGCTCCACACCGTCGGCTCACATCCTCACTCACCGGGCTCCTCCATGTGGGCCAGGATCCAGCTGAAGGCCATCTCAGCTCCCATGTTTCCCGTATAGTACACGGCCTTCCGGCAAGCCTCCAGGGGAAAGCCCATCTCTGCCAGCTGTGCTACCGAAGACTCGTCTATTTCCGGATCTGAGGAAAGCCGACACAATGCGGAATGCTACTTCAGGCCGGTCCTGACCATCGCTCGTCATCTGTGTGTAAACAAGGCACTCCCTGGAGACCTTCATTATCCCTCTGTTTACTACTTAAGTTGCCTTCTGAAGTGTATCAATATAGAAGAACGGGCGGCTAAGCAGACCCACAATCCTGTCCTTCCTCACGTTCCTTTGCTTAAGTATTTCACAGTTGTTGTCGCATTTATTAAGGGGATGAAAAAACACCAGCACTAGCAATTACTTATTTAATTACATTTAATTAGACATATGGACAGACCAAAGATATACTCAACAGACAAGTTATCATTCGACTGGTGCGTTTGTCAGAATGTGAGAAAGATGGGGCTCATTTAGAAAACGGGACTGTCGGGCAGAGCGGGATAAATACTTACAATCAGAGAAGCTACTCGCGTTCCCTAAAAAGCAGAAGAAACAAGAGTGAGTGTCTTAGAGCTGCGCTTTTGCTTTTGTCATCGAGCCACATTTAGGGTCCTCGGGAAGCGAACGGGGTTACCTGTGTCGCCATTGATGAAGAGGCTCCAATCTGAAGGTACTGTCGTTCCGAAACAGAAGCGGACGCGCTATGAATGCGCCGTTATGAGTACGGCTTCCTCGCCGCTGCTGACTAAACACATCTATTGATACTGGCGCGCCCATGCATGAGAGCCGCAGCGGGAATTTGCAACTCAAAGCGCAAGCTGTCGGAAGGCCGTGCTCCCCGGCGCAGCGTCTCAGAAGCAGATGTTTGCTGTTCCCGCGAATCACTCTTTCGGGGGGGGGGGGGGGGGGGAATTTTGCTCGGGCAAAGCGCAACAGAGGATGCTGGGTGTGGTTCAGGGGTTTTAAAAAACCACACACAAAGGTCGGGAGGGGGATGGGG
>JAODKE010000047.1:8993209-9026134 GCA_026779605.1 Mormyrus hasselquistii | reverse complement strand
AATGCACATTAACAGGCATACTAATAGGCCTAGTCTGCTTACATAGTATAAAAATATGTAACTGAGGAAAATTATTAAGACTGCATGTTCTTCGGTTTGCAACACAAGCAAGAATTGTTCCATTAGCTTAGTGATGCACAAGTAGTTCAATATCCCCATGAGCCGTTAACTTCCTACAACACGCCGGTATCATCTTTCCATTATAACGGAAATTCAATACGGGAAGGCAAAGAAGTTTGATGCTGCAGACTATTTGTTGCGCGCAAAGGGGAAGCACGGGCTCCGTTTGCGGGTCGCGGACTAACGGGGTACCGGTACACAAGCGGAATCACACAATCAGCTTCGGGAACACGCAGAGGGAGAGCGACCTGACACGGCTCTGCTTTCCCGGTGGATAAGACACCGGGTCCAGCCTCAGCATGTCCCCCATCCTGTCACTGCTTCTCCTGCTGGTATCAGGTAGGACTCTGGTCACATCCCTGTTACCGTAACCCACCCGCAGCGTGTACATCTCTATACTGAGAAATTGAGTTTCTTCTGCAATGAAAATAACCTTTGCAGTGGGAAGATCGGCTCACATCAAATCGAAACACTTAATATTTTTTCTAGGAAAAATAGTTTTAGGAAAGAAAAATGTCCAAAGCCAATAACGGCAGGCTGAAATATACGTTACTTGTGACTGATAATTACAAATGTTTTTTCCCCACTAATCAGAGACGTTCATCCATTTTAAAATGTAGGACAGTATAAGGACAATGTGTAAATGCAATCATGTTGATGCTCGTTTAAATGGATCAGCACAATAATTCATGCGGTTAATTTTGCCGTTTCTATGTATAAATTTGACTGTCTAATACACGAAAAAGCGGGTTTGCATTTTGTCCCCGAATAATGTGACTGCTTGGTACAAGCCGCGGTGCTTCTAAGCCTAATCTGTAGCCGGCCTATAACATGCATAAGGCTGATTAGCCTGGTATTAAATTAAAAGGTACATTCCTTTCTGTCATAAACAGAAGTGTCTAGGAAGATCAGGCAAGCGTATTTGAATTACACGCGGGATGTTGCTTTTGTATGACAGGAACACGGCGCTATCAGGCTAGAATAATTTAGTGTAAATATGCTATGGGCTGTTCAGTCAAATAAGGTTCTGAAGGATTAGAATATTAATGATAGTTATACAAAACACAGAATCTCAGTGATGTATGCTTTCAGTCAAGGGAATCCTCCATGTGCCATTTACTCATAAACTGAGGACATTTACCTACCAAACAATGTAATGTGTCACATGATGTATTTACGATGGGGACCTGATGACTGACATACAAGGCAAATGATCTGGGAGAGGGGGGAATGGTTCTAAATACCAGATGATGGAAAGCACATTACACGGTTGACAGTCTGTTTATTTAATACAAGCGGGAATCATGTCCTGCTTATTCAGCCATTTGCTGGCTACTTGAAGTTATGTTCTGCTTAGACGTGAAGATCGGTGACAGCAGCCGGGGTGTTTGAACGCCTCACGCTCTGCTCCGTAGCACCCTCCTCCGAGCCGTTACCGGAGAAGCCCAGGAGGTCCACCCTGAATCAGCTCACCAGAACACTCCTGCGTAACTACGACTCCGGTGTGAGGCCCGTGCAGAACTGGACCAACCCAACCATCGTCTACATTGACTTTATCGTCCAGTCTGTGCTGGATGTGGTAAGGAGTGCTCCCCACACCCGGTATTTCCTGGGAGGGGTCGGCAATAAGTGGATGAAGTTTGAAGAACATTTGTGAGGAGGTTAACTCTGCAGATCGTTTCACTGTGATGTTAATTCTCAGCGTTTCACACCGTGTCTGAACCGAAAAACCACACCTTACAATCTCGTTTTATCTTTCAGGATGGACAGACACAGAAAGTAACTACCAGCATTTGGTATCGCCAGGTTCGTAGGTATTTCTCCTTTAAATTTTTCTTTTTTTATAAAGAACAATCATTTTCTAGAATTTATGTGGACGATCACTGCACAGTGCATAAATATAGGCAACAGGACTGACGTAGTCACTTCAGCCATTTTTCATGGGGTAGTCAGTTTGATATATATCTATGCACTTGCTTAATTTGGGGCACTCCAGTGATAAAAAAATGCAGATCTTATCCTGTGTACTGACACAATAATGTTCAGTCCCATTAGCTGATAATTTGATTTCTGATAATTTGATTACTAAGCAGTGAATGGGGATCGAGTGTCCTGAACAGCACTGCTCTGTACTTTGGACCATCAATGACAGCCAGGGACAGTTTTAAAGGCAAAAATATTGCGCAAATGTTCCCGGAAGTTTAACAAAAGATGCATTTGCAGATGGTCATTTTGGTTGATCGGGGAGAAAAAGCCTTGTTAGAAATGGAGAGACAGCATGTTTCTGTGAGTTGTGCAAACACCTAGCGATGACCTGCCGACGCGAAGACCTGCCGACGCGAAGACCTGCCGACGCGATGACCTGCCGACGCGATGACCTGTTATTTGCTCATCTGTCCTTCACAGATATGGAAGGACGAGTTTCTGGTGTGGGACCCTGCAGATTTTGATGGAATCAATGAAATCTCCCTTTCTTTGGAAGCAATATGGGTACCCGACATTATCATCAGCGAATTGTAAGCCCTAGCAAATGCAACTTATCAACCCTCTATCTATTTCGTACCTTCGGTCATCATAAAAGCTCTTCTAAGGGAGATCAGTCGAAGAGAAAGAACTTTGAAACCAATCGTTTGCGTTCATCAGAGTCACTGGGCACAAACCTCCAGGATGACGAGTAAACAGTATTCTCCGGGTCAATCCCAGAATGCCTTTCAGTAGATGTCCCCTCTCCCACAGTGTGGACGTGGGCCGCTCACCGTTGCTGCCCTACGTTTACGTCAACTCCTCTGGGATGGTGAAGAACTACAAGCCCATCCAGGTGGTCTCCGCCTGTTACCTGGAGATCTACGCCTTCCCATTTGACAGGCAAAACTGCACGCTGACCTTCCGCAGTTGGCTCCATACAGGTGACCACAAGGTGACCCCCCCCCCACCCCCAACCCAGCTCATCTATGGCAGGGGCCTTCAGCAGTAGAAAACAAATTTTGTCCCTTGGTGGTCGCTTATGTTGCCTAATGGGAAGGGGAGACATGGATACTTGAGTTAATGTTGATCTTGAGCCTAAGTTTATAGTGATAAATTGTTTGACCTCAGCTTACGGTAACTCATAAGAACTCGTAATACGTAATTTCCTTTTAATATTTAATACGATACATGTATTTAATGGCGATACATGTATGTTACTTAAGGGCATCAGCAAGGCCTGTGGTATGATTGAACCTTGCTGGGTGAGAAGCGCTTTAATCAGCCCTGCATTCACGCCCCACCCTGCTCCCCCCTGGCCAGTGAACGAGGTGGACCTAGTCCTGTGGAGGAGCACGGAGGAGGTAGCCAGCGACACCAGGGAGTTCATGAACAACGGCGAGTGGGAGCTGCTGTCGGTACCTTCACGGTACTGGCGACTCCACATGGAGGACAGGGACTACGCCCAGATCCAGTTCAACGTACGTAATGGTGCAGGGCCCCCTAGGGGTGGGGAGGTGAATTGTTAAATGGCACAAGTTTCTCGGGCTGTGGCGATGGTCAGGGTCAAATCTGGCCTAAAGTCACTGTCAGAGTCCTACTTACAGCATAAATGCTGGAGTTCTGGGCTACAGCTGAAGTCTGTCCTTTGTCATGGTGTTGGGTTATTAATGGGGGAGGGGGGTGAGGTCTGACCCAAGCACTGCTGGAAAGTAACTGTCACCTCACTGCAAATTCTTACATGTATGTGCACTGTAGTGACTCATCGCTTCAGTTCAATCATCCTTAATCAATAACTTTTCCACCCTCAGTGACATTATGAACGCCAGGGCTAATAGTGAAAAACTGGGAACGGAACAGATTTCCTTCCACATCCTCACTAAGCAGATACCTTCATAAGACCATGCCTTTGCTAAAGATTATAAGTTAATAAGAGTTATATCTTTGTGAAGCCCTCGCCTTCATTAGGTGCTTCTGTGCAAAGTTTCAGGTGTGGTTGCCAGTCCATTGATCCTCAAAATGAGCTCATTGTTCATTTTTACCCAGTCGGCCTTGACCAAAACAGGGAGATCCAACACAGGAGCTAACATACGATGGTTATAGGGGGTATTTTTAAAATGCTCTCTGTGGTTGACGGGAGGCACTGAAGCATGCATGTCATTATGACAACAGAATCCGAAAGCAATTGACAGATTTTAAAATGTCAATTATCCAGTCCGCAGAGTGCAATAAGTGTGTTAAGGAGATTGCCCGGAGTCAGCGATCGGGTTAAGCGCTAATGCTAATAGATGAGGGCGCACCGCTGACAGCATTCCGATGCTAATGAGGCGAACTATCTGGCACTTGATCGATGAGTATCTTGTTCTGCCAGAGGAACAGGTCGGCCGGCTGCTGCTGGTGGGTGAACCTTCGCATGCCGAGAGGTTCTTTGCAGGGAGAACAGTAGGGTCTCTCGATTACAGCTACTCCAGGCCTAATTGCAGAACCTTTGAGGGAATCCATATTTGCTTTTTTATAAAAAAAAAAACTGCTCTTTGCTCACAGCTGTAAAACTGCTCTTTGCTCACTGTGATGGCTCAAGGGAAGAGTGGGGAGAGACGGTTTGATGGATTCCTTAAATTGTAGGGGTTTCCAAAAGCATGACACCATCTCACTGGTTCCTCTAATGCTTTGGACAGAATAGGCAGAGGTGGAGAGTTCAGGTCCAGAGAGTACAAACCCAGACCAAGATTTTGTTTCAATTGACTAGTTGAGCATAAAGAGTCACAATCACAGAGTACTCAACTGGTTGGTTGAAACAAAATCTTGGTCTGGATTTGTACTCTCTGAACCTGAAACTTCCACCTCTGTTTGTTTCCAACAAAGACAGGGGCAGAACATTCTCTAAGGAAAAGCTTACTTGGTTATCCGCTTTTTATTTATTTAAGCAGACATTTTTATCCAAAGTGACATACAACTGAGAAGGGAAGCTCAGACAGTTCCCAGAGCAATTATGGGTAAAGGGCCTTGCTTAGGGCGCCAATCGGGAAATCACTCAGCTGACCCTGGGATTCAAATTTGAAAACTCCTATAACCACAGACATAGCAGGTAAATTCATTCAGCCGCAAAGCAAAAATAGAGGAAGTGTCTGGCTTTCCAGTTTCACCCATGTAGGGCGATGACGTCTCCCCCCCCGCGTGGTCACCCACAGGTGGTCATCCGAAGACGGCCTCTGCTCTACGTGGTCAGCTTACTGATCCCCAGCATCTTCCTCATGATCGTGGACGTGATCAGCTTTTACCTGCCGCCCAACAGCGGCACCCGGATCAGTTTCAAGACCAGCATCCTCCTGGGGTACACTGTGTTCCGGGTCAACATGACGGATGAGCTTCCCGCCACGGCTGTCAAGACGCCACTCATCGGTATGCAAAGACCTTCACTAACATCAACACAAAAGAAAAAATTTTTCCTGGGAGAAACTTTGTTGCTGGAAGAAAATGACTGGAATTGCATGATAAATAATTGAATTATCCAACTAAAACTTGAGCAAAAAAAAAAAAAAAACGTAATCAATAGAAGTCAAGGGAAGAAGATATCAATATCTGTAATCTCATTTCAAGATGTCCAAGGTTACTTGGAGTGAGGTACAGATAATGATATCCCCCAACTCCCATCACCCAGTTACTTTTGGCAGCCAACTGGCCTTGGACTTTCAAAGGATAATGTTTCTGCATGACACACATAGCCATTTTTGATCTATTCCATTGTATCGCAGCGTTTTCCACACTTTCAGTGTTACAAAATGTTACAAAGTGTCTGCTTTTCTCTTTTCGGAAGTGTGCTGCATTTTTCATGAGAACACTGCAGGTTGCGAGTTAATGCATCAACATTTATTTTCGTTTTAGTCACTTGGTTTTTATTTAGGAGCATCAGAAAGGGAAAATTCACTAAATCACACCCGACATGGCCTCGGGGAATGGCTCTCTGTCCCAGCACTGTTCAGGGAATTTGTAATTATTGGCCCCGCTGTGCTTTAGCTAAGCGTCGACAAGCGTTCGCATGATCTTTACAGAAGCTACTTGATGCTTGGCTGCTTGTCCCACCCCAGGCGTGTTCTTTGCCGTCTGCATGGCTCTCCTGGTGCTCAGCCTGGCTAAATCCATCTTGGTTGTGAAGCTCCTGCACCACAATGAGAAGGAGATGAAGGAGATGTCAGTGTCCGCCTGCCTGCTGGACAAGTACGGTTCTTCCAGTCAGAGCTTTAATGAGAGCTCCTTCACCTCTGTGAAAACCTTGGATGAGGTGGATCAATGTGGAGGTAAAGATGTGTATTAGGGGAATTATTGAAGAGGGAGTCTGTTTGTGGATGCGCCCTCTGCTGGCAAGACGCAGGCGCGTGCTTCAGGCTTTTCTGTGCCGCTTTTACGGATGTGGTCACATCATTTCCACCACATCATTATTCATACACATATACAGATCTCCCTTCACGCCAGCAAGCCACATCTTTCAAGCATCATTGGTATTTCCCACGTGTAGCGCCAATGGCGATCTGGCCACTTTCTGGGGGACACTCGGACACATTCCCGACGCTGGTCATTGGTATATCATCCTGCCGTTCCAGGTTTCGACTTTGACTTCCATCTAGAGGAGGACCTCCTGTCCCTGTGTGAACCCCAGGACATGGCCTTGCAGCTGGAGAAGATCCTGCAGGAGGTCATCTCCCTCAAGTACTACCTGCACCAGATAGAGAGTGATGGTGCTACAGAAATGGACTGGTTGGCGCTCTGTTCTAAGGTGGACAGGTTCCTCTTCTACCTGTACCTCCTCATCCTGGCTGTCTACTCCAGCACCATCCTGCTCCTCTGGATTGCCTGGAGCTCAGTGTGAAGTAGCCGGTGTGGTTTTCGCCACCTTGATTAACGTGGCAGATACTATGGGTAAACAACAGTCTCCAGTAACTAATACAGACGGACCCAAAGCCGGAATAAGATGCCTTCAAGTGTCTAACAGTCTTACCATGGAAAATATGCTTTTGATTTATATATGGTAATAAATATTGATGCACAGTAATCAGACACATTCATGTCACTGGTTTTTAGAAATATAGCTGAAATTATCACAATTGCTTTGTTATAATATTTTGTTCAGTCAGCTTATTGTTTATAACGTTTCAAGTGAAAATAAAAATGTATTTATGGTAATTAAATGGAGTTTGGGGCCAGACTTTTGTAGGGCCTTTTATGGATCAGGCCTGTAGTAACACACCATAAGTGTTATTCAGATAAAAGAATTTGTATCATACAGAAACAGATGTAACTCAGTTACTGATGGAGCCTCATTCAGGCTTGATCAAGGTCAGCATTGTATTTTGACTGCTGCAAATCCTAATAAACACGTAACGTGACATACATGCGGCGTGCCGGATCTCTCGGTCTCGTTCTCCCATAATCACCCCTAACCCCCATGCAGCTGCGCCTCTGCGAATTACACCCACCAGTGAATCTCAAGGTGATTTCTTTCCCATGATGAAATGACGTGTTATTATCATGTTCACTGTGAGCAAAATTGCAAGTCAGCAAGGGACTGAACAGAGGTGCGTGTATGTGTGTGTTTGGGTGGTGGGGGGGGGGGGTGTAGGTGGGGCAGAGGAATCTGGCCACTCTGTACCAGAAAGCCCATGTGACAACAAGTAGGACCAGCTGTGATGTAGCAAGCAGGATGGATGAAGGGATTCGCAGATGAGTAGGTCAGGAGGCGGAGTCGGGGACGGCTAACGTGGAACAATGGAGAGTACAGGAACGCATTACTATTAAGGTCAAGATCAAAACTTACTTTATTAACCCCAGGGAGAAACTCTGGTGCATAGAGTAGCAAGAATGTAGTGCAAAACAAACAAAGTGCGGTGCCACTAGAGATTTTGGGCCCCATGAAAGCATAATATACTGGGCCCCCAACCCAGTAGGGCTCCTGGCCTTCAGGGGCCCATGGAATCGTCTTAACCCCCCCCCCCCCCCCCACCAACAAACCCAACCAACCCCCCCCCCCCCCCCCCCGCCAACCCAGTCTAAAAGCGGGCAGCACCTGGCCGGGCATGTGCTACGTTAGATTTAGATCTGATACAAATAAATGGGCTATATTTAGCCGTGACTGGGCCTGGAGTTCAGCGTCACTTTTCAGACACAGCACCAGAGATTTGATTTGTCAACTGGTAAAAGCACCACATGATAGACCCACCTGTTGTGTACAAACAGTCCTGGGCTGCAACAACGACATAATATGCGACGCAGAACTTGGGATCTGTATCACAAAACTGGATTTTTAGGTTAGCAAGATAACTTGTCTGATTTAAGGTATCCCAGGCTAAATGTAGGTGAACGGAGATGAAGTCTATTTAAACTTGGATACTTTAAATTGCAACAAATCATCGAGCTAACCAACAAATCTCACTTCGTGATACAGGGCCCTCCCAGGAAACAATGCACTGTGAAATTTCATAATAAAAATGTAAATTTGCTTGACAGTTTTACCATGCACTCTCACAGTTCGACCATGAATTTGTTTTAGCGCATTGGGACACTTTTCGAAGTTCTACTGTGAAATCAGTCAAATTGTAAACTTCACTGTCAGAATGATTAAACGGCAGAAGGGCTGACCATGAACTTCGAAGTAAAACGGACGTTTACAGTTGTACTATGAAACATTCCTGGTCGAACTGTAAACTTTATAGCAGAAGTACGAATAATTGAGGTTTAACTGTAAACTTCACAGTTTTACTATGAACTTTCACTGTCCGTTCCCTCCTGAGAGCCGCTCCACGGCAAAAAAAGCAATCACATGTCACAAGGAAGACGACTGAAAGCACAGAGATACTTAGACGTTTCCAAGACAGGAGACTGAATTCGAACTTTGCGCTGTCGAGAGCTGTCTCACCTAAGAACACCTTTCCATTTCGTCTTCGTGGCGCAGTACCTCCTGCTGCATGTGTGGCTTTCTGTGACAAACATCAATGAAAATCAGAAACATTTGAATTTATTTATTTAGCAAACACTTTTTCCCAAAGCAACATACAACAGAGAAAGCGAGGTCAGACAGTCCCTGAAACATTGAGGGTTTAGGGTTTTACTCAGGGGCCCAGTGCTTAAATCATTCTGCTGACTTTGGAATTAGAACCAACGACCTTCTGCTTATGGCCGCAGAGTCTTAACTGGCTGCGCCACACATTGCCCACCTGAACAACCAAAAAAGATTCCTCAGCAACTGTGGGGAAACCGCAGTGACAAATTTCATAATCGCAGTGTAGGGATGAACCTATCAAACTGGGTCAAACTGATCCAGATGTAGCCATTGGCTTCTACTGACCCGTCGCAAGGTATGGAACCAGCTGACAAGCTCCCATGCTGCATTAAGCGCGATGGCGGCAATGTACCAGAAGTGCCTGGAATCCCTGCCAGCTGGTGGGAAGGATCCCGCCAACCACTCACTTCCTGTAGGGCCAATTAACCACCCACGGAACCAGATTATACCAGCAGCCCCTGCTCTGTGACAATGAGGAGCGGAATCCAATTATCCGGTTTACATTAACAGATAAATGGGGACAGATGCTTGTCCCAGAGAGAAATTTTCACAGAGTGATATGGACAACACTGTGTATATTTCAACTGAATTGCTAATTGCCCAGAACCACCTTCTCTCAGCCATGCCGTGAATATCCTGTAAAAAAAATATTAGCAAATGAAATACAGCACCAGAGAATAGTCTGAACACATCTGCTTTTAATGCATTTGTCTCTATTTTAGGTATGTTACTGAGCTTATGGTGAAAGACCTTGAGGCAATGAAATAATACATATCTAATATTTCAATGACCAAGATAAGTGTTCAACATCTCAAAATTTTAGACTCTTCAAAACAGCCCTTTTTGGCTTCAATGGCAGCACTGCAGACGTTTGGCATTCTTTCAGCCAGCATCCGGCCTTGTAGCCACCTGGAGTGCTTCTCCAAGAGTTCTGAAGGAGATTCCACAAGTTCTGGGCACCAAGTCAGCTATGTTGCTCTTACTCTTCGATCCAACTCATCCCAAATTAGCCCTATAGGGTTTAATTTGGGGGATTGTGGGAGGCAGGTAATCTGTCACAGTGCTCCCTCATTTCGTGTTCAGAAGATAATACTCACATCATAACCTCAAGGTGTGCTTAGGGCCGTTATCTTGATGAAAAACAAATGATTTTAAGTCTATACTGACCTATGACTGGTACTGTGTCTCCATAGTTAACATCCGTTTGGAAATCAATTATGAAGAGACTAACATGATGTATTCCACTATTCCGCCTGACATCAGATGTCAGGGTTAGATAGTGCAAAGAAAAAGCTCAACTCAAAGTATAACTCAAACTAGGCCAGAATAAGTGAAAACACAATAACTCAATGACACATTTATTGTCATTGCAAAATATACAATAAAATTTGCTTGCCTATTTAAAAAAAAAAAAAAAAAACTAATTCTAAATGAAAATTAAAACATCGTAAAATTTGTTTGAATATTTTAGAAAATTATACTGCAGATATGAAACCATCCAAACATAAGAGGAGCGTATCTCTGCTTGCCTGGATGAGATCACATGTCAACCACACAAAATCTCCCACTAAAGATCATGCACAATCTTGTTTCTCAAGGAATTGGTGATTATAGATTTGTGTATTGTTTACATTCTCAAACAATTGCTGGGTGCAATTATCTTATTAAATTATATTACAGTTTGACACTATCTGCTTTTTCAACATTAACTATAATAAGGTGCTGAAAGACTGTAGGTCTATTTATATCACCCCCCCACCCCACATGTCCTGCCCCTTACCTCCTTGACGGTGCGTTTCAGGTGCAGGTATATGCTTTGTCCAGTCTTGCGGTAATGTCTCTCAACGTGCTCGCGCCCAAATCCCAGAAATGTGTTCATACACACATAGAGGCCACCATCGGATTCCTGGGAACAGACACAGGTCGGCTGCAAGGTGGATGACATTGTGGAAACTCTGTAGGATTTCAAAGATCCCTTATATCAGGTTTTCCCGCGCCGAACAAACCAGAGCAACGGGAGGTCGGCTGGGGGGGAGGGTTCAGTTCACATCGCTCACAAACTGGAAATAAGTGAGCACCATGACAGCATCATACCAGGGTTTCCAACTTCGGTCAGCTGACTGGCGTGAGATTTTCAATTCGAGACAAGTCTGCACACGCATTTGTATGTATGTAAGTCTGTAGGGTTTTGATGCTTTTGATGTAGCTAATTTTAGGTGTATAACGGAATAATACACATTTGCCGTAAGATTTCTTGTGTGAACGTGAGAGTTTGAAAGCGTGAAAGTCATGCTTGCATCCTCCTGTGGGAAGTACGTGTTGTTTGAATGCAGTGTTAGATATCAGGGGGTATCTTTGGGATACGTACATCTGACAGGGGTGCTGAGATTTTGGGCGCCATGAGAGCATATCATTTTGGGCCCAATTGCACTTCTAATTTTTTCTAGGGCCCCCGTCACTCAGGGGCCCTTGAATTCCCCCCAGCACCACTGAGCTGTCACCATTATTGAAGAAGAGAAGAAAGTGAGGAAAATTGTTAATTGATCCCATAATTAGAAGCTTCCTTCCTATCTTGTCCTACTGGGGATGCAGTCCAAGTATAATAAGGATGTTGTGTTTCCTTGCTATATACTTTTTCCGCCCTAAGCTTATCAACGAACTTGCTCATGAGCTAAATATATTAGATATAAGATTTATGAGAGGATGCTGGACTTCCTGGTGCTTTTCAAACATTTCCTTTGACTCAAGAGTCCAGCTAAATTTGGCGGCTACAGAGCTCTTTCAAAACGGCTTGATAACGAACAAACATCTGATCTGTGCATGTATAAGAAAAGCTTCATAATCACAATTTTATTCAAAGACCCCAAACTAATCTGCGCAAAAACACCGCAGATACACTGCGTACCTGGGATTTGGCCGCGGTTTTATACAATCCGGAAAAACACTTAAGGAATCATTAAAGTGACACACTAGCTGGAAGAGACAGCAGATAAAAATAGCCTGTATTCAATCAGACGGCATGGCCTCCAGACAGTCAACTAACCATTAAATTGTTTATGATTGTGCATGCTCAGTATTGTCAACCTTTAAATTAATATATATACTATAAACGTATGCATGTATTTTTTTAAACAGCAATTTCATTGTCATACATCCATATCAAAAACACTGCTGCACCAGAATATAATAAGTACCACAATTACGTTTTCAGTTCTTACAAGACGGATTCATAAGGTCATGTAAAAAACAATAGTAAGATCGTACTTTTTTAGTATTTTGCATATAATAAACCTATTATTAGGAACCTCAACCAAATAGATTTAATTTGTTTTAGTAAATCTAATGTTTTGAGTGTAGTCAGTGGCATCAGCAATATATTCAAAAATGGAAGATAATCTATTTGTGGACAGAAATTTGTTTTCAGTGTTAGTATGTGTTCGGCATTAGTTTATTAAGAGCTTTTAACCGCTTAACCTCTAGTAATGTTGGGCTAAACGAAACATGCGGTTAGTCCAGCGCGACCCGGGTCAAACTGCGGACTTACTGGGGTATCGTAAGAAAAGGCACATTCACTCTTGAAAACTCTATCTCCAGTTCTTGGCACCCTGATGGTGGGCATATAGGGCACCATGAGTTCCCCTAAATCTGTGGCCATCTTCGCGTTACCTCCTCCGGATCCACAGTGCCACAGCTATTCCAGAGCCTCGGAGCGCTTGTCAGGCAGAGGTGCTATTTTTAAACCGCACAGACTCCGCATTCCTCCGGCATCCCGAGAAAGCGACACTACAAAACACTGGCAATGTTTACACAGACCCAGATTTTTATATCACGGGGGTCTATTTTAGTCTTGAAGAAAGATGAAATAAAAATACCTTTCATTCTTTACCTTTTGCCATACCGTTTTTTTTTTTTTTTTTTTGATTGAACTCATTTTCATTGCTTCATCTAAAACTCGATATAATGGAAAATGTTATAACATTTTCATATTTATTATTTGCGGGTAGGGGTCACTGTTCATTTTCGAGCACTCATTCAACCCCAATGTTTGCGTGGAAGAGGGTTAACAGATTCGTTCATTTAATATAATTTGAATATGCCGTTTGTTTGTATATAATTGATTAAAAGCCAAATAGCACGTGTGTCACAATATCAAATTACATAAAGTTCTCAGAAAAGTTGGTCCACAAGTCCATTTTATCATTCCTATGAAAAATCTCTATATTAGACAAAAGCACTCAAACTTGGTGCCAGGCAACTGCATGTAAGCCTCAGGTCACCAAGCATCGAATGGAGTGATGTAAAGCACGCCCCTTCTGGACTCTGGAGCAGTGGAAACGTGTTCTGTGAAGTGACGATTCATGCTTCTCTGTCTGGCAGTCTGATGGATGAGTCTGGGTTTGGCCGATGCCAGGAGAACGTTACCTGCCTGACTGCATTTTGCCAGCTGTAAAGTTTGGTGGGGGAGGGATAATGGTATAGAGTTGTTTTTTCTCTGATTGGTCTTGGCCCCCTAGTTCTAGTCAAGGGAACTCTTAATGCTTCAGCATACCAAGACATTTTGGACAATTCTATGCTCCCAACTTTCTGGGAACAGTTTGGGCAAGGTCCTGTTCCAGCATGACTGTGCCCTGTGCAGAAAGAAAGGTCCATACAGACATGGTTGGGTGAGTTTAGTGTGGAAGAACTTGACTGGCCTGCACAGAGCCCTGACCCCAACCCCAACAAACACCTTCAGGATGAACTACAATGGAGATTGTGAGCCAAGCCTTCACATCCAACATCAGTGCCTGACTTCACCAATACTCTTCTGGATGAATGGGCAAAGGATCCCACAGACACTCCAAAACCTTATGGAAAACCTCCCCAGAAGAGTGTCAGCTGTTATAGCTGCAACGGGGGGACCAGCTCCATATTGACGCCTATGGGTTTATAATGGGACGTCATTAAAGTTCCTGTAGGTGTAATGGCCAGGTGTTCCGGTATTTTTGTCCATATATTGTTTATATACAGTATAACCCTATTGTGTGTTATATAGCCTAATCGGGAAACTTAACAACAGGTTAAACAATGTATAGTGACCTCATTAACATGTTCCACATCGAATCAATATTCAGTAGCAAAATGTTTGCCATGTTGTGGCAGTGAGTAAAAGACCTCAGAGACACTTTAAATGTTATTAGTGTTGCTGCTGTGACAGTGCTGTAAGTGTAAGATTTTATCTATCGCTGTACCTAATATCACCCATTCATGTGCCACATTAAGGTCAAATGACATTGGATCATAAATAGAAAATTAGAGGAATAAAATGCAGCAATAAATGCAGCAAGAGACTGAATTGATGCATTAATATTTTCACGCAAAATAACTAGTGACACACCCATTGAAATTCCAGTACTAACTGCATTATTTGCGAAGGTAATTATCAATCAGTCAATCAACATTAATTTATATAGCACTTTGCAGCAACCTAAGAAGAACCAAAGTGCTTCACAGCACTAAAAATGACAATAAAAATAGCAATAAAGATAGAAATAAATACAGGAACAAAATAAAATATTAGTCATATTACTTGCTACCACCAGAAGTAGTGCGATTATAGTAACGCGCTACTTTGTCGGAAAGGAACAGTAACATGTTACCACCAAAACTGACAAACTTCTGCATTGGCTTGTCACATGATTTAAAATTACCAGGGAGTCGAAGTCCAGGCCTTAACGCTGATGCTCTGTTTCAGTGTGTAATTAAACACAGGGACAGCAGAGCCTGGAGAGTTACAATAACGGTAAATTCTGGGTAATCAATATCGAGTTACATCAAAGACTTGAACTGAAAGTCAGTTTCCAAAATACTATTCATTGCTGATTAGTTTCAAGTTACAAGGTTCAGTGTTTGATTGTCACGTACACAATCACACACTGTACTGTGTAGTGAAATGCATTCCCACCTGCTTCCTGGATTGTTCTTAAATTTGGGCTTGATTATTGAACACCCACAACCATATTACATTTAAACAATTTATTTTTGCAACCGAGCAATTATACAAACATATACATAATTTATCAATAGGCGAGAGGGCCTAATTGTCAGGAGTAGATTTGATGCCGTTGTCAATGAGAGTCTTGTCCAGCGTTTCGTAATGAAACCAGGGTCCATCCCCTCTCTGACGCATGTGTTTGCGAACTTCCAGCTGTGTCAACCTAAAGAAAAACAGACGAGTGGATCATGAAGAGAACAGACCCCTAAGCAAACCTGAAGATCTTCACTTTTAAAGTTGATGAAACACAATGTACGTTATTCATTTTAATGGCTCTGCGGTCACACACCTCATGTCAGCCTTCTCAGCCTCAATCTGGATCAGTGCCATCATTTTCTCATAGTCCTTCTCGGGGGGGTCGTAGAAGGTCCGAGCGATCCAGCGTGTGATTGGGTGCTGGAGGGGTGAATTGACAGACCAGAATTCACATACAAAAGCATCCTCTGTAGGCTATAAAATAGTTACATCTATAGCAAAACCCATTCAATAAAAATTAAAACAGATAAGGCTAATCTGAATTATGGAGACATTTTTTAAAAAAATTATTTATCATAAAAGTATATCTTACCCCAAACAACACGGTTTGATTTTTTGGTAGTGGGACATGGAAGCAAAAATACAAATAAAAGCTTAAGTGCCAGACATACCTTATAATATTCCCAGTGCTCAGGAACATAGTCCTCCGGAATCTCAGCTAGCTCCGCCTCCCCTTAAAAATGATTTATAAAATCAGGAATGCAATTACTACCCCATACAATGAACAAGTTAAATACACAGAAGGTGCAGTCTAATTGGAATTAAAACTTACCAATGAATATATTTACATAAGCAACGAGTGCTGCAACTGGAATTCCAGTAAGTAAAATGTAGTATTTCTATAAGACACGAAAATATACAGACATCTGTGTTATACACATATTGTAACTGCACCATTATACATACATTACACGTTATTTGCACATGACTTGACAAAAAAGTGTCTAATAAAATGAAATGTAAAATTACTCAAAACAACACTAATTAAGTTATGCAACTGGCTTTAAAAACCTGCCTCTTCTTGAACAGCATATAAACATGAAGATGCCAAGCATGCTCGCATAAAGTAATATATCCTTCCCCAGAGAAACACTTATATCAGCGCCAGGGAAGCAATTTTAATACTTGCCAAAAGGTGGAGGAATCGCCTATCGTAATAATCAGATGGCTTGATGACAAACATCTGTTTTCCATGGCTCCCAAAACGCACCGCCACTGCAATTGAAACACTTCTTATTGTTTGCAGTTCTCCGTATCAGAACAGACACATATTGATACACAGATAGACAGCTAGGTAGATAGCATACTCGCAAGGCACTTCATCATAGCAAATGTATGGCATTTGATTTCAGTTACGACTGAACAAGTATGCAATGTAAAAAGTAAATCAAAAGGTGCTGCATAATTCCTGGCTGCATATTACGCCTAACACTACATGATCTGTTTAGTCAACAGTAGCTAACAGATCAGCGAGTTCAGAGCTTCCAAGGTCAAGGCCCAAAGTAATTTAAATCCTAAAAAATAACTGCATACACACAGAGGATACTTATAACTTATACCTTTATCGTGCTCCTTCACAGCCCTAGTAAGCAAACCGCCTTTTGTAATCCCAGTTTTGAAGGGGTTTATTTTGGCCGCAATAGCGGCTGCAGACCGGAGGACGCTCATGCCCACCATTGCTACTAAGGGCAAGGAAGCGGAAGTAGCGTCACATTACTCTACAATTGACGACACAAGTCGCCATATTTCTTAAGGGGGAAAAAAAAGATCACGTGACAAAACTGTGTTACGTGTTTAAATGTACGATTCATTTTTTAGTTTGTATATCAAAACAAAGAACTGTTTTAAATAAAACATTTCTTCTGGAGGGAAATAATTTCGTTTAAACAACTGTAATCACTACTCGTGACGGTGGTAGTGACGTGGTTTCAACCTGGCCACGGTGCAGACGGCACGTGTTATGAGCAAACAACAATATTCCAATAATAAAAATAAGAAAATAAATGGAAAAGAATTTCACTTTTAATAAATTGTTTTAATTCTCAAAGAGCAAAGTCTCATTTTTACATACTAAACTTAAAAGGTTATTTTAGTTCATTTTTGTTCTGTATTTGGTACAATGTGGACCATCTCTTTGTATGTGTGTAAAGCATTTGTTGCAGGGATTAAATAGCTCCCAGACCAGACTAATGTTGTAGTGTCATAATTCATATCTGTAAAAATATACTATCTTTATAAATTAAGTTACCATTTGCTTGACAGGCAGACTGGGCCTAGATACGCATCTATTTGTCAAAAATTTACTTTGCTTCTGGGACTTCATCTCATATTGAAAGTTAGAAAAAAGTTCTATCAAAAATAACGGCACATCCAATAGAACATTCATAGCCACAAGTTATATCTGTATGAAAATAGCAAGAAACTATATGAATCAGTTTGCAGGCGTTCACCACAAAGGATTTCTAAATGAAAATACAAAAGCTGGAAATAATTTGTACAGTATATCATTAAAAAAAAATCTACAAAACGTCCTTTGTTTTTCCTGAGTCCCCTGAAATCATCTAGTTGGTCAGTTGTCTGGAAGGCTTTGTGGTATAAGATCATGGGCACTTTCGATCCACACACTGTTTGCCACCCTCTTCGTATTCCTGTTTGGAAATCCACATTTGCTGGAAGGTCCCCTGAAGACGGAGAGGGGGGAACACATCATCACTGCCCTGAGAAACCTTTCTCCAGCAAAGCATAGGATTCATAACAACTTACCTTTACCAAAACCCAAGGTCTCTGTGTTTAAAATGTAATAAAACAACATAGCGCAATAATGTGGGCATAGTTAAACCATTTGCATGTCAAAGTGGTATTTTACAGTATAATTAGTGTGTCACCTAATCCGTGACACACTGAACTACTTCAGGTTTCACAAACCGAAAGGCTCCTGTGCTTGGCTAATTAGTTCAGTTCTTCTTGTGCTTTGACAGGTTTGTTTCCTTGATTGAAAGACTCATCCAGCCGTTTCATATGAACATTAGTGACATGCATGATTACAGGACTGACCAATCAGCACACAAGAAGATCTCAGTGCTTAAGTGAAATCCAGGTCCTTTTAATTAAACTGGTAGGTTACAAATCCTCTCCTAGCTCAGACTGTGCCCCGTGGTAAGGATTAAGTCGTCACTCTACACAGAGTAGATTTTACCAGTGAGGAACCCCCTGCTGGTCAGATGAAAATGCTATTTGAACGAACATCCATCCATCCATCCCTGATTATGAAGTTCAATAAAATTCATTTAACTTGTAAAGCTATCAATGTGCAATAATAAATTAATTACAAATGTACTTATTATTATTTTACAAATTTATTTATCTGGATGAATGACCGGTTGGGCTCTCTCTTCTGTGAGAGATAATGTCCGGCCAGCATATTTGCAGGAAGCGACATGAATGGAAATCTGAAAATGTCATCCGTGGCAGCAGGCATAGCGGGAGGTCCGGACTTCACAGGGCAGTGCTGCGGCACTTACCAGGGATGCCAGGATGGAGCCGCCGATCCAGGCGCTGAACCGCCGCTCAACCGTGGTGTTGTTTGCGATCAGCTTCAGACGCATGCTCTGATCGCAGGGGTGACATGACAGGCCCTTTGTTACGTTTTACTGTCACATGGGCTCCGAGAAACACAGTGAAATTCTTAGGCTACAGGGGAAAGTGCAAACTGCAGTGTGATAAATAATAATAATAATAATAATAATAATAGCAACTTGTTGGGTCTTTTAGAAGATTAAAGAATTATACATTGCATAATTATATGACATGCATTCAGGAGCCGGGTCCTGCACTCACTGGTGGCGTCTTCTGTGAAAGCTCTCTGTTGAGCCTGTCTGTGAAGCCCTGGATGAGCGTATTACCACCAGTGACTATTACACTGCCATAGAGGCCCTATAAGATGGTGGAGGAGTGAAGTTTCATATCAGTCTCTGATACTACAACCAGTTGGACCGTACTGAATATTAAGCAGAACCTCGTTACACTTGGTCACCTCCTTGGCCACTCACCGGTCTGATGTCAATGTCACACATCCCTACACTGGTGGTCACTACATGACCCACGCCAAGCATGGTGTTCCCTGATAGGCCCTGCAGGAAAGACAACAGGCTGGGTAATGACTTAAAGGAGCGACATGGCAAGGACGTGATCAGCCGTGGATTTCCGGGGGGGGCTTACCTTGGCGTTTGAAGGGTCAAAGAGCCCTTCGGGGATTTTCAGTCTCTCTGCACCAAAGTCACAGTTAAAACCATTGGGTAGCTCATAATGAACAGTGGGCATCTGGGCTGCCACTCTGTGAAGAAAGTCACATCCATTTCTGCATTTGTTCCTAAATGCCCAGGACTTATTTACCACCAGTTCACTGAAACACAGCTCAACTCAGGTAGCATTTTAGTACATCAGATAACATTTTATTAGAACAAATGCAAAATACAGAGGTGGAAAGATCAGGTCCAGAAAATACAAATCCAGAGCAAGGTTTTGTTTGACCAATCAATTGAGTACTTTGTCTCTGTGACTCTTTATACTCAACTGATTGGTTGGAACAAAAACTGGATCTGTACTTTCTGGACCTGAACGTTCCACCTCTGGTAATATAATGTAAATTATCTCATCATTTGAGATTATTAAATTTTTTAGAACTATAATTAGAGGTAGAGCAATGCAAAAAGCAACCCTGTACTGGATAAGCAGCTGGACTCAGATGGATGGACAGACAAATGGATGAACGATATATGTAATGAAAGTGGACTCACTGTTCATCATAAGGTGAATCAGAGACCTGCAAGACTGAGGCCTGGAAATCCTGGATCACAGTCTGGATGATCAGCCCAACCCAAAATGCATGTGTGTCAATGAGAACACCCAAGAATTAGGCCAGCAAACCATCTAAGGTTGTAATATATCACAAGTATGTACAGTGTCAACGTGACAGTAATGCTGACCAAAGCAAAATGTGCATGAGGTTCCCACTTACATTACACATGTAATTGTGCCAGGAACGGGTGACTTGAGGTAGCCTCTCTTTCTTCTTCCAAAGAGGCAGGGCCCCTTCCCGTACTGCCTCCTGTGAGGAATGCCAAGGCTAGCCGATTATTCCCAGAGCTGATGCAAGAATCCCACGTGGACAGAACAATCAAAACTTTAAATGGTGCTGATATACCTTTATCGTCTGGCCAGATGAGGTCAAACTGTCCCTTGTTATGGCACATTTTTTCCCCAAGCACCATTTTTAAAGCTTCTTATGCTTAAAAGAAAGTTTTTATTTTACTCTTCTACCTGAGTGGGTTCTTTGCCTGCTTGATTTCCTGTGATTATCACTTCCCTCTGCATCTATTACCCCCTTCAGGTCTTTTTGGCCCCCAACAGTGGTGATGGAATGTAGCTTCATGAACCATTTGCTGTATTTTTTGACCCCACTAGATGGTGCTCTTGGCTTACTTTGAGGCATGCTATGAGCTCGCGCTCTAAACAGATAGCACCATGGAGTGGAGAGAGAAAATACAGCAAGTGGTTCATGACGCTTCATTTGGCATTCACTATTTAACCAGACCCAAGCTTTCCCATCAGGTCATCCCACGTTTTTTTGTCTATGAAAATAAATCTGAAATTGGACTCGTGGCCTAAATTTATCCATGCCGAGATGGCAGAGTGCAGAAATCATGCTGCATACCTAGTGCTATTCCCTTTTAAACACAGCACCCATGGGAAATGTGGGCATGTCCCTATATTTATGAATGAACTGGACTGCATTTTATCTGGTCTCACCTTGGAAGCGATCATGTAAGGCGGAATGATTTCGACATTTAGCTCCTGAAAGAGCTCCCGGCACTGCATACTCATGAAATCCCCAGCAAGGGGCGACTTGACGATGCCTGAAAAAGCAAACAAGCAAAATCTCACTCATTATCCATATAGCAGTTAATGTCGACTTCATACGATGACACAGAAACAAAAAAAAAAAAAAAAAAACTGTACAAGTTTAATTTCGTACTTTTCAAACATTTTGTTCTATCAGACGATTTTTCCTTGCAGTAAAATTTAGTCCCCGTCCTTCATCCCATTCTTTAATTTCACTGCAGTTCTGACCCTGATGGATGAAAGACTGCAACTCAGCCCTTGAGGCTCTTCAGAGTAAATGGGCCTTAATTAGGTCCCAGACTTGTTTTTCCAGTGGGAAGGAGCACAGCGGAAACAGATATGGTATCTGCACGGTTTCTCCTTTCTCATTAAGCACCCTGCTTCCCAGTTGCATCCGCATTAACAGACCCTGAAGGACAGATGTCTCAGATTCTCTCCGGTGTCAGAGCAACTGACGCCACCTAAAGATAGCCCATCTTAAGAATGATGCGGAATTCCCAAGTTGTGACAATCCTGGAAAAGCACTACGCCTCAGTGACATTCAGATTGTATTACTGACGGGCAAAAGAAAAGCAGAAAATTATCACCAGATTCTCCATGCTTCAGTAACCCTATATGATACATCCTTAAAGTTGCAAAGTCGCATATCGATCAAGGCATCATAAAGCCGATATTATAAGCAGAAAGGACACCGATGGTTTAAATATAAGTGAGGCTGGTCTGGAAACGAGATAGCCTGTTAGGGGAAGGAGCTTGCCTTGTTGAAGGACATATCCGTCATGCACGGGAATGGCTGTCGTGTGAGTGGCCCCACTGTCCAGCACCAGGCCTGTGGATCGACCATTGGCGAATCTGAAGTATTGCAGATTAAGGAGCAACAACATGGCTTAGACTTTAAGCGCTAGTAGCTGTGCGTGTAAGCTATATATGGGCAGGATGATGGTTTAAATCTTATAACAAATTACCTGAACATGCTTCAATGATATGTCTGTATACAGAAACACCTAGTTTTTAATTATGAAGTAACAAATTCAAAACCTACCCCATCCGGGTATCACTACTCTATTCAATTATTCATCATAGTGTAAAACTTTGCTATCGGTGGTGGGGCGCCGAGTCAAAGATAATCATCATAACTGCCCATGTTCATCAGCCTACAGAGTCTACAAACACTTCAGGACCAAACAGCTTCATGTAGAGCCATGCAGAACCTGACAGCTGGGCCGCTGTAATCGGCCCAGTGGGTCAGGTGACATCATCACAAGGATACGAAGACAAGACTGCGGTTTTGCACAAGAAAAAAGCGGGGATGTTGTAATGCTCAAACATCAGCTCAGTCAGCTTCTCCCTCTTCGCTCTTGAGTTCCACTGTTTTGGGAACAAAAGAAGACAGTAATAATGAGTCAAGCTAGTAAAGATACTAGGTGCAGCAGCATGATCACTGCCTGATATCAAAAACACAGTAATTTCTTCAATGTTTAAATACTCACAGGAGCTTCTGACATGAGCACTGGGTGTAGGCTGGGCTCGGACTTGAAATGCACCTTGTACGTGTGATCTAAAATTGCTTGGAAACCATCCCAGTCATCAACTGTGGGGAGAGAGAGAGAGAAACCAGTTATCAGTAAGTAACTCGCATCGATACAACGGTGCTTAGGGTGATTCCTGAGTCCAGAAAGCACTTCTACAGGACTCATTTCCCTAATTGCAACTTCATTCCATAATTTTCTTTTGCTCAATAAAAAGTTCTTTGCACTTACATGATAAGACTCTCACCAGTGGTACCAATGAGAGCAGGTGCCAGATCTTCAAGTTCCCGCCTAATCGGCATGCTAGCGAGGTCACATGCATACAAACTAAAGAACCACCCCTGGACTCTTACAAGCTAAGGTTCGACAGTTTGGAGGATCTTCGTGAAAGACAACATTGAGCAGATTCTTGAAATATCACAGCCGCAGTAACTGGCAGGACAACGCAGTTTTGGGAAAAGCAGTCTCAAAGAATGCAAACTTACTGACGCCATTTTTCAGGGGAGACGCGACTTCCATGTTCTCTCTGGGAACCCACAGCTGATTGGTGTCGATATAGTACATGGTGCCGCCTGGTTTGCTCTTGTCTCCATCCGTTTCCATTGGAGTGCTGCCATCTTCTCGGTCTAACGTCATCCCAATCGCTGTGGGAAAATCAGCCTAAGGATGGACAGTTGCATAACATCAGACCCACTACCACCTTAATAGTTTGTAGCACATGATGAGGCCTTAAACAACAAATATAAATGTGATCAGCTAAAATTAACAAAATGGAATGTAATTATCAGTAAAGTGTATTTTTTTTTTTACACTATAACCTTTGGCTGGATAAAGGCTAGTTCATACTTTTCCTCAAGCGCTTTGGGTTGCACGGGGGGAGTGACATAAATTTTGTCATCAGGGGTTAGCTGCGGACAGCTGCGGTCGGTGCTTGTGTAACCCAGATCTTTCAGTCTAGCAGTGCACGTCAACTGCACTTGTGCAATATAATTGACTAGGTATATCCAGTGGGTGGCATATATATAAACTTTGTCCCGTCAATTTGTTCAGTTCAAAACAATAGACATCAGTATCTCTGTAAGCCATGTCTCATTTATATTTGTTTAAGATTAATGATATTTCCCACCTATGTGTTGATTAGTATTGGTTTCCACACAAAAATCATATATTATCACAAGAATCGAATTGCACTTTCAATGAGAAATGTGACTGGCCAGAGGTAAATTGTAAATTTTAAACATATTTACTGTCTGTATTGTTTGTATGACAAAGCCCACATCTTAAGTAGTTTTACATAAAAAAGTTTTTATTGTTTTAAAAACCCTAGGTGAAACCTGCTGTCATAAACCTTATCTCTTCATGCTTTTGCGTAAGCTTCATTCGGGCAAAGAAGACATCTACCCTCGACAGGTCTGGAGAAATATCCAGTACGCATGCGCCGACCGCGACCACCTGCATCCACAGATGAATACAAGCTGTCTCGCAGATGACCGTCCCTAGCCGGGCAGCGCACAAAAAGCGAAAGTAAAGTACGAACTAGGCTTAAGAAGAAAGGTTCATTCATTTATTTTGTTTTCTATGGGCCTTTTTCAATGGCGTACATTTGGGTATGGACTGTAGGGTATGTGTCCCTACCAATATTATGGGAGTACCGTGTGTGTTTTTTTGGGGGGAGGGAGCAGGATGGTCCCTAACAATTTTGAAACCAAACCTACGCCCTTAAGTACTTATAACAAAGACTATAAGTATGAGCCCAATGTTTTCCACTAAAATAATACCAAGCACATATGATGTACTGCATACTGTCTTACCTTAGGGCAGTCCTCGCCTGCATAGCCAGCTCTCACGCTGTATGATCCGATGTCAAACACCAGAGCTCCAACCTCATCTGTGGTTAGCAAGATAAATCACATTTCAGCGTATAAGAACTCGATTATTATGATATAAGGTCACGGTTTTATAAAATTGTGTTCACAAAAGGCGTTACCAGTTACATGCGTTTATAACACGTTTACTGGACAATTATAAGTATCCGTCTGCATCAACAATATCTTCATCATGCACGTCAGACGAAGTGTAAAGCGCATCTATCAAAAGCTACAGGTTCAGCACCATCCTTAAAACTGATCACAAATGCCTCGTCGCATTTGTCTTTAATATTGTTTCTCCAATTGGTTTGTTTGAGAAAGTAGACGTAAGATATTTAACCGGAAAACTCATAAGACTACCAGGAGCGATGGATCGTTTCACTGTGCAGGCAGTCGCAATGATTGCACACAACTGAAAGACACCCAATGTGGCCTCATATGTTCATAGCGAGTTTTACCTCACCTCCACCATACACTCCTCCGCTCATCCTCGCTGCTGACTAAACGTTAATAAAACCTGAGAAGTTGTTATTTAAAGACTTATACAACTACGCAAAGCTACAGCCCGGGACCAACAAAAGGAAGTCTTGCCCTGAACTCATTCGCTAGGTGGTGCAACCTAACGATAAACATCACGGTTAAACTCCGACGTTTGCTCATTGGACAAAAGTGTCGCTCCTTCCTGCTTGGACGCGAAAATGTGGGCGTCCCCTGAGGCGTTTCTAGCAAGCTTGGTTGAGAGGGAGCACAACGTTTTTCGTTCACTCGTGATATAGTAGCTGTCGTTGACCATCAGGCTGAACTATCTTAAGATTCATAGTGCGTAAGCCTCCCGTAAATGTAGATTACAATGACTCAGTATTTAAAAATAAAATCCTCAATATCATAATAAAATACTGTTAACATTATTTCACCGAGGTTGAATAATAGAAATACTTTTTTTATTATCAACAAACCATGAAACAGCATTAGATAAAGGTAAACCTCTCTTTTGGTGCAATGCGAAATAATGAGAAATGCTATTTAAAAATTGTGAATAAGGAGACCTTGCATGAAAGTTTGCCTGAAATATTATTTGGATATATGTTTGGGAAATGGATAGAAATGTAAGTGCATATAAAGTGATGTTCTATAATATAACCAGCACTGACATTAAGGAATCATAACGACACATTTCCTGTCACTTTGAGAAATTTATAGTGACTCCCCCCCACCCCCAACTTCTTGTTGTGGATCAGCCGTCAGCTTGTTGCTGCTCCTCGTTGCATCGTCTTTGCACCCACACGTTGGAAGAAGCGAAACCACGTTCCGCCGGATTGCGGCCTACAAAGGGACTACACTGGTACGGTTACTGTACTTTTCCAAATCCTGAGCCCAACGCTACTGGAGAAGGTTAGCGGTCACATGTTTAGAGCGGATCAAACTTTCCGAATTTCGTGTAATGCAATATCTGTCTGTCACATTTATTCAAATTAGTCTCTAATCAAATGAATATAAAATCAATAAACAACAAGTATTATTATGGAGAATGTCATCACTTAGCCGAGTCTTATTTGATCGTGTGACCTATGCGATAAAATACATTTCTATTTCCAGCAAATGCTCTGTTTGTGAAGTGTTGTACAGGTTTTCTGTAAGTAAACTGCATTTTTTTCCTGGAGTCCAAAGACGCGAAGTTAGGTGAACCGGCGTTGCAAGATCGCTTGTCATGTGGGATTGTGAGTGTTTGTTCATTCGTATTTGTGAAGTATGCATCACCCACCTGAGTATTGATTTACTGCTCTCCGGTGACATACTCAGTGACAAAAAAAAGTGAAGCACCCAGATGGAGTGGTGGAAATAAAATGAATCTGCACGTGCATGATGAAAGGTCATGTGACTGTATTGAAATGATTATGATGTCAGATCAAACGGACATTAACGGAGTTCGCAGTATGGGCACACTGTGGGTCCCATGTCAGTAGGGTGTGGCACCCCCTTTGGGCCTGGATACATGCGGCGATACGGTGTGGAAGGGAGTCACACAGCCATTGTATCCTCTTCTGCCGCAAGTTTGGCCTCCAGATCCTGCAGATTGGTACTAGGTCTGAGTTGACGTCCGAGCTGATTCCACACATCATCGATTCAACCCTGGCTGGCCACGGGTGGACCTCAACATTTTTGTTTGAACATTCCAAGCTAATTCAGGTCTTTTTTTCACATTTGATTTCTGAAACTTTAAATATGAAAAAGAACTGATTGTTTTGTAAAACAAATCTGTTTATGAATAACCCCTTGGTTCAATATATATATGTTTACATATATATGGTTCTGAGATCTGAAATCTTGCAAGATATTTTAATTATTAAATTAAAAACAATAACCCTGTCCATAGAATAGGATATTTTAAAATAATATTCTCATGTCATTATCTAAATGTCATCTAAATGCTTTGTAAACGAGACAGACGACAGAGCACTAAGCGTGAATTATAGAACTTTACGGCAAACGCTCAGTTAAAGTACAGCCCGTGAATGCTGATTATTGGGCAAACATTTGATCAGCCATAGTAGATTTATATCTAGCTGCTTAGGCTGACATTTTCTTCTAAAGCAACTTAAAATGTTGATCCCTTTATGGAACCGGACGTTTTCCTGGAAGAGTTCGGCTTGAGTACCATGGCCATTGAATCTGTGGCCTTAACCTTAACGACAGTGGTTGCTATAATTAGGAAGGAGCAGGTACCGAGGATGGGACCTGGGCCAGCTAGTGCCAAAGGAACATCCAGGTATTGGATTCTCACTTGTGTGGGAGAGAGAGACAACTGAAGAGCTCAGCAAACTATCGTAGAGAGACAACTGGAGAGCTCAGCAAACTATAGTCTTTCATCCCCTAAAATGAAAGTTCTGTGAGCAGCAGCATCCTTTATGAAGAGTAGCCCACTTTTCTGTAGCTTGTCCTTCCTACATTCTTGACGTCTTTGTTGGGGTTTCCTAGGCAACAGGAAACCACCCAAGGGGATACATGTGTTTCATAAGAGGTTTTTTTTTTTTTGGCTATTTTGGCTTTCAGTCTGAATTAAATTGTAAGCACATCACAGTTAATGATTTTAGTAACATTATATTATGTATAAGAAATCAAATAATTGCAAATAATGAATAATTATACATAAATATATAGATATATATTGTCCAGTGTTTGGGACTTTCAACTATATTTATTAAGGTTGGGGTTAAATCCATACCCTTTGTGATTTTTTTAAGTACAATTGGGTTTGACTTAGAAAGAATTATTATTATTATTATTTCGTTTGTGTTAAAGATCTGATTGCACACTTAATATAGTAAAGATGGACAATTCAAAATAAAAATACTTTTGGTAGTAATCTGCATGGAACATGGTTCCTGACACGAATGTGATGGGTTCTGGTGTGATGGTACCCTGGCACGTTAAGTGTTCCAAGTTCCTGCGGAACCATCCTATCTACAATCGATTGGAGCAGCTCAGTCCTGTAGCAACACCAAAGCTGCAGGGAGCCCAAGGGTATCATTCTGATGCAGGTAGTATCATGAGACATAATCATGGAATTATTCATGTAGTTAAATCTCCACCCTGGGAGGGTCTAATTTTACAACGTGACATTTAAACAATGGAAAGTGTGCTTTGTGGACCTGAGCAAATTTAACAGCTGCGTGTGTCCCAAAGGTTATCAGACAGTGAGCAATGGCGAGACAATTTAGATGTATGCATATAGCTACTGCGACGATATTTATAGCCTCCTCTGTGTCTGTTTTAAGAAACCAAGTCGTGTTATTTTTGCCCCCATGGAGTTGTTTTTCTCCTTTGCTGTGATTGGTTAAGAAATCTACCGGCTAGCTTGATTCAAATAACTGTCCCTGGGCACAGTTTATATTTCACTGGCACAATACAACCAAAGTTGCTCTGTTATTGTCATTTTAAGGTTCGGAAGGTTACTGTGTTCCATTCATTCAGTAGAATGAAGTTAAATGGTACTATAAGGTGGTTTTTATGGCACATGGTAAGGTACAGTGCACTGTAGATCTATATTTTTTCCTATGAGAATAAAATAGCTTAGATACTGTAAATATGGATATTATTGAATAATCAGGCGTATGTATAAAATGTAACATTTTTTTAAGAAATCGACTGGCAAGCTTGATTCAAATAACTGTTCCCGGCCAGAGTTGTCGCTGCTTGGTTAATTTAGTCCTGTTTTTATAGAAAGGAACTCATCTAGCTATCTTCTAGATTCTAGTGCACTTTGACTTTCCCTTGCCCTTGAAAGCATATTTCATTTGTCAGACTTCATCAATATCAAATTTCACGCAAAATTTTTGTTATTATATATTATTAAAATATTTGTTCGTTCTTTGAGTATATTTTTTACTGTAGATACAGTCAAATACAAATAGCATAACCTATATATAAATCTATATTTGCCAAGGTAGACTGATTTTTTTTTTTAAAGATTTTTTAAAAATATAATGTTTAACAAATTATCTTTTGCAAAGTTAATATTTAAAATTGCTAACCACGTGCACTAAAAATTGGTTAGTGTCTGTTTTGTGTTGTATTCAATGTTTATGTCTTTGGTAATGTAAATGTTCAATTACATGCGGCCTACATTTACATTTATTTACATGATAGATTCTCTCCAGCATAACAGTTTAAGTGATGTGTTGTTACCATGGTGACAATTAGCTTCATGTTGCTATGTAAAAGACTTTGGGTGATATTTTGTTAAGAGCATGACAAACACAAAGGGAGAATGTTTTGGATGTCATTCATTACTCCAGAACAAAAACGACCAAACAAGTCATTTGAAAAAAGACTGAAAGTTTTGAACAACATTTACATGGCAGCATTTAATCATTGTCTGCAACATATTAATGATTGTAAAAAGGTTACTGCGCCTGTTACAATAATTGAATAGGCCAGACCACAACCTTACAGCTGTCACTTTCTTAAATATGATTTCAGGTTGACAATGAGGTCCATTGAACCACTTTATTAAGCTGCTGAGCTCAAGGCGTGCTCGTGCTCTCTCAGTCTCTTGGGTTTATACTGTATGTAGGTTTGTATGTCATCTTGTTAATTATACATTGTTTGCCTCTAAGGTATTTTTAAGGAACAACCTTGGGGAAAAAAAAAGTGGTTTAATTTCCAAACAAATTCTATCCGAACCCGTGCGGTTTTCAGTCAGAAAATGGGACAGGATTTTTTTTTTTGGCCTTACTGTCTGTGAATTAAAATAAAATGAGTCTCACCCCTGTGCCATTTGAAAAGGAAACCTGCGGATGTGTGACTTTCATCTTCTTCCCATTGATTGTGGGTCTTGCAGAGATAAGGGAAAGCCTTTCCTACTGTTCGCATTAACAATTCAAGAGTTCCTAACAGAGTGAAAAAAGTCCTATTTTAAGGCCCCATTTGCTTACTAATCCTTCTAAAGCAGACAAAAGTCTGTTTGTTTCTTTCCAGTAAGTGATGTTTTTAAGGAACTTTATTGATTGTAAGTACTGATGTGGTAAACTGGTCTCAGTAATGATCCAATGCAATTACCTCATAGTGGATTTCAAAATAAGTACTTCTGAGTGGTGATAAAATATTTATATCCAAATGGGAAATATTCAATCGTCTAACTCCATTTGAATTCATACAAATCACAGTACGGGAAGCTATTTGGTAAATGATTGTTTCCCTAAAAAATAAAGGTAAAAAAATAAAGATTAAGCCAGAACACAATACGTCACATCAGCAGTGAAACCATGATAATGGTGCATGAGTTCATCTCTGATCGTAAAATGATATCTAGAGGTTGACAATGAAGGTAATGCAGATTCCAGAATCATTCTGCGAGCTCAGTGAGGGTGGATTAAGATGGCTGTCTGTTCTGGCAGACCCGTGTCATTTTTAATTCATAAACCACAATCTTCCTTTAGGATGTGCAAACCCATAGTGTTAATTAATATTACCTCCAGTCCTCTCAACATCTGCAGTTGCAAGAGGACAGCCTTCATTAACTATACAAAGATAAATAAAGTAGTGAATCGCATAAGAATTCAAATGTTGATTGGCTCGCTCCAAAATGCAGTTTTAATTTCACAGGCACAATATACTCAAAGTGGCTCAATAATTGCTATTTTAAGGTTTGGAAGTTTACTGTGTAAGTATTAATTAGAATGAAGTTAAATGGTACGTGTCGCAGTGCACTGTATATCAATATATTTTCCTATGAGAATAAAATAGCTTAGACACTATAAATATGGATATTATTGAATAATCAGGCATATGTATAAAATTAGCTTTCGTTACATTTTCATTTGTTGTGGTTCAGTGGATATCACTTTTATCTCACACTTTCACCGCTGGGGGTTCAAATCCCACCTCCCTTGAGTGTGTGGAATTTGCATGTGCTTCCCATGCTGCACAGGGTTTCTCTCGACATTTCAGAGTGCATGTGTGTGTGTGCCGTTGTGCCCTGTGATGGACTGGCATCCCGCCCAGGGTGTACCCCAGCTTTGTGCCCTATACTGCCTGGGATAGGCTCCAACAACCTCCACCCCCCTCCCGACCCAACAGGAACAGGGTGATTCAACAAAATGTGACATCGATAATTCACTGACGAATAACATAAGGATATAAGTCGACGGTTGTCCCCTTTAAATCATTTTCATTGTTGATGCTAGGGCAACACTGTTAGGATGTTCCATTACTCTGTAGGTGTGTACGATTGCGAAATAATGGTATTTTTTGTGGTGTTTCTTGAAAACAAACATTTTAAATGCTAATCAAATGATATACTTTTTATTAAAAAACGCAATACGTCTGAACATGCAAGCATTGTAATTTGTATTAAGCTGCTATTACGTACGTTTCCTGTTTTCCTGTTTGCTTTCGTTTCGATGAGGCGGCTGACAGACTATACCATGTATACAAGTAGGTTAAATAAATTTGTTTAAGAGGAATCATTGTACCTTCTGTTACAAAGACAATGAAAAAAATGATACAAACATATATTGATACTTCAGCTTTTGTTTTCATAAACCAACACTTAGTTTAAAGAGCAAACTGTTATCCTCGTAAAACGTCATGTTGGGGATGACACCCCTCGTACAAACTGTTGCCATGTTCCCAGTTTTTGTATGGGTGTGGTGATTTCGGGCGAAGACTAAGTCAAGTCCTCTTACTTTGCTGGCAGCACCTGTTAACCTGCAAGTTTCTCCTCATAATATCTCCTGCAGTATATATTTTTTTCATTTTCTTTTTCGCGGACCATGTGTGGAATTTGAAAGTGGATATATAATCTACAAGTCGGAAAAGCAGAGAAAGGGGACTGTTCAAAGCGTAGTGCAGGTACGTATCTTGCTAGGTAGCTAGCTAACGTGTTTCTTCGTCGTATCTTGATGTTATTCGGGCTTTGCTTGTTTGTTTTACTTGTTTATTGCCTGCATTGTATCGACTATGTTCACGATCCTTTCTGCTGCATTGCTATGGGTAAAGAGAACGTGATTGTGGGAGAAGTTTTCGGAAACATCTGGTCGAACGTTGTCTTGCAGGCAACATTAGCTAAGTAAACTAGCTTAATCGTTCGCAGAAAACTAACTGATTGGTGGCTGGTGGAGTTACCATAGCTTCGTATTTCTCCTTGGTAGTGCTCGATGTCTTAATATTGTGATCATTTTGTGTGCTAGTTAGTTGTAAAAGAGTTAATACAGAGCTGTCTGTCTTGTCAGACGGTAAACTAAGTGGTCCAGTCTGTTGCTGTGTGTATTAGCACGTAGCCTACTAGTAGGTACTCAAGTGCATAAATCAGAGCAGTTAATGAACTAGACTAGTCAGGCGCAATAGTTAGTTAACACTGTTCACCATAACACGAGTTTCAGGGTTGCTGACAACTTCAAGTATCATTTTGCAATTTGCTCAGTTTGCCACATTACTCTGGTGACGTTATGTCGGCTCCCTTGACATGCGTTATTATTCGCTTTGTTTAGATATGTTAGATATGTTATTTATGGTAGGCATGTCTTATTGAAATTCCCTCTTAGACGCACCACGAGGTCATTTTCATTCCCGTCTCAAGTCCACCTTAGATTTTGACAAGAGCAAAGCTTTTAATAGCAGTTTGCTGTCATTAACGGTCTTTTTATTGCAAAAAATTTTTGGAAACCGGAAAAACAGTATTATTAACGGGTCACGCTACACAGTTCATTGTAATGTACTGCTTTGCACAGGTCGATTAGTTGTTAGCGATACACCAAACATGTTCACCTGTCTTTGTCATTAGCCGTTAATTCGACTTGTTGTAAATCACGGCGTTTCAGTGTTTAAAAAGCGTTTCATCATTAGTTCTTCATGCATGGGAAGAACTGGCGAAATAAAAAATCAAAAAAGAAACAAATTTAACGTTCACAATAAGGCTTT
>JAODKE010000047.1:8966112-8982408 GCA_026779605.1 Mormyrus hasselquistii | reverse complement strand
TTTTGAAGGCGACCCCAAACTTACCAGGCCAGTACAATAAACCCCCCCCCCCCCCCCCCCCATGCCTTTGTATTAACAGCAAGTCCTCAGTATATGTTGATGTTGGGGAGCCATGGTGTTAATTGTGCCATATAAGATACAAATGTGTTCAGATTGACCTGGGGTGAGGTATTGAACTGTCAAACACTAAAGAAATGGAGCGTGAGAGGATTATACAAGAAAACCATATTTGCCCAGAAATAGTTGGCTTGTGGCAAAGATGTTTTGGGCCATTTTGATATGTTAGTATCTTGCGTTAGATTGTTCGCTGCAGTCCGGGCAAACTTATTGTATTTATTGATTACACACAAGTCTTTACAGTCATAGTGATTCACTTGAGATTAGTTTTAGCTGTACTGCCCATTCTGCTTCTAATGAATGTTTCTTAAAGCAGAATATGGCATTCCACAAAGGATGTCAGTGACACGCGTTTGACAGTCCCGTGCTGAAAGTGTTTTTGTTTTTTTTTTGTGATGTGGTGTCTGCCTTTCTCAAAGCATGGTGTCCTCCCTTAAAAAACGACTCATGTCCTTTTGGAATTCCCGGGCAGCGACTCGGCACTGCAGACTGCGGGTCCTTTTCGTCTCCACTTAGAAAAGTGCCGCAATGTCTGAAGAAAGTGTGGCGTGAAAGTTACCTGCCGGCTCTATCGTGGTGCCTAACCAAATAACGTGCCTGGCCACAACGTTGCTTGCTTCTCTCTCTCCTCTAACCCCCTACCCTGTATACATCACACATTTCAATTGACCATTTCGATGTTCCACACATGCCAGTTTTGCATTTGCTTCATTGATTTGTGGCTGGTTGTGTAAGTAACTTGCAATTGGAGGACATCGACTATATAGACATGGAAAGGAGGCATTTTACCATAACTACATTAAATCCAACAAATGCCAAACTCCAGATGATAATGTTGGTGCCACTAAAAGGTTCTCCCTGAAAAAGGAATGCTTTTGGTAAGCAGTAGTTCCAATGAGAAGATGCTTTTGCTTTTTGAATGAAACAGGCTGTCTGTCACTGAAGAGTTCTGTGTCAAATGCAACAGTGTTAGGCTTTAAGGAGAATTAATGATTTTAATTTGAATTTGCCTTGCTAGGAGCTGGGGCACATATTCTCTTTAACTTTATTTCTCTTTATCTGTGGTGCACTTTTGATTTCTTTGTGTGTGTAATGTGTACACACACACACACACACACACACTCTAACATGCTCTCGTAGAACTTCAGCTCCAGGCAGTAATGATCCTGCAATGTGGCCCAAGTAAGTTTTAGATGTCATGTAATTTTTGTTTTTTATGGGGGAGACCTGGCAAGTGAAAGGAAGATTCCTATTTCTGGCTTTACGTATTTTTTTTCCCTTCACAAAACACATTGACACTTGACTTTTAGTAATGATCTTTTTTTTGCTTTTATGTTTTCTGTTCTTTTTCCCTCCTTTTTTATTTATTTTTATATTTGAGCCAGTCAAATCCAGGGACTTGGTGCCATGAGTTCTTACAATGCTGTTGTCAGTTTCTAATCACTTGCTATGATTTTTTTTTTTTTTTAAGTCTTCACACCAGTTTTTATTTTGTATTTGTACAGTGGGTCAGTGATACTGTATGTTGCTATGAATTGATATTGTAACCAATAAAATGCTTTTAACCAAGACTGTGGTGTCACTGTATAGTATGAGCTATTTAATTTCTCACACAAGGACCTGATTTTTGACTAGGGCCTCATAGCCTGGGATGGATTCCTGTCTCACGGTGACCCACTGTAATTCTGCTAGTGTGTTCAGTTTGACGTTGATTGGGGGGGGGGGGGGGACCCGATTTTAAAAACCCTATTTTTGGGTTAAATGTGGGACTTTAGGTCCCATGCAAATTGCAGAATCGGTTTCCAGGGTGACTGTTGCTATGGTAATACTCCTGTAACTGGTAGCTGAAGGTCTGGTATGTAAAAGCTTAGGGAAAAATGCAGCAGAGGCACAGCCTGCTTTGAACGTATCAGCACAGTTCTCCTACAGTTAGGATTTCAGTCGCCCTGTTACCTCACGCCTCTGGGACCAGGGTTCCATGGGTGGAGTTTGGATGTTCTCCCTGTGTGATCATGGGGCTTCTTCCAGGTAACCCCCACCCCAACACACATTGAGGTTAAGAATTCACGAAATACCCACTGGTGTGAGTGTGCTCTGTGATGGCTTGGCGCCCCACCCTGGGTTCTTCCTTGCCATGCCACTCCCCCCCCCCCCCCGGGATAATTGCATACTTTGGCACTTATGTTGCGTGGGTGAAAAAACGGCTATGACATAAACATTTCAATCCACAATGTTCACCAACAGACACTCAGAACAGAGATATCAAACATGCTTAGCAATCATAAAAGGTTCAATTCATACCTGAAGACAATGTCACAATTTAAATGCAATGAAGTGATTAATGACCAAGACTCATGTTGGACTATGATGAAACTGCCCATAAAGAAAGAAAAAACTTGCCCAAAGGTTTGACAGTTCAATGAGTCCAATTTCCTATAAGTGTAACAAATCATACCTTCCCAAAAATAAAGCTGACAAGTGATTTCTTTTCACTGAGCCAGTTGCTTAGGCAGACAAACCTGTCCACGCTTTCAGAAGTCAGTGCCGCCCTTTTCTCCTGTAGAGCATGACCTGACAGCGAGAAGAGCGTCTCGCTGGGAACGGCTGAAGCAGGGGACGCCAAGTATTTTTGGGCAAGATGTGACAAATCTTCATAGGCCCCTGAATGTTTTGCCCACCACTGCAGTGGACAGTCCTCCATCTGAATGATGGGCTCCGCTCTGTAACGATCTAAAGACGAGCCGGCAACTTCATCCGTGTCATCCTCGGAGTCAGATCCATAAACCAGGAGGTATCGCTTCCTCTTAGGTGGTGCATCTGCTGTCGGGGGAGTTTTACTCTGCAGTCTTTCCCGTATACTCACCCAAACCTCCTCCCGCTCCGATCTTGGGAGGCATTTCAAGTCCTTGAATCGAGGGTCAAGCGCCGTTGCTATTTTCAGCCAAGGTAAGTTGAGGGTGTCTCTTGTCCTTGACAGGTCAGCAGTGAAGCTTTCCTTAAATCTGATTACACAGTAGGGATCATCATCTGACACCTTCATCACGTGGAGCAGATGACACAGGGCAGGCAAGACCACGGAACAGGACGTATAACCCTCTCCGCCGAGAAGCTCTGCCACATACCTGCGATGTAAGTACAAAATTCAGATGTGCACGAGATACCTAAAAATGGCAAATCACGTTTGCCATATGCAACTGAAACGCAACTGATAAATGTATGAAATACAATTACCGTCCTAAAATGCAAACTGAAAAAACACTCAGATTTTTTTAAGGTACTGTCAGCATTAATAATATTGGTTATAAAAATTCGAACTTACTTGCAAGGTTCAAGAAGTTTTTTCAGCATCTCAATTTCGTCAAATTCACCATCAGTCAGCATTTCTGGAGAGTTTCCTCGGGGGGCAATCGTTGCTTGCAGAGCATCCTTGTTTCTTAGCAGCTGCGTAATCATTGACAGAGTGGAGCTCCACCGTGTGGACGCATCCAGAACGAGCGTCTCTTCTGGCAGTCCCATCTCACCCTGTTGCCTTCTTAGCTCTGCGGCATAAGCCAGACTGTGCTTGAAATGTCCAACCAACTTCCTACATTTTTCCAGCACACTGTGAACGCCGCAGTCACGAAGAGCAGTTACGATGGAGCACTGCATACTGTGCGCAATGCACGGCATGTGTTCGTAGGGGATGAGACTGGCCAAAGCCCCCATATTGCCTACCGTTGATATTTTCCCACTGATTTCCCACTGCGATGTGATGTCAGAAATTTCTTTAGCACAACCTTCCGCAAAACTCTCATCTACGAGCGTCACTCCTAGCAGAAATGAATTTAACGTCCACGAACTGTCTATGAAGTGAGCCGATACACTGAGGTAGTCATGATTACTAACTGACGGCCAGCGATCACCCGTCAATGCCACCGCTTCCGCATTCCTAAGTTGCTCCAGTTTGCTTGATTTTTGATTCGCGTATAAATCCTCAATCCGTGAAGCAATCGTCTCACGTGACGGCAACGTGTAGGTAACGTCGGAGCTGGCCAGTCTAATTGTATTAAGAAAGCCTTCATCCTCCACAATGCTCAAAGGTCTGCAGTCACAAGCGATCCATCTCGATATTGCATCCGTTAATGCTTCTGCCTTAGCACAAGACACGGGCTGACTTGTCATGTACTCATGAATCGTACCCTGCCACGCACTCTCACTCGACCTGCCTGATTCTGCACCAGCGTGTTTTACTTTTAAGTGATAGTACAATGAAACAATGCTCCGAGGATATTTGAATTCAGCCGCACAAATATTGCAAATTGCAATATTTTTGTCCTCTGTGCCATCAGGCAGTCTTTTAAAATGATACGAACCGCGTACCAGTCTCTCTTTGCCTCTCCTCTCCCACCGCACATTACCACTCGATCTATCCATTTCCCCACCAGCATGTTTTGCTTTCAAATGATAGGATAACGAAGTCGTGCTTCTGTGGTATTTAAATTCGGCTGCACAAATATTGCATATTACAATACTTTTGTCTTTTGACCCATCTGGCAATTTTTTAAAACGGAACGAACCACGCAGTAACGTTTCTTTGCCTCTCCTCCCGCGGCGCAAACCGTCGCCGGAGCTGTCCGTTTCTGCTGGGGCATGTCTCGCTTTTAAGTGATATGATAACGAAGTGGTGCTTCTGCGGTACTTGAATTCGGCATCGCAGATATTGCAAACCACGACACCTTTATCGACTGAGCCGTCTGGCAGCTTTTTAAAATGAAATGAACCAGGCAACAGTGTTTCCTCGCCGTTCTGCCCCCGAAGCACACCGTCACCCGGCCTGTCTGCCTCTGTCCCCGCGGCGGTACACGCCGCTTCCAAGTGACATGGTGACGAAGGCGCGCTCCAGGCGCCCTTCAACTCGGCAGCACAAATATCGCTAATTACAACGTCCTTATCCTCTGAGCAATCTGGGAAACCTGCAAAACTAAACGAACCAAGCAACAACGTATCCCCGCCTTCCTCCTTAATCGCACCGTCTTTTGACCTGTCCGTTTCTCCACCAGCATGTTTCGTTTCCAAGTGACAGGTTAACGAAGTAATTCGACCGTATTCGAATTCGGCAGCACAGAGATTGCAAATAACGACACCTTTGTCATCAGAGCCGTCTGGTGATCTTTTAAAGCTAAATGAATCAGGCAACAATTCCCTGTCTCCCTCTTCCTTAGCAGCGCAGTTATTCGGCTTATCCGTTTCTGCAAGGGCATGTTTCGCTTTCAAGTGATAAGATAACGAAGTTGTGCTCCTGTGGTACTTGAATTCGGCGGCACAGATATTGCATATTACAATATTTTTATCCTTTGAGCCGTCTGGCATTTTTTTAAAACTAAATGAGCCAAGTAACAACAAGTCCTCCCCTTTCCCCTCCATCAGCCTCCTCGGCGAATGTTTTGGCTGCAGATGTGAATTCTGGGATTTCGCGCGTGAGGACCGATGCTCTCGCGCTGTTTACGTCCAGCGTAACGGGAACTTCGCTGTATTAAGACTGTCTGGCATTCTGTCGATTGCGCCCCTGTTACTGGTTGTGCGTGCTGTTCTTCGTGGGGGTTTTCTAAAGATTTACTCGGAACATAGTTGCAATTGATTGCACAGAGCAGATGGTGGTAGGTGAATCTGTACAAATCAATAAGAAAAGAAATAAAAGTTCTACGGCATATATTCCACACGCGCCCTACTACCAGTTCAAGTAATTCTAAATATCAGTATAAAACATAATCATTTACAGTAATAAACACTATTCTTTATACTGCTTTACACTATTCTTTATACTATTGTTTTTTGTATTAAAAGGATTAATGGAAATGTAGGAAACGTGTTGCAATTCAGTTTTTTTCCAAGAGCCACATAAATTCAACTCTACTATATTGTCCCGGTCCAACCTTCCCTGATACGAGAACCTTACAGTGCTATGAACATTTTTACATAAGCAAATAGCACTGCACTAAACCCAGTTTTATTAAATCGACGTGGAATCGATGAATATATATATGACAACCTTCAACCACAGCTCTGAGAACATGTATGCTTCCACCAGAATTAGGTTAAAATTCAATAACGACAAACTCTCGTTCACAGTAAAACAAAGGAATCTCCAGCATGCCAAAGAAGGGACCTTTTTTCTGAGCCTGATGTGCCCAAGGATTTGTTCTGTTTCTATAGTGTGTGTACCCACTACCTCTTTCTCGATTAACTGCAATTAATCATTCTATAACGATTCAAACCGAATCATTATATCGCAATTCAGTTTGTCACGATTTTCCTTCGATAAGAACCTTTGCATCGAAATATTGATGTATTGCAATACCATTTAAGACCGGCAGATGGGTTCATTTAACGTTTTTTTTCCACTTTGAAAATTCAACAATGTTTAAAAATATGCTGTTAAAAATATGTAGCCTATGTTAAGTCCACTGCACTGCAAATGCAGTTAAGTATATACCTCTGTATATCAATATCAATAAGTAAAAGTCAAATCTTTCATTCTATATCTATTTTGCTGTTTTATGTTTTAAAAACAGCAATGTGCACTTTATTTATGCACGAAGAAATTGATCAGAATCATACTTTTATTATCTTGGAGGAAATAGTTCGTAGTTTTTTGCACAGTTCATACAACCGGGAGTTCAAGTTTATTCAAGATACAATCATTATTAGAACGTTCATTCTCTTCCCTATGTTGTTAACTTACACAGGGAAATGCAGTAACTAGCAAGTTTAAGGCTACATAACTTTAACACAGAGACATACTGTAGCTCCCAAAGTTCACAGTCATACAGGAAGTGGCTGTTACTCTGGCACTCTCTGCATTCTGTGACTGCTATTGTAGATGCGTGTATCTGCATTGTCTAAGCATTGTGTCAGTTCCCTCCAGCACTCTCTGGCCCTGTGAATCCCAAACACAAGAAGTTTGTCCCTGCTGCCCTGTTTAAAGGGGTAAAAAAAAAAAACAAAACAAACAAAACTGAGAGAAAAGCTCCCATGATTCACTGCAAAGCCGGGTCACCTTTCTAATCTAACAGGAAACAACCAGAGTTCCAGGCGTCAAAATCAGCAGAAATGATCATTGGTGTGTATTTTAGGTCCGGTGAAGGTTGAAACTTTAAATCCCTTGAAAAACTCTCTTTCCTGAGAATATTTCAATGAAATGTAGAATTGTCTCCTGTAACATCTGAGAGGTATACAGACCACAGGCAGAGAAGTGGTGGCTTCTTGCATCCCTTCTACTGTTCTATTGCCATCGCAGAATGTGGTACCAGACATATGATTTGGAACACAGAAGGAAAACCGTGAAACGGACTGATTGACAAGGTGAGTTCTTTAAGCTTGTGGTCAAGAAAGTGTTTAAAAGTTATTTATGTCCTTTGAAACTCAAGCTTTGATCAGAATATGTTGATGTGGTGTGAGAGTACAAATACTCTAGGTGCCCAATCTAGCTTTAATAAGCACCCTTCTATCCACCAAAGAGGGAGATGATTTTTACCTTTTTTTGCACTGATGTTAATACAGGCTGCCATTCATGTTAGTGACCATACACTGAATATGAGGCAAAAAGACTCAGTAAATGATTTGCTACGTGATCAGCTAACTGTCAGCCATTTTCCTGGGCAGAATCTCCAGTGATCCATGATGAATAATGTGATCTGCCACATGAGATCCAGCTTAACCCTTTAATCTTTTGCCATTTGAGGTTAATCCTGAGTCATAATCATGACTGTTATCCAGGCAATGGCGTCCTCGAGGACTTTGAACTGATCCGAGACCTGCTGGATCCTGTATTTGTTCAGGTCCAGTCTGCACCAGGAACCCATACTCTCCTTATACACTATGGTAGACTACTGACTGTCTTTTCTATCCTTGTTTTGGACCAGGCCAGCGTGTGACATTCGGGGGACTGCTGGTGACACTGCGGCCTCTTTAAGATAGAGAAACAGGGACAGGAATGTGAAACTGGCACAGGCGGGACTGTCCATTTATTGATACACGCTCCTGGTGTGACGGGTAGGAAGACCAGCAGTTTTGCTGCGGTATGTCCAGAGATTTCTGATAGACGCTGTCCACATAAGCTTTGCGGAAGTTCCTCATGTCGCGTCCTGTTGGCATTGCTTTTTAAAGAAATGATTACCGGCCGTTCCTTTTTGTTTAGTGGAAGTTTGCCAACTTGCTGGCCTTACACTAGAGGGTTTTCATGTGAGGTCCTTGTTTGAGTGACTGCATGCATTCTTTGTGACCTTCCTGTAACAGGCTATGTCATTATGCTCCTTCAGGCCGATTCAGGTCCCTGGGAACGTTTTTATACCGTTGTAAGGAATTCACTTTGGGCAAAATTATGAACAGCAAAATGATGTAATACAGTGTAGGCATTCACAGGCTTTGAAAGGCAGCTCAGATACAAAGCCAACATAATTCTTCACCCCCCCCCCCCATCCCCTTAAGTCCCACCCCAACAAGCGATTTTTTATAATCGTTGTGAGTGAATCTGACTAAACCTCAATTCTCTTCCTGACTTTCTCTTGATCAGAACTTGCTGTCTATATTCAAATCATTAACCAAGTACCCTGGGGCATTATTAGCATCTTATTAGCATCTTCCACTGTAATATCCAGAATATTTCTACCCAGAAAGAAGATAAATACACATCTGGGAAGACTGTGGAAATGTTTGCCCTGCAATAAACCCAGGTTGTTAAATTTGTCAAATTCGATGGTACAGTTATTAAGCACCAACTTTGTTTTCTGCCCAGGTCTTCATCCTTTGCAAGGGTGTATTCAAGGGAACAACAGAGACCTAATCCCTTCAGAATGCTCAAAATGTTTTTTTATTTGTTATAATAAATGTCTGGACTTCATGCAAATCTGCAGAATCAGGAATATGCTATGGTAGACAGCTTCTACTCCCATTTCTTGCTGTCTCTCTCCTTCAGATGGCCTCTAATGACCCTAACCCCTTAAACCCACCTGGTAGCCCCCAGCCTGGTGACCTCATCGAGATCTTCAGACCAGCCTATCAGCACTGGGCCCTATACCTAGGTGATGGTTACATCATCAACCTAACACCAGTGGGTCAGTACCATTGAGCCGATTGCCCTTTGTCATTCATGTCCACTGTCCCAACGCTCATGGGAGTTATTCTTACACAAAAATGATTGGTTCGGAAAGATAACTAATCAGATTGTAGAAGAGGTGGGACCAATACATCTGATTGGTTGGTCCCACCTCCAGTTTGCACCCACCTCCTCTATAATCTGATTGGTTATCTTTTTTCTTTCTGCCCTCAACATTTTTGTGTAAGCAAAACTCCCATGAGCTCACCCAGCATGCATTTCAGCCTAAAGCGCTCAATCTTCTCCCGTTCAGAGGAGAGCCAGGCGGCGGCCATGTCCAGCGTGAAGTCCGTGTTTAGCCGCAAGGCTGTCGTCCGCATGCAGCTGCTGAAGGAGGTCATAGGGAGCGACTCGTACCGCGTGAACAACAAGTACGATGACAATCACACCCCTTTGCCCATTACTGAGATCATCGACCGAGCTCAGATGCTCATTGGCCGGGTGGTGTCATATGACCTGCTGGCCAGTAACTGCGAGCACTTTGTTACTTTGCTTCGCTATGGGGAGGGAGTGTCTGAGCAGGTAATTGCTATTCAGTCTGCCACTTTCCTCCCTGTATCAAACAGCTAATGCCCCAGTGTGTAAGTGCGCGTTTTTGATTTTGTCAGGCTTCACGAGCGATCGGCGCAATCAGTTTGGTGACAGCCGCTGCCAGTACCCTCTCCATGCTGGGGCTCATCAACACCCGCTCAAGAAGCAGGCCTTCCTGACACGCCCCCTAGCCCATGCCCCACCCACCCCGCTGGCCCGGCTGATCACATCGCTCCCAGCTTTCCTCTATGGCAGTCTCTCTCAATCCAGTCCTCGGGACTCCCAGACGGTCCACGTTTTTCCTCCCTCCCAGCTCCCTGCCAGACAGCCACACTGGAATCCACCTTGAAGAACACTGCTTTAAGCTGCCGTTAAATCCAAGAAGTCATTCTGAAATCTACAGGAGAAATATGTTTAAAATGGGGGAATCTCCGGCCAGAAGGTGGCATATTGCTCCCTCTCAACCAGAAGGTGGCGTGTTGGTGAAGGACCTGGGCTCACAGTTGCAGCTGAAAGACTGAGACCACAGTACTCATTCAGTGAGTAAATTTTAGCGTTGCACATTCAGACGCATGATCATACTTTTAATATTACATTTTAGACATTTTATTACATTATAGGAGAGTCTATCAGGGAGTGGTGAGGTAATCATTGTTGTGTGAACTGTACTTATATTAATAAAACCAATTACAAATTATAGTTCCACTTCTACCTTGTTAATCATAAGGAATCAAATACAAAATGCTTCATAGAAAAGAAACGGCAACATGCTTCAGATAGGTGATTTTTTTTTTTGTAAAATGAATTTTGCATCATTAGATTAAGTCAAAAAAGATTAATTCTGACAGGAGTTTGAGAGATTACATGAAATTGTGGTTTAAACACTGTGGTTTGTCCCTGCACCAGAAATACTTATTTTTTTGCCAGAAATTTGTAATTGCATGATAAACATACCTCATATTTTTAACAATTTATCTGTACTTTAGCTGTTAAGCAATGCAAATAAAGCACATCTGGAGTGAAACGTGATGTGTCTCTTTGTGAATGACAGACTGTATGTGATCCCTGTGTGGAAGTGATTTTAAAACTGGTCAGTACAAATTAGCCACTTCATGTTATTAATTAGCATCAATATTGGTGACCAGTGTTAGTTTTACTCAGAATGAACCCCTGAAATGTTCATTCTGTACTGGTGCTTAATTACACCACCAGAATGACACACGTCATCCTCTCTGTGATAATGCTGTTACGGGTTTCTGCAAACATCGTCATTAACCAGAATGCTGTATATTCAAATGCATTATAAAACAGACAAAAATATCTGCCATGGTAAATTCTTTGCAAAGTCAAGAAAAAGTCAGGTCACGGAAGCACTGTAAAAAGTCACGTTGAGAAATCTGAACTTCTGCTCCAAAGTACAAATGCAGCATGCTGAAAGAATACAACGATGAGTCCACAAGGAGCAGAGCACCTTACATAAAGTAAATAAAACACACCAGTGCTGCAGAGACACAGCCTCGCATTAGCAAAAGACAGAGGTCAAAGGTTACAGTAAGTTCTGAAGTCTCTCTCCCAGTTCTTGTCCTTCTCCTTCTTCTTCCTCTCGGCCCGTCGGCTCAGTGTGGTCCCTCGCTCAGAGCGTCCCCTGCCAGGGACCAGTTGCACGGCCCGCGTGTCCCCAGCCTCAAAGTGTGTCACCCTGGCCCGAGGGCTCGGCCCATACCCCAGGCCCGCTTGGTCCCTCTTCAGCACGGTGCGGACGGGCCGCTTGGGGCCGGTCCCCTCGGGGCCCAGTCCGGCCCCCGGCTCCCATCCCCCCCGGAGCATCATGCGAAAGCCGGCGTTGGTGGGGGGCAGACAGTAGTGGGGCGTTGGGGGAGGCCGGCGCAGGCTGAACTGGTGCAGGGTGGAGCTGCAATGCTGGCTCTCGCTCTCGCTGTACTGGGTACCACAGTCCGAGCACCAGCGGGGGTCTGGGGGCGGGGCACTGCAGACAGGCACAGACACACCCACCCACATTCATTAACCAGCTGCACTGCTTGGACACCAACTAAATCCATTCACCCAACCATCCATCAAACTAGGGATTCCCAGGTCTGAGAGTAGAGGTTACTGGATCACCCCAAACTGATAAATAAAATGCTGTGTCACATATTGATCAACAATACAATATTTGTCCTGTGCAAATATTTACAACCTCCACTGATCTCCACCCCCCAGCCACCCATATTACTGCTCTGTGAAACTTCTGTATAATGTAAACTGACCCACAAATATTAAAAGGTTGGCAACCCCTAAATGAAATGATCCACCCATGCTAATTGCCTAATTAATTTATCAATTAATTAATGACCGCATGAAATAATCACTGTACCAGTCCTTTACACCTCTAAGGAGAACGGTACCCTGGCATATTGTAAACATGGCACATAAAGACAATCAGGAGATTTTCACATATAAATTTATGTAATAAGGTGTACAAATGTCATGTTGTAGAGCTTGTAGCTTATGTTAAAAACAATATTAACAAATTCCCCATGTTTTACACTTGTGACTGACCTGTCTGTCCTCTGCCTGTCCTCCTGGGACAGAAACGTGTCTAGTTCCCGCACCACCTCTGTGTGCCCGGCCTGATCGGCCAGATCCCGGGCGTCCCGGCCCTGGGTGTCCACCACGCCCACCCAGGCCGCCCCCTTGCGGAGGAGGTACCTCACGGCGTCGAGGCGCCCAGCATAACTGGCGCACATGATGGCGGTCCAGTAATAGGCATCGCAGAAGTTGACATTGCAGCCCTTCTTTTCCAGCAGATCCCTGAGCTCTGCCAGGTCCCCCTCCTGGGCGCATCTCAGCAGCCGGTGCCCATCCCTCTCAGAGGGAGCGGCGGTTTGCGGACGCCGTCTTCTCGCTCTCCTCCCGGCCGCGTTTCCCGTGCTGCTGCTTCCGGTCTCTCCGCCGGTTGCGGCGTCTTCATCCCCGCCTTCCTCTATCAGGCTCTGGTAAAAACGTTTAGCCTCTTCCCCGGTTAGTGCATGCCGCTTGTCCGCCGGGTCCTTCACACTGTCGCCCGCGGGCCATGCGGCATACGGCTCTTGCGCCCGAGTGAAGGCGATCATGGCCGAACGGGTACAAATAAACTGTCCCACTTCATGCTACATAATTAGCCGCACAAGCCATCTGAAAACAAAGGAGAAAACGCTGTTAGAAACTAAATATCAGCACATCGTCAACTAAAAAAAACTCAATACAGTAACCATAGTTGCCAACAAATGCATAAAGCGTCACCAAAACTACATATCTATCTAGCAATCCTTTCAAACTAGTACTTGTAGATAAAAAAGATGGGTGTAGGGCAATATTTAAATGACTGACAACGCTAAACACCGTGTTGAAGCACTTTAAGGCTTTTAGAAATAGCAGGGGCACATGCTACGAAGAATCCTACACGAGCCTCGGTTCCCAACTTCTTCTTTATCCGCACGCCATCAAGCTGATTTCAAGTATAAGCAACATTTCTCCATTTTCAAGAACCGAAATTTGAAATGTGATTAGTTACCTTCTGAAGAACACCACCATGATCTGTTTACTATCTTCCTCATCCCTTTCATTGAGTCCGACAGAGCTCATTACTGCCACCAACAGTACCGGAGGACAAAGTGCAGGCGACGGTGAAGACTCACTACAGGAGGGGGGAGAGGAATGTGTGGGTCCTCTATCACCCCCCCTTTTGTGGTGAGAACAATGAGGATATCTGGTGGAGGGCTTTAAAGGACAGCTGGAGAGCAAGACAGGCATCCTAGGAAAGAGATTTTAGAAACACTGTGCTTTACCTTTGCAGTATTTATGGTACATGTTGCAGACATTAATGAAAGTCGCCAGCCAGGTAAAATGCTTTCATTGTCTGTTGGTCAGCTTGTGGATCTTAGTTTCTAAGCTGTCAGCAATTCTGCCATTGAAGTAGCCTACCACTGCCTTAAAGTGCCTTTTAAACAGTTACTGTATGTAGTCTGTATGGGGCATTTTAATTTTTTAAGGTCAAATTGAAACTGAACACCACAAACTGATAGATAGTAATCACCTACAACGCTAACACTAAAAGCCGGCGTTTAATGCCGTGGGCTGGTGCGGGACGCGCCTCCACGGTCCGGCCCTGCTGACACATTGCCGTTTTCTAGACAGAACATCTTTCTTTCTAGACTGGAGTAATGATGCAGTGCTGCGTGACTGAATCAGGCGTTAAATATATCCACAAATTATTAGAAGAAAATAAAAATTTCAGTGAGAAACCCCTTTTTAAAATTCTATACCTGACTTTATAGTCAAACTCTGCCAATCTTCCGAGTACTAAAGGAAAGCTTAAAACTGAATTACTATAAAACCTAAAGTGTTTCTTTGCCAAACCTTCACCTTCCAGTCCAAAAATCTGTTCACTTCTTCAGGTAAAGGAAACATAGCTTTTAACATTAGCATTTTGTTTTACGTTCCAGTTCTTCATTGTGTCACAGCTGCACCCCTTCAAGGCGGACTGTGAGATTGCCCCTCAATGCTGATTGGTTTTGCTGCTGGGGGCATACTCTCTGGAGTGTTCGCCCCGGTGCTGCTCATTGAATCCACGGCGACTGACTTCTGGATGCACTTCCGCTACTCTGGCAGCTTGGCCAGTAAGGAGCTCTGGAGATTCCGCACCAATCACAAGTGCCATGCCTACACCATCGCTGTGGGTGAGCAATGAGCTCTGTGATTTCACACTTTTGGAGGCTTAGGAAACTTATTTCTGCATTGACCTCATATGAAGATGCTCTAAAGATGTTTGTCTAAGTTGCATGTGATAACACGTTCGGTTTCCTCACACAACCCAAAAACACATTGCTTGGCGAACTGACATTGCTATTTTTTTCCATAACATGTGCATATCAGTACCCACTAATGGACTGGCATCTCACTAAGGTCTGAGACCTTAAGCTAGACATTTTATCTGATACTTAAATGATTTGGGTTGTTGTCTCTGGAAGTTTGTCATCCTGCTAATGTTTCTCTGAAAATTACTACTGTATCTTTAAAACCAGACTTTTTACAAGGGTGCATTTTGACTAGTAAATAAGTTACATTACATTGGTCACGCAGTTATGTGTTTGGTACATAAATAACTACATACGGCGCTTTTCTTGAAAAGGAAAAAAAAAAACAAGACAAAACATTATGTTCCGCTTTTAAATATATATACAAGAGTAACATTAAGATAAGATGGTGAAAGAGAAACACCAGCTTGAAGCCTTAACATGTTAAAATGCAAACAGTAATGAGGCATTTGAATATAAACTCGCTCACCTCAATGTAGATTTAGACCAGGAAGTTTAATTTCTGGGGTCTGAGTGGATACAAACCACCAGAGAAACATTGCAATTCACAAGAATGTTTACTGACACGTAGTCTGAGTACAACACAGCATCTCACAATAGACATTAGAGTGTTGTGCCCTATTACATAAACACTAAAAACAGACATATGTAAAATCAGAATCAGTAATATTTTCATTTTTAACAAAAACGCTTTCGCAAAAGTATAAGAAAAAAAATAACATTTCAATGTTTTTTTTTAGTTAACGTGATGCGTTAAAATAATCCATAGCCGTTCATTTAAAGGACTGACCTGATCAGCAAAATATATTAGAAAGGATAGATTTAAGGGTTTAACTTGGTTTTATATATCATTTACAGGCACATGATTGCATTTTGAATGGGAAGATATACACATATCATATACACTGATTGACAAACTTCTAAGGCGAGTCATAAGACGATGTCACATAGTTGAAGGAGGAGACCTGCTTTTTAAAGAGGCACAGATACACATGCTTGCATGTAAATTTCTCTGTAGTCCTGTGGCAATGCTCTGTTGTGTGTCGGTGTGTGACTTCAGCAACTGATCTGGGGTCAGCATGCTCACACCGCGCAGGCATTCTGGCCCGGGTTCATCGTCAGGTTGCTTTTTTGTGTCACCACTTCTGGTGACTCCGCCCACTTAAGTATTCACTGGGAACAAAGGGAACGGGCTTTTTGTTAGGTAGCTGAACAAAAACTGAAAATAAGAACATCAACTGCAATAATATGAGGTACAATATTGTCCCAGGGGTGACGTGAAGGCACAGTGGGTCATAACTGTTTATTCAGTGCAGGCCTGTGGTTATCCTGCAGTCACGGGACGGGATGCCAGTCTTTCACGGGAGTCGCATAATTTAGACACCGATCCATATATTCTTAGAGAGTCAGAGAAAACACACAAAAATATGGGGAGGGCATCTGAATGCTACTCACAGAGCTAGGGTGGGACTCAACCCAAAACCCCAGTGTCACCAAATGAGCTACCATTGTTTACAGCAACTATCTTTAACATGCTAACAGGGGGATGGTGTAAAGAATGTAATTGTTGTTCTTTGCATGAGATGAACATGGGCAGTGATACAGAACCCTCTGGGATGAACATGGGCAGTGATACAGAACCCTCTGGGATGAACATGG
>JAODKE010000047.1:8923146-8962963 GCA_026779605.1 Mormyrus hasselquistii | reverse complement strand
TGGGCAGCGGCACCTGAAGAGTCACCTCACAGTGCCTGGAGCAGCCAACACACACACACACACACACACACACACACGCATATGTTAGTCAGCTGAGATTAGTGGTGTTATTCAGGTTTGTCCCCTGTATAATTATATAATTAACCACACAAGTGCTGAGGTTGCAGAAGAAAACAATTTGTACCTTTGCTTGTCAACCTTCAAGGGTCTGCCAATTGTTCCCTATAGCTGTAGGTAACTGTACCATTTAGGGTATAGAAATGGACTCCCCCCAAGGTACAAACAACATTAATGTACCTCCAATGCCCCCATGCCCCGTTTGACCACCTGCTTCAAGAAGTCTTGTTGGACAGTCAACTGACATGGATAACAGATCCAGTAGAGAGTTCCAGTAGAGAGATCCAGTAGAGTACCTGTGTGAGGGCTTGTAAAGCGAGGCCAGCCGTCTTCTGACCCCAGCCAATGCTGCTGCCAGCCTTGATTCTATCCACAAAGCTGTCTGCTGGCTTGCCTGGAGGGCACACGTATAGACACAGAGGAGGATCAAAGGGAGCTCATTCTCCCTCCATTATCATCCAGGGACTGTGCACATACGTTCTTCTTCACGACACCATCTTACTATGTCCAGAATGGAGGTGAGTGTGCCCAGCACGGCCTTCGTCGCCCTCTGGTGGTGCTCCTCCAGAACTGCAGGCAGAATCTCCACCAGTCTCCGTGCCCAGAGAGCCACTCCATTTCTCCAGGCCGTGTCGAATCGACGGCCCGTCACATCCTGGTAGGCCCCAGCCAGGGTGACCAGGGGCCCTGTGACAAGATAAACACCAAGGAGGACAGCAGCTTCCTATTTTAGGTATTCAACTTCATGCTAAGCACAAAATGCCCCTTCAATGTTCATGTTATGTTGAGGCACACGTGTCATTAAGAGCTTTTTATTTTAAACCTTTAAACTGAGGTGCAAAGAGAAGCAACACATTATAATTATTCAACAGTATGATAAACAGAAAAGTGTGATTTCCAGATGAAAGACAAAGAAAACAGGGTCAGAAAGGAAAATTCTATACATACATTGACCACCCATTTTCTGTATCTGCTTATCCTATTTAGGGTCGAGGGGGTATTTTGTCAATCCTGAGACTACGGGTGCAAGGCAAGGAACCAGCCACGATGGGGTGCCAACCCATCACAGGGCACCAACCCATACACCATGATGGGGTGCCAACCCATCGCAGGGCACACACTCACACACCATCCACTCACACATGCATAACTATGGGCAATTTGGTAACGGCAGTTAACCTCAGCATGTTTTTGGACTGTGGGACGACACAGGGAGAATATGCAAACTGCACACACAAGGAGCCCTGGCAGAGACTCAAACCCATGTCCCAGAGGCGTGAGGCAACATTGCTAACCGCTTTGCAAGTACCTTATTCCCTCCTGACATTTACCTTTTAAATGTAATATAATTTGCCTCCACAAATTTTCCCGGATTTGTACAGTATATGGTTGCCCTGGTTATCACCCCCCTTATGTACCGATGGTTGCCCTGGATACCACCCCCTGATCTAGCAATGGCTGCCCTGGTTACCGCCCCCCCACCCCCCAGGTCTAGTGCCTTACTCTTCAGCTCCTGCTGGACCTGCAGGGACACTTGGTTCAGCATGCCCACATAGCGTGGTACAGCATCGGTGAGGGAGCGGCGTAAGGGACCCCTCCTCCAGGCCCCCCAGACCCCCCCGGGCCCCTGCGTGAGCAGAGTCTCGGCCCTCTGGGTCACACGGAGGGGCCGCTCGCTCATTTCCTGAAGCAGCACGCTGTCCTGGGACTACAGGAGGAAAGAATAGATCACAATTAGTTTCTCATACCCACAATGCACCTGCTTCATTCTGCCTTAGTAACTATACAATATTGAATACATGGAATCAGTGAGAAGACTCAAAATTATTTTAAGACTAGGGCCTGTCTGACAAATACAGACACAATAGAGCTCACATTATTTAAAGATACCAACCCCAATCAACCAAAATTAAAATTCAGTCTGGATTTCGGCCTGTGGGGCTGGATCCAGCCTTAGATACCCTCCGATTAAACTGCATTTTCACTATGTGAGGGACCCAGTGGATCCAGATAAGGCTAATGTGAGTGTTGGAAGGACAGACAAGCTCCACAGCTAGGGAAGCCACTCAGTTACAGATCAACATATTTGTAGAGGATTGTCAAAGAAAAGGAAGTCATTTTCAGGAAGGAAACTACTGTGAATAAAATAAGCAAACCAGAACCATTCTGAGATGGCTGAGGACCTGTGGAACTAGTTGACAACTTCATGCAGAAAGAAATGGGATTAAATCAATATTCATCAATTAATCATAGCTCACTAATCCTGTTTTCAGATCTTGATAAGCTTATAGAAGATTAAAGGATGAAAAAATGAATAATCCTGTACCTGGTGCCTGAATTCCACAAGGAGGCGCTGTAGGATTCTTATTTTTTCCAGCAGCTTGTTCTTTATGTGGGACCCCAGAACTCGTACTCTGGCCTAGGCACACGTTATATGACCATTCAGAAAGGGTCCTTCATTGTTACACGTGAGACACATTGGTGATGAGGGTCTATTCATGTTTGCATGGTCAATAAATGTAATTAGAAATGAACTCAAGCTACAGAATCTTCAACATGTCTCATCTGCCGTACCTCAGCCTCCTGTAGGCTCTCTGCACAGCCTTGCGCACCAATTGTCAAGCTCTGATTGGCTGCCCTCACAGAGAAGGATGCCAGCCTATCCCGCTTGGCCACACCCTCTCTCCTTTGCACCTCCAGTGTCAAACGTCGTCTCCCCTCCAGACACAGTGCTACGGTCAAGTCATCGTCTAATGACCCTCCTTCGCACGCGAGTGTGAGCACACAGACGGACACATGCAGACGAGAAATGTTACGACTGTTACAAATAAATCGGGCGATACATTTTCAGTACCTAGAATCTGCTTGTTAAATCAGTACATGAGCTTACTCCGGCATTTCTTACCATCACTGTACCCCACTGCAGTCTGCAAGCATCTTCCCAAGAGTGCCCCCTGCAGCCAGAGGCGGTCACTGCGGTCCAGTCTGGCTTGCATGAGAAGCCCCGCACCCCGGCGAGATGAGAATACACTGCCTCGCAGCTCGAGAGCTCCGTCACCCAGCTGCAACTGTAGCACGCGTGCACAACCGTCAACGAACACATGCCTATACATAGCCGCACAGAGGGACATGCATTCAGGTATCTTGTGATACATGCATGTACAGATTAACGCAGAAATTCAAATACCATCATGCCCGTGCCCACGCACGCAGACAGTTCATTCTGCCGGTTGTGCACGCTCTGAGGGCCTGACCGCATGCAGAGAGCTCCAAAGTGCGAAGCTTGGTGATCTCACCTCGGTGTGCAGGGAGAGGTTGTTGTGGTGAGGGATGGAGTCGTTGGTGAGGACCAGGGTCAGGCTGCTGTGCCACGGCTGCCCGGATACAGACAGGCGGGTCTGTGTGTAGAGCAGCTGCCTGCCTGTGCTGATGCGGTGGTTTCCGGACACGGCCCATGCCTGATGCAGACACAGGAGCACACAAAAACACGGTTCACTGAAATGAGGAAGCAGGGGTTTGCATTGCATCCTGGGATACGTGTGCAGGAATGAAAAGGACTATTTTCATTATATGCTTATTGACCATTCTTGTGTCCTTGTATACCAGTATGATGTCATCTCCCACTTCAGCCTCTTGCCTTCAGGGAGAAGGTACCAGACCCTCTGGGCTCCACAAGACTCTAAAACAGCTTTATCCACCAGGCTGTCAGGAGGCTGAACTCTGTCCATCATCTCCCCACTCTGCCTCCTGCCCCTGGTCAGTAATTTATTTTTTTATTGACTACCTCAGGAACTGTTTACACACATACCTTCCCGCTGCTAATTTGTATTTGTATTTGATTTGTACGATTGCTACCATTTGCACTGTATTGTTGACCATTTGCATCACTACCATAATATTATTACCATTTGCACAATCGCCTCTTCTACTCTTACCATTTGCACAGCTGCCTCTTAAACTGCTATCATTTGCACAATTGACTATATATTTATTGTCACCATTTGCACTTTGTCGATATGTGTCTGGCCTTGACAGTTTATTCTGTGTCTTGTTATCTGTCTATAATTGGAGGGTATGCACACAAGTGAGCGAGAAACGGCATTTCGGTTCTCATGTGTGTCTTGCGCATATAATGTGAGTTGACAATAAAATATGTTTGACTTTGACGAGGTGCAGAGTTCCAAAACACAAGCACAGAAGTACGGAGGATGGTATAAATGCCCAGATGTTGTCTCTGCGTCCCAAATTCGCTCTTAGGATGCAAGTTAGCAAGAGCACACCTACTGAGAAACACCCCAGATTGGAGGTCTGGAGGTCATGTGACCATGAGCACATGGGACTCACCGGGTGAGGAGGACACAGACCCAGGAGCAGGTGGTGCTCCAGCTGATCCTGGCCATTAGTGTGGACCTGAGCAAGGAAGGTGTGGGAGGAGCAGGGCAGGGGGGACACACCGTCAGCACCCCCCTCCAGCTGCAGTGTATGCACGCCCTTGGCTCCTCTCTGCACAAACACACGCAAATAAAATAAAACATGACCTGAATCCTGGTGGAATCCAAGTCATAGTTTTTTGCGTATTGCAGAAGAGGGAATCACCTGGTACTTCATAGCCTGCGTGATCCTCTTGTCGGCCCATTTCAGCTCTGCTGCCTGGGAGTAAGAGCTGCCCTCCCTGGCCACAGTGACACATCCTTCGATGTCCACCAGGGGCAGCACTGCCTGCATCTAAAATGCAGCAATTCGAATGAGTTCTAACTATGGGAAAAGAATGCCGCATGATCTTTACAACAAGAAAACAATAAAGCAAGGATGACATAAGCGTGCTATATATATATATGAAATATAGTACCTGCGAATGGGTATTTTTAATTTTAAGTCATGGCATAAATCATATTACATTGTATATAGTTTACGTGCTTATCTAAAAAAAAAAATTTCTAGAGAGAAGCACTACAGAAATGGGGTACCTGGCCTGGTGACAGCAATAGGCAAGCCTGCCCTCTGCTGGAGCTTCCATGCAAGTGTCTGCTCATGGTCAGGGTGACGTTGACAGGTCGTCCGTCATTCCAGGAGAGCTGGGCCTAACAGCACCACACAGAGCACAAGCGATTAGGCCCGTACCCATAATGCCCTTTGATAAGCTTCTCCAGCTCATCCAAGCACTGACACTACGTTAGATAGTTTTTCTTCAGTTTCGAAAGATTTATTGACTTTTATTGACTAGCTGGCATAGTACAATGCAACTCTTACTTGCTGGCTTCCTGACAGACTACTGCAAATAAAAAACAAAGTAAAAAACAAAAACGAGAGAAAAAAACAAATAGTGATAAACAAATAATATATAACATCTCTGCAGATTTGGGTAATTCAGGTTCAGAGAATAAAAATCCAGACCAAGATATTGTTTCAACCAACCAGTTGAGCATAAAGAGTAACAGTTTCAACTGGTTGTTTGAAACAAAATTCTGGTCTGGACTTTTACTCTCTGGACCTGAATTACCCAAATCTGCACCTCTACAGACAAACACTCTATATGTACATATACAGCTCTGGAAAAAACAAGAGACCAGTCTATATATATATATTTTTTAAAAAAAAAAACACATTTATAAATCCTAATTTAATCCTGGTTCTGCTGGCTGAAGGCTACACTGTGCGTCAGGCTGCTTCCAGGCTCAAAGTTTCTAAGACAAAAGAACAACATAAAGCAGAAGACACTGTCAATGACCGAAAATCAGCCAGGTAGAGGACAGAAGCAACCAATGCCAGAGATGACCGTTAACTTATCCGGCAGGGCGTCATAAATCAGAGGACGACCTCAAGTGACCTTCAAGAGGGAGGAGAAACATTAAGTGGTATGAAGTGCACTGCTAGGACAGTTCATAACAGGCTCCTAGGAGCAGGACAGTACACCCGTAAAGGAAGGAAGAAGCGCTTCATCTGTGAGAAGCAGGGAAGAGCCAGGCTGCAGTTTGCATAATTTACACAGACGCAAGCGCATAAATTGAGAAATGGGTGAAACTGAAAATTCTGCTGTGGTCTCTTAGTTTTTTCCGGAGCTTTAGACAGCTGAATATGACTTTTGCATCAGGGTTACAGTCATGTGCCTTGAGAATGGTTTTTGATTGGATGCGTCTCTCAGGGGTGGATGTGTGCCTGGCAGGTATATGATACCTGGTGGCTGCTCCCCTGTCCGTGGACGAGGCTCTGCGAGAGCGTGTGAAGGTGGAGGTGCGGCAGGGCCTGAGTAAAGGGCTGCCTCAGGTCCACTGTTCCCTCCCAGACCTCCTCTTCTCTGCTCCATGAGCACAGCACCCTCACCTGTGGACAGACAGACTTCGATGGCCTTCAAAATGCTATTTAAAGGTCATAAAACCCATGAAAAATACAAACTGTCCACCCACAATATGCTGTTTCCACTGACATTTGAACAGCCCTAAACCAACAAGAATCATAAATTAATTGAACCGATTTCAACTCACAAGAACAATGGAACAGAGCAGAACTAGTCAGAACAACAGACTGAACAGAGAACAAAACGGAAAGCACTGTGATTTCAACAAGACTGACATACACATGCCACACAAATGTGTCTGAACCAAAGGAGAACATCTATGAAAGCATCCACTAGAATTGTCTCTCACCTTTTCATTTCTTTCCTGTCCTGTCCAGTCCAGAAGGACGCTGTCCAGTCGTCGATGGGCCGAGCTATCTAACCGAACATCCAGACCGCACTCATGAGGCAGGAAAGAAAACCTGTTGGACACCTGAACTGAGGAGCAACAATAAACATTCTGGTTTACTTGTGGTCTGTAGGTTTGCTTAGATCCTACTCCATGAAGCTGTTGTTCATCTGCGGGCTTCCATCATTACCTTGCAGTCGGTGGACACCTCTCTTGTCTTCAGGGGGTGTGGCATACTCTCCCGAGACTCTGACCATGTGACCTCCCCACACAACTTCCTGTTGCAGACTTCCTGTCCAGTTTCCACCCTTATACGTCATCCTCACTGCCATATTTCTGGGTATGGACCTCAGCTGCAGGCAAAGATGACCCACTCAGGATCAACGGGCAGCTTTGGCTGGGGCGATGGAGTTTTTTAAGGTGAGGCGGCATAAGACGGACCATGATTCATGCAGATGGCCCAATATTATCATCATCCAATGGTATCTTTTGAATCGGTTAGTGACTGAGGAGGGGCACTCAGGGCCAATCAGCACTGAGCTGGGGGCCAGTGCCCCTGTGGCTCCGTCCCTGTATACACTGCTAACATGGCAAGAAGAGGAGTTTTGTGAAAAAATGCAAGGATGGTGGACGGCGCACCTCTGCAAATGAATGGTTCAGCTCCAGCGCCTGGCTGCATCCGTCCCTCGAGAGCGCCAGCAGGCCTGTGGCACGAAGCTCCGAGCTGCCTGCTCGCACCTCAGCCAGGGCCTGCATGCTGGCACCGCTGTGATTCAGCTGTTTGGAGACAGGTCAGAAACGCCAGCGTCCTGGCTCACTACCTTCCTGCTTTCTGTGGACACAGTTTTTGTCGCCAGTAACCAGACCAATGAGTCCAATCCAGAGTCTTAAAATGCAGCTGATATGGCCTTAGAATGTGTGTTATATGATTGGCTGAGTTTTGGTTTGCCCAGCTTGTTAAGCATGTGAAGCTCATGGGAGATTTGCTGGCACAAAAAGATTCTGTGGGCAGAAAGAAACATGATTGGTTCAGAGAAATAATCAATCAGATTATAAAGGAGGTGGGACCAACCAATCAGATGTCGTAGTACTGCATCCTCCATTTGCTTGGATCCAACTCCTCTACAATCTGATTGGTTATCTTTCTGGACCAATTGATCTTCATTCTGCCCTCACAACATTTTTGTGCAAGTCAGATTCCTTGGAGCGAAGGGGAAGAGAGACCAAAAGTTTTCCACTAAATAGTGGAAACTAACTAGTTCTGTGATTTTTTTTATTATAGCACCTGAGCTTTGGCTTCCAGCTGTGAAGGCAGATAATCCTGCAGCGCAGGCATGTTCTGCTGCATCCTGATGTTCAGCTCCTTCCTGGAGCAAAGGATACAAAATGGCACAAAAAAAAGTTGCTGAACTGAGGCAGAGAGCGTTCTTTTGTGGAATCGTCGAGTCCATCATTGATTGATGATGCCAAAACAGACTGGGCCCCCGACCCCCCTGTTACCTGGAGGACACGTCATGTCCGTGTGCCGTGAAAGCCAGCGAGGAGTTAGTCTTGGGGTTTACAGCCAGAGAGCAACGCAGCTGAGAGTCAGTGAGCCTCCCCCAGACCTCCACCTAACACAGCATACATACGCAGATGGTGCAGACACATACGCAGGCAGCATGCGAACATACATGCACAGACAGCACAAATGCAGACCGCATGCATAAATATGCAGACAGCGCAGACACATACACGAACAGCACACACACATATGCAAGCAGCAGACGTATATACGCACGAAAAGGCAAACAGACAGGGAAGAGGAGAGAAACTCATTTTTAATAATAATAATGCAATATAATAATCAATAACATTTATGATTAATTAATTAGCTAACTATGAAGATTATTACAGATAATATCTTAATTATGCTGTGGTCATGTGTCAGTAATTACCACTATTATTAATTATCACTTTAAACTCTGACACTGTTTATCTAAAGTCTGTATTCTGGAGTTCACTTCACCTGAAGGGTGGGGGTGTCTCCCTCCCTGGCGATATGGAGGACAGCAGCCCTGGCCTCGCGTCCTCCTGTCCCCCAGCCGGCCATCTCCCCGGCAACACGGACTCGCATGCCGTCACGGTAAACAACCACAGACACCTGCTTCTGACTGCCTGGGGGGGGGGGGTGCCATTTAGAGGAGTTAGCCACCTGCAATATCTCATCCAGAGTGTACCCCACCCTTGTGCCCTGTACTGCCTGGGATAGGCTCCAGAGGCCAGGCTCACAGAAACTCAGACCAGGATCCAGGATAAGTGGGTGGATGGATGGATGAATGGATGGATACTTTCCCATTAGAAAGCCTTCTTTGGAAGTGTTCGAATGTCCCTTTAGCCTTAACAGCAGTCACACAACAACAGTGCTTATTTAATCCCTTAAAAGAATTAAATACAGATTTTATTAGGCCATAATGTCTTTTTTAAAGCTTTCATCCATAGGACAAACAGCAAATAAATAAATTAGTAAATAAAATAAATAAATAACTAAAAAAATAAAAATAAACAAACATATAAATAAAAAAGACAAAGAAACATAAAATAAATAAATAAAATAAAATTCATATAAATTAATTTGCCTCTGAAGGACCTGCTTACTGTAAAATACTACAGCGTGTCATCCAGCTCACATCATCCAGCTCACATCCATCAGCTCACATCCTCCAGCTCACATCCACAAGCTCACATCCACCAGCTCCTGTCCACCAGCTCACATCCTCCAGTTCAAATCCTCCAGCTCTCATCCACCAGCTCAAATCCGCCAGCTCACACCCTCCAGCTCCCATCCGCCAGCTCACATCCTTCAGGTCACATCCATGAGCTGACATCCTCCAGCTCACATCCACAAGCTTACATCCTCCATCTCCTATCCACCAGCTGACATCCTCCAGCTCACATCCACCAGCTCCTATCCACCACTGACATCCATCAGGTCACATCCTCCAGTTCGCATCCACAATCTGACATCCTCCAGTTCACACCCACCAGCTGACATCCTCTAGCTCACACCCTCCAGCTGACACCCATCAGGTCACATCCACCAGCTCATATCCACCAGCCCTGCTACAACATGCTGGAATTACCTTGGTGGTGTGCGGTGAGGGCTGTGCCCAGGCTGTGGGGAAGCCCTGGCAGAAGCTCCTGAGGGGCAGCGAGGGAGAACACAAGGCCCAGGCGGCCCCTGGACAGGCTAACATTCAGTGCAGAGGCCATAAGCTTCTCCCCGTCCACAGAGAGGTGCAACCTGGACTGCAGCTGGGGGAAGAGCCCCTGCACAGAGCACAGTGCCTGCAGGGGGCAGCAAGGAGTCACACTGGAGATTCTCATTGAAATGATGATTTTGTTATAGGCTAAGCAGGTGCTAATTGAAATATCTGAATCACGATCATTACTATTATTTACCCATAAGCTGATCTTCTTCGCCTCTTTACCCAACCAAAGCTCAACTCACAGCCTTCAAATATTTTGTCCACCGTGCTGCCACTATTAGCAAAAAGCTACATTTCAAAACATCCAGCTAAGTAACAACTGGACAAACGAGGTTTTCAAAGTCAGTGTGGGTTAAGTCTTCTGTGTTACATCAGTCACTGCCTAGTCTAGACCAACTGGAACCAAGAAAATTAACCAATGAGGAATGAGATGAATCTGCCACTGAGTGACATCACATAAAATTCCCAGCCAAGTCTCAGAAGCTCATTTCCTCCTATCACCAGGACCAAGTGACCTCTACATATCTATGCTGCATGGAGCTTCATGGAGGTAGATTCTTGAAGGCTATCTTGCCCCATACCTCCACAACCTTGGGAAGGCCTCGCTTCTCCAACCAGGGCCAGCTGTGCTGCAGCGATGCTGTCACTTTGGTGCCTTCAGACGTGTCCTTCAGCTCAGCTCCCAGGCTGGCGAGTTGAGCCCCGAGCTGAGTGAGCACCAATAGGCTGCTGACTTCCCCAAAGCCCAACTTGGCCTGAGGTCATAAGCAGGAAGAGGGATGTACAGCAACGCGGATTCAGACAAAAAGAGCAAAAGAAACAACAGAGGATGCTCTTGGTAGTTTTATTTACACAGAAATGTAAGGGCAGAAAGAAAAATGATTTGTTCAGAGAGACAACCAATCAGACTGTAGAGGAGGCGGGTCCAAGCAAGGAAGGAGGAACAAGATCTAACTGAGATCTGAATCTTTTTTCATTTATTATGCCTTCAGAACAATTTTGTTATTTTGTTGTTGTTGGTAAAACTCCCATGTGTGCGGAGAACCTGAATGCTGTTGTTCTTGGGTATCCCAAAGTCCTTCAGGGAGCCCACAGAGTGATTGAAGCAGTACATCAGTCTGACCCCTTCCTCTGTCTTCTCAATACTCAGATCTTCAGTGATCTGCATGGATCCAAGTGGTTACATGTAAATGTGTTCTGATCACAAGACAACATAACCCGCCACATAAAATGGTGTCTCCATAACACAACACTGCCCCCTACCTGTTGGCTGCCTAAGATGCAGCTGAGAGTCTTGTGGTAGGAATCACGCCCCCTGTCAGAGTTAAAAGACAGCTTTGCAGTGGGTGGGACCCCAGCAACCCGTAAGAGAGGCATGGAGTGGTTTAGCAGGGCCAGTACGTCCAGCTTGTTCTAGAACAAGAAACACGGAAACATTGCATCTATAGCCCCCATGGAACCATTCCATTTCAATAACACTTATGTTAGCTGAAGCCACTTTATCTACTGATTATTCAGTTTAAGGACATTCCTACATGTAATCCCATTTGCATACTTTCTGTGTTTACAGAGTTGCCGACTTTTGCAAACTGAAAATCTGGCGTGAGATTACAATTACCCCAGCTGCTTTGGTAGTCAGAAGAGCCTGCAATTTCCTGTCATCTGCGACCAGGGACAGATGCGAGTCTGTGATCTCCTTGCTAATGGCCAAGGATCCAGATCCTTCGAGCTTGGATGGAGTACCCAGATCCTATGGGAGAAGCAGAGTGCCTTCCTGGTCATTTTCATGGCAAAAGTGACCTTTCAGTGATGCTTAAGTCACTAGGAATTCCAAGTCTGAAGCCTGCGTATCGTTTACACCATGAGGAACGTGCTTTCAAAGATGTGTGTGGATTTCTGGGTTTTGGACATGGTGGGACAGAGCCGGTTCAGGGCGCTGGGTAGGGCCATACCCTCAGGATCGTGCAGTTGTTCTGCAGTAACATCAAGCCCTCTAGCCGGCTGCCTCTCCGCAGGCCCCCAGAGACGGCCAGGGCGCAGAGGTCCAGCTGCAGGGCTAGCTGGGCATCGTGGCGCATCGGGGCTGCCGTCGTGACCACCAGCAGCCGGCCGAGCCGTGGCAGGGACCCCAGGGCGGGTAGGCTGTGCTGCATCACGCCCTCGATGCGCAGCCCTGGGTGGCACTGCGCATGCAGCTCAAGGAATGCATGCTGGCCCTCCAGCAGCACCTCCAGCTGCGCCTCCACTGCGCAGCCGTCCATTAGCAGGGAGCCGTTAAACTGGGCCTGAGCGGGGAGGCCGAGGCCCTGCCGGGGGAGGGGTCACCATGGTTGCCATCTTTATATTTATACTTACAATTGATCAATTGATTACAATTTAATCAATATTGCAATAAAATACGCATAAATGGCACTGAACCCCAGAACAACTGCATGAAATATAAATGCAAATAATTTAAAAACTGAAATGTAAAATTTGTACCTCCAGAATTGGACACGCAGACTCAGCGGCCCAGACCCACCGGCTCTTCCCTCCAGGCCCCACATCTCCGCTGGCTCTGATCCGACAAGATCCCACCTTCAGCAGGAGAGTCCCATTTTTCCCGGGGCCCCCGGGGCCCCCGGGCACCAGTAGGGCCAGCCTGCTCTCCGGAGGGAGGCCCCTGCGACGGAGCCCGGAGGAGGAGTGCGTCAGGGCGCCGGTGAAGCGGCGTGAGGGCTGACAGGTGTGGCCCAGCTCCAGGGACAGAGCCTCCCCATCCACATGGAGGCTGGAGGAGAGAGCCGACCGGCAGGGAGAGAGCAAGACGAGGCCGGAGAGCTCCAGAGAGCCCGGGAGGCCGACATCCTGCAACACGGATCACACATCCATCGGAGACTTAAATCAGGTCCAGAAAGTAAAAGTCCAGACCAAGATTTCGTTTCAACCAACCGGTAGAGTACTCTGTGAGTGTGACTCAACTGGTTGGTTAAAACAAAATCTTGGTCTGGATTTTTACTTTCTCCATCTCTGGACACAATGTAGGCTCTGCTTACAGGCTTCCTGCACACTTTCCACTTTAATATTCCGTACTTTTCCAGACTGCCCAAACAACCATCTTGCCACACCAGGATACACCACTGGATGCGATTTGACACCAAAGCTTCTATCTGTCACGTGACTAACAACCCATGTTACAGCTTTACACGTTACAGTTTCATATATATTTTACATTTAGATTTCCATTCATATTTGACATCTTTAGCCAACTCGTCACAATCCCGCATCTTTCCATTGTGGTCATTCTAAATCACAATGTAACCTACGTTTATATTTCTTGTGGAAGGTTAATTGAGCGCAAACCCCACAGACCTCTCAGTCCATGGGCATGTTGCTCTTAAATGTTTGTTCTATGTACATTCTGGCCAGCTCATATCAGTGATTTATTCAAAAATGTTAAAGAAATTCAGACTTAATTCCAATTTCCCACTCAAATTCCAATTTGTTGAAAATTGTTGATCGTCTGAAAATGCCTAAATATTTACTTCCTTTCCTTCTTCCATACTTATCCTGATGCCAAAAACCAAACCCCACACCTTTCCATTCTGTATAGAAACTCTGTGCTAAGAGAAACATCTAAGTAACTGGTGACATTTTATAATAATTCCCCCGGTGAGACAGAAACCTGTCAATAGGACACTGATTACTCAGAAGTCACACGGACTGCTGGATGAAACAAATCCCGTTAATCCCAGATTCCAGACATTCCCACTGGCCTTTCATGCACACTGTGAAAAGAACTGTGACATCTGGACTTAAATACGAGGATTGAAGGCTGGTTAATCCCATTATTTTTCTTCCTGAAATGCTGCTGTTTCCTGATGCCTCTCTCTTACCGTAAACACAGCGGGGAGCAACACAGCTGAGTACACAGGTCTGCATCCTCTGTGTGTGTGTGTGTGTGTGTGTGTGTGTGTGCGCGCAAGCGGGTATACCTTATGGGGACACGATGTCCCCACAACATGATGAATACCCATTTTTTCCCCCATAAGGGAAAACTCAATTTAATGAAACACTGTGACTACAATGAAAAAACTAAAAATGCAAAACCTGTTGTATTTTGCTTGGCTACTTATGGTTATGGTTAGGGCTGGATAGGGGTTAAGGTTGTCATAGTTAGCGTTAGCATTTTTCCCACAGAAATGAATGAGCGGTCCCCATATAAATCCCCCCAGTGATAAATGGGCTTTTAGGGAAGAACTTTGAGCAGCAGGGGCCATAGATGGGGAGTAAACAACCGGGATATCCAATGACAACCTGTGTGGGGGGCGTGGGCGATTGTTTTTTAATATACAGCGAAAAATACTGTATACAGCGGTATAATGTCTGGATGGTATGATGGTATAACTTTTAATAGAATAGATAGTGCTCAATACTAGTGCCAGCAGGTTAGCTTGGGTGGGCGTGGTGGGGGTGCTGGCAGTATAATTTACCGACTAGGTGGGCAGTAAAGCTTCTTTGAATAACCGGCCACATCATGCTGTAGGTACCTTAAGGATTTAGCTGACCCCACGCAGACTAGGTGATGAAGGCTTACCTTTATGGCTTGGCAGTGGTTGGTCCAGTTGGCGGCCCAGCTTGATCCAGTCTCCCCCGGTCCACTAACGGGTTCGGCTTTGATTCGTGCCATGACCTCACACGGCCCGAGCACCACTGCCAGCAGCGCTGAGGGCCGCCCCCCTGAGTGGGCGGACAGGGCAAGGGTGCCACGCGGGGGCACGCCCAGCAGCCGTAGCGGGGGCAGTGAGTGCCGGACGGTGGCCCGCAGGTGAAGCTGGGGGGTGCTCTCCATCGCTAGGCTCAGTTCCCCCCTCTCCCCGGGCCCCCCCTCCAGCAGGGCATCCAAAAGCAGGCCGGGCCTGGAGGTGGCGAGGGACCCGTTCATGGAAAAGTGGCGAGGGATGGGTGTCTGTGGAAAGCGGGGAGGGCTGATGAGAGGCAACATGGGCACCGGCTGAGACAAAGCAGCCGATTTAGCCCATCAGAGCACACATGTAGAGTGATGCATTGCAGAGCAATGCAGGGCGATGCAGAGAAATGCAGGGCGATGCAGAAGACTACATGCCAGGGAAAGCAATGCAGAGTGAGGCAGAGAAAGGCAGGGCAATGCAGAGCGAGGCAGAGAATTGCAGGGCCAGGGATAGCAATGTAGAGTGAAGCAGAGAAAAGCAGGGCAATGCAGAGTGAGGCAGGGCAATGCAGAGTGATGCAGAGGATTGCAGAGCCAGGGATAGCAATGTAGAGTGAGGCAGAGAAAAGCAGGGCAATGCAGAGTGAGGCAGGGCAATGCAGAGTGAGGCAGGGCAATGCAGTGTGAGGCAGAGCAATGCAGTGCGAGGCAGAGCAATGCTGAGTGAAGTAGGGCAACGCAGAGCGAGGCAAAGCAATGCAGAGCAGTGCAGAGCGATGGAACACACTACAAAACTGGCTTTCTGTAACACTCAATTTTAAAGAGTGTCTAAAAAACCTTATGAACATCAATACTAGTAAAAAGAAAATTCTAATACACTGGTGCAGAACATCAATTTTTCTATAAATATATGAACTGTTAAATGAACTATACATCTATAGAGATCACATTCCAGCCTTATGCCCTGTGCTGCCTGGGACTGGCTCCAGAATCGCTGCAACCCTGATCACGATACGTGGTTAGAAGAGGCATAAATGGAGTAGTTATAACTATATACAATGTATAACTTGACTCATAGAAGATTATAGTACTCATTGAAGGGGTGTCGTTTAGCATCAGGTAGTGGATTAAAGGTTTTTTAAGGCCGAGTGTCAATGAAAAGTGGGATTTCTGAGGGGGTTTCTGGGAAACATGTCCAGGAGCTCCACTTGTCCATGTTTCCGCTCTACCTTCTACCTGCAGCTTCGGACAGCCCCTCTGATGAATGCCCAGCTCCCAGGTCTTCCCACAAAGGGCACCATGAGCAGAGATGGCACAGCGCCCCCCGGTGAGCTCTGCGGTCCCCCTGCAGCGCCCAAGGTCCAGACGGAGGCTCGTGTCATCCGGGATGCCGGCTGCCCTGAGCCGTGACAGGTTATGGTGGAGCCCGGCGTGGGCATGGGCGCGAGGCCCCCATGTGGTGGAGACGTCAAACTGGGCGGAGCGAGACGGCAAGGTGAAGTGGACCCTTCCGGAAAAAGAGGCCTGATCCATTCTGGCCGAGCTGTGGAGACCCAGCATCGGAGGTACAGCCTTCTGGAGAGACACCCAGTGGTGCCACAGAGTCCAGTCTAGCTCCGCCCTGTTCTCCAACACCAGCAGGTTGGCTTGGGAGTGCAAGGAGTCCTGGTTCCTCTCCAGGTCCAGCGATGCCTGGGCGCCATTCTCTCCTACCCTTCCCAGAACCACGGCAGTGGTCTGTACCCCCCTCGTCCCTTCCTGCATCTGCACGCATGCAACTCTAAGCCCCCAACAGTGAGCACGGGCTACCACACTGGTAGTGACACCATTCCAGGTGGTACCGAAATCGGCCGAGAGGTGGCAACGCCGCACTGTGATGGTGCCACGGCCCTCGGCTAAGTGGTGGCCCCCCGGGCTGGTATATGAGGCCAGACCTCTCCACCTGAAAATAGGGGCCATTCTCAGCTCCCCACTCAGGTGGACCCTCTGTCCAGTCGCCAAGGCACCCAGTGAGCACCGCCAGGAGCCAGTGTGAGGTTCAAGAGCAGCGTGTAGCTGTGCCTCGGCTTGCACACCCAGGGAGTGCAGTGCAGCAGAGGAGTGGCTTGCGTAGACTGTCAGCTCCTTCCTCCTCCTGTCCCCGTAGCAACCCCCAGCCCGCAGTGACTGCTTCCCCAGGCTCAACTCCAGGCTAAGGCAGCGCCTCGGCACCCCCTGCTGGTGAGAAGCTCGTACCTTGACGGGGAAACCTGCCACCACTCCAGAGCATCGGCCTGAGAGCTGAGCTGCCGCGGCGTGTCCACTGCAGTTCATCTGTAAAAACAACCACCCCCAAACAAGTTTTATTTGGATAGGGCATGGAGTCATGGCCATTTTCACTTGCAATAACACAACCCCACGGCCCAGGGGCAAAGCAGAGCCAGACTCAAACAAATTCAAACAGAGAGAAGATGCAAATCACACATGCAAAATCAAAACAGGTAGAATAGTCAGAAGCAAGTGGCACTGCAAGCCCTTTTGCTCTCTCTTGGTTTTATAATGATAGTATTTGACAACTAATACTGGCTTTTGTGTTTTCATGTATTAAAAACACCACTAGAGGAGCCCAACTCACTTGAAGTGACTCTGGCAGGACCCCATCCAGCCTCCTGTCGTCGTGCCCCAGTGACACGGAGAGCCTGGCATTGTTGTCTGTTCTTCCCACTTCAATGTGCAGGTGTCCCTTCCTTTGGTCCTGCACGAGGACGGTCAGCCCCGTGCTCACGACACGCGCTCCCACCTGCCAGGGAATGAAGGCACGTTCCAAAACTAGACTGGACAGCTTTGCTTAAGACCTGGCTATCTCACACCTTTCTTCTACTATGGGCAAATTTTGGCAAGATGCCACGTTTTACTGAGCGAATTTAATTAGCTTGAAACTCCCTCTTGAAGTTTCCTCCCTGTGTGTATGTGTCGACACATACACACATTTCTGATGGCTGTAAAAATTAAGTGGATAGTGACAGTGAATACCATGGTCAGCTGACATTGTCAGGGTCTTGGAAGTCGGCACTGGTATGCGTGTGTGGGTGTTATGCATATATTATATATTATTTTGACTTTGTGGGGACCATTTTTCAGTCCTCAAAAGGGGAAACTTAAATGTTAAAAGTCTTGTGTTTTGTTTGGTCATTTGTGGTTCATTAGGTGTTGAGGTTGTTATTGCTGGGATTTGGGTGGGATGGATGGTCCCAACAAAGATGGGTGTATGTGTGTGTGATAGACATCATTAAAAAACATTATAGACATCAAATAGGCTACACTACATTCATGTCCAAATTCAAGCCTTTTACATAAACACACCCTAGGCACAGTCAGACAGGGCAGTATTACATGTACCTCACAGTGTCCAATGGCGCTCATGGATGCAGGAACACCTCTGTCCAGCAGAGCGGCGCTGTGGTGTTGCAGCCTGGAGGACAGCTCCCATCGCGAGGGCCCGTGCCCCCTCCTGATCCCATCCAACTCCGCCTGGAGGGCCTCTGAGCCGGCCTGCAGTGCCGCTGCCATGGAAACTGCCCGCTCACCCCACGTCCAGCTCGCCTGCACGCTCGCATCAGACGGAATGCCTGTTTCCATGACACCATAAACGTTTCACAGCAATGAAGAAAAAAGGTGGGAAACTCCTAAAGTCTCACTTCAAATACAACAAAGAATAAACAGCAGTCAGACATATCTTTATGTTGCTATTTCTTTTATATTATTAAATTATTTTATTAGTATATGTTTTTATATTTTAAATTTTAAGTTTTTTTTGTATTATGATTTTAATGTAGGACCAATCCCACAAACGAAAAACAAAAGCAACTGCAGAGGACTGAATGAACAAGGACTGAGTAAGAAAAAGTAAAGACAGAGAGCCAAACAGCATCTCATTTACATATTAAGGGGGCGGGGCATGGTGGGGTGGGGGAGGGCAGGGCGGGACTGTCTGTACCTTTGGCTGAGAGCTGGGGGGAGGTGTGTGACAGCAGAGCATGGAGACCCCCCCCATGTGGCCCTCTCCTGCTGCCACTCACGTTCACGCTCACAGTCTGCTCTCCTGTGTGCATGTGTAGCCACACCTCCTCCCAGTCTGGCCCCGCCCCCGGCACGCCTCCCCTCATCAAGCCCCGCCCTGCAGAGTCGGGCCCTGCCTGGCAGTTCAGCTCCAGGCCGTATGTGGCCTCACCCGCCATCACAGTCAGCCGACCTGGAACAAACACACAGTAGGCAGCGCCTGAGACCTTCCTGCCGCCTGGCTGCTGTGGCAGTTTTCTGAGAACCTTTAAGAAGCTGGAACAGTAGGTGGAACACATGACTAATGTTATAGGCCCGCATCCCAATCATAGCTCATGCGCTCCACTGGCCAGAAAGCAAAACAGATATAGTAGAATTAGCATTTGCTTGCGTCAATTTGCATTGCAGATCCATTCCGTTTTGCTGTTCTGTAGTTCTTTTTTTTAAGTAGGAGAATTTTCAAGTTCGAGTTATTGGGAATGCATCAATACATTGCGATGTGCCATACTATTAAAAATTAGTAATATATAGAATATACCCTTTTTTCCTTCATGTAATCCATTGGCAGAACACTGATATTGGTGCATTTTGACCAATCAGATGGTGGTGATGCAACCAGTTGGGTTTGGTCACGCTTTCAGCCCTGCCAGTACGCAGGGCCATGCAGGTGCGGTTACAGATGGGGTACGGCTCGGGTATAGCTTGGTACTTGGTTGCAGTGGAAAAGCGGCATAAATGTAACACAAGTACAACACGCAGGAAAGATAGCGAAGTACTGGCTGAAGTGTGACCTGAAGATCACCCGATTAATGTACTCGGCTGTTTATACTGCCGTACAGAGGAAGAACGCCGTAACCCGCCGTTTACTGACCTACAGGTGGACAGTCAAAAAACATGCTGAAGCCCTTATAAATTTGGCTTGTTCTGTGTTTTGCCTTTGTAGGGCAGCAAATCCATTAAAATTAAAGTCACTTTTACTAAAATAAATAACAAACAAACAACAACAACAAACAACTAATAAACAACACAAATAACAATGATGATGATGATGAGGAGGAGGAGGAAGCAGCCAGGTACCTTCAGTGAGCTGCTCCGCCTGCCTTAGGGTGCCCTCCACGCCCAGCGTCTGGGGGATCGCCACCAGGCTGGTCACGGAGTGCTGCAGACCCCCGCTAACGGAGACCCCGAACCCGGCTCCATGCGCCACAGCCCCACTGAGCTGGGCCTGCAGAGCTCCGCCTCCTTGCACTGCTGTGCATTCCGCTGACAGCCTACACAGGGGGGTGTTCCACAAAGCAGGATTTCTGATTTAGTCGGGTTAACGTAAGCTTGAGGTCATGTTCGTCCAATAAGAGTTTAGGTAAGGAGCATTCCTATTGACAATCATGATATCTAGCATAAGTTAACCTAGCTAACTAAGAAATCCTGTTTGGTGTAACACCCCTAGGCCAGGATGTGGCCAACTGGAGCAAAGCAACAGAGAAATAAACCAATGAACTATGAACAGCATTAGACTGAGTTCCCACCCTGGGTGCTCCCCAGGACAGATGAAGTCACTGACCTGTCCTCAGAGACATTGGCTGACAGCTGCAGATGGAGGTCCTGAAGGATGGGCAGCAGCTTCTGGTGCAGGATCGCCCGACCTCCCAGGAGCCTGGTGTCTCCTTCCAGGGTGTGGAGCAGGTCGGCTTCCAGCTTGACTCTCTCCTCCTCATCTGTCTTCATGGACACGAAGCTGGCCATGTGACCGTCTGCGGACAGCTCCGCCCTGGCGTGGGCCTGGGTGCAGATCGATGGTGGAGTCAACGAGGTGTGAAGAAGGTCCTTCTCCACAGCTCAGGTGAGCAAGCATTAGTGAGGCGCCCTCTGCTCAGAACACTGTTAATAAGATCAGCTAATGATTGTATCAACAGGACACTGGAAGAGAACAAGGCATTAACCTGAACTTTCCTGGGAATTCTGGATGGATATGGGAGACTGAGTGATGAATACAGTCCTAATTCACTGGATGATCCATTCAGCTGCACAGAAAGCTGTAGAGTAATAACACACTGCTATTAAAATCTTGTTTTCCCCACCCCATGGGCTGTGAATGACTTAAGCTTTCAGTGATGCGCTAACCAGTGCCTGACTTACAGTACCTGGCATTCTTCAAGGGGGCTGATTATGGTCTTTCCTGTTGCCAGGTAATCAAACGTGTCATCATCGGCAGGCTTCCAGTGCAGACCTCCCTCCAGACTAATAGATGGAGGGATCCGTAGCTAAAACAGACAAACAGCATCCATTACAGGAGCGCTTCGCTTATCATTTGTGCCTTTTTAAGTGACAGCTTCCATTAGCATAATGTGAATGAGTTTGGTCGTACCTGGAACGCGTGCGTGAAGTTGACCTGAAGGCCATAGCCTTGCTGCAGTGAGTCAGACACGTTCCAGATGCGTCCTAGAACAAGCAGCCGCTCCTTCTTATTAACCCGCATGGTTCCATGCACATCCTGCTGTGTCTGTAACGAGAATGGACTGTTTTGACATGACATTGAATAACAGTGCACTATGTGGTGCCATGCCTGTGATCTGAAACATATGCCATTCTAGAGCCTAATTATGGGGGATGGGGAGGTGGGGGCTCAGCCACCTTATTTATTTTCTCAGCCCCCCTGGAAAATTATTATTCTAAATCCATTTAGCGATTTTGTGTCACATTTTTTGGAAGCTAAATCTCCATAACAGTAAAATCCTAACCCCTGATCACCCCTGATCAAAAGGTCACCAACTCAAATTGAATGATGTCACCACTGGGCCCCTGAGCAAGGCTCTTAGCTGTTTGACTTTTTTCTCTTAAACGTACATCGTTTTGGGTAAAAGCATCTGTTAAGTAACTAAAACTGCAATCAACATCCCTGTAAGCCGTAAACAGATCGTATCAAAGGTCAGAGTTGGATTTTGATGAAAGTGATCCTGGGATGTGTACCTGTATAATCATGAGCTCTCTGAACACATAACATCAAAGCATCATCAACACAGACTTTCTCAACGACTCTCAAATGAAGCTTCATGAACCATTTGCTGTATTTTGTGACCCCCACTAGATGGTGCTCTTGAGTTAGAGCAAATGGTTCCTAAGTGTCATTTGGCCATCACTACTTAATGATGCAAAGAATTATCACACGGCGTTTTATGGGGTCCAGATATGTGGCACATTTCCTGACCAAACAAACGAGGCAGGAGGCAGGCTGAGGTTGGACTCTCACCTCATTGCTGTGCAGAGTCACACACAGCTCGGAGTCGTGGGGGATGACCTCAGAGCTGAAGGGGTGAGTGAGAGCGGAGCACACCTGGACCAGACACATGCACCCAGACACACATGCACACACGCTCAGTTAGTACCTGTAACAGATCACCTGTCCACGTCCAGTTCTAAACTCCCCTGTTGTCACTTTGAGAGTATGGATGCTTGGACGTCTCGCTGTGACTGAATGAAAGCGTCTTCACATAACAACACTTCCAATGGACGCTTAGTTTTAGATTCCCTCAGTATCACGCCTTGCCATCGCAGATGGGCTGCAAAGCCCCGTGTAGCTGTAACCTGCCCCCGGCGCGTGACTCACAAAGGGCCTGGGAGCCTGGTAGCCCAGGGTGAGGACGTGGATGCACTCCTTACTCCGGCCGAGGTTGGCTCGGGACTCCAGGACGTAACGAGCCCGTTGTAAGTCCACGGTGAAGACCTCCTGCAGGAGCAGACTCTGCGGAAGGTGCAGGAAAGGCTGCCTGAGTGGGGGGGAGAGGAGGTGTCAGGAATAGGGGTGAAGCCTGTTGCTCAGGTGATGGTGTCTCTGGTGCTTCTGACGATGCCGACGTCACCTGACGCATAATTAGCGTTAGAATGCCAGCTATAATAAACATGCGCATGCCCAGTGACTGAAAGAGAGTGGGGTTTCCAACTCAGCAGAGATCACATAAGGCTGCTCCATAAATATACAGCTTTTATTGAACTGAGCAGTAAAAAAGCTATTGCACAGCGACAAACTCAAATTGCTGAATTGTCCCCCCCCCCAACCTGCTGATGGGCCCAGTATCAGTGCAGATTTATATTGATATGCTATTCAGAAAATCACATCCTTTTTTGCTGCAATAATAGTAAAGACTTTGTACCATGCCATATATAGCATTGCATAGATGTGCATTTTTCGTACTATTTATCACACATGTACATACTGTACAGCTGTCTCAGTACGTTAATGGCAATAAAACTAAATCTAATCTAATCGAATCTAATCTAATCTAATCTAATCTAATCTAAACATCTGGGTTTTCGGTGGGGGGGGGGGGTGATGAAGCTTAATTAGACCTGAGTCGCAGAGTTCCTTGTTTCTGATACAGCTCCCTGCTCCGCTTCAGTTCCTCCACACCCCCCTCCAGCTCAAACTCCACTGGTGCACCCTGGGGCTCAATCAGAACCATCTTTATTGCCACCAGCCTCTTCCTCAGCCTCTGCAGCAGGGACAGAAGAAGATAAACCCATTTTGTAGCTCATCTGTTTTGTGTGTTACTGTTTACGTTAGTGCTGCCACAGCAGAAAATTCCCATAAACATCCACTTGGGGTTACTCCTAGTTATGTTTCTTCCTTGGGTAAATATTCATGATTATAAGATAACGCTAACCTAAGAGAACTGGGTGTACGAATCCACAACTAAGAATGTCCCAAGGCAAAGCAATAGTTCCAGCATTCTGAGCTGCGCTTACCTTATCCAGGGTGTTAAGGCTGGCGGAGAAGCTGACATTGTGTCTGCCGTAGCTGGAGGCTAGCTGGAGGGCCTTTCTCTGTTTAGTACCGTCTAGAGAGAGATCCCCCCTCAACACTGGGGTCCAAGCTGAGCTCAGGGTGCCAGAAGCCTTCAGGCCCTGCTTTCCCAAGAGGCCCCAACCGCTCGCCTGAAACCCACCAGCAAAGGGAAGCCATGCTGAAGGCTAAGTCGCCATCCTGCACCCCGATCAACAGCCCTGGTGCCTCGGTGACTGATCCTTGACTCTGCTCACTTTGGCGCTGAACATTTGCTTGGGACGCACCTTGAGGTAGGTGTCCGTGGGGGTGTGGAGATGCAGCCGGCCCTCCCGCTCCCGGCCTTTCTCCCGGTAGAAGCCCTCCAGCACCAGGCTCCGTAGCGTCATCCACTTGCGGGCGGTGACTTCGGTGCTGAATTGCAGAGTGCGGCGCTGAGGCTGGCTCAGCTTGTGTGCCAAGTAGACGTACAGCCAGGGCGTGTCCATGGTGAAAGTGCCTGTTGATCAAATAAACATCTCATGACCTCATTAGGGGCAGCAAAGACTATTATACACTCTGTCCAGAGATTTTAAAGAATAGTCTGTTGTCCATCTCTGAGCAATGCCATGTCCTGTCTGGAGTTTCAAAATGGCAGGAGGCAAAATTTAATTTGTCTAGGTTGTATTGCAGTTTGCGAGGTTCCCTAGGAGCTCATAATGCAACATTATATGTATTTCAAAACACTGGACCACTGAGAAGTATTTGAGGGTTCGTCTCATTACCTTCCCATTTCCACAAACGGTTCCTGGAGTAGTCCCGCCAATGGAGGCCGGCCACCAGGGGGAGCTGGTCGTTGTAGTTGACCTTTAGGTGGGTACTGCTCTCTACTCCGTTCTGCCGTTGGTGTGAATGCAACAGCTGTGTCCTGTACTGTATGTGCTTCTCCAGAACCTGCAGGCTGAACTGAAAGTTGTGGGGGGGGGGACTCACTGAATCATCTCCATAGTCGGATCTAGTCAACTGCAAAAGCCCAGCTAGTTGGGCTGAATCTTAACTAAATGGGCAGGCATGGAAGCTGTTGTTTACAGGAACGTTCGTTAAATGTTCCTAGAAAAGGTAAAAAAATTGTTAGCAAGTATGTTGGCCTGATCAAGGTTTAAACTCAGGTTCGTTGTCTGTTGATAGTAATGTGAATGCACAATTATGGTGTTTTGTACACATAGGAATGGTTCTAGCCGAGGGGTGGGCAATCTTATGCCCAAAGGGCCGATGTGTATGCAGATTTTCGCTGCAACTTAGATTGCAAATTGCACAGCTAGTTGGGCTGAATCTTAACTAAATGGCCAGGCATGGAAGCTGTTGTTTACAGGAGATTTGAACCCCTTCTTACAAAATTATGCAGAATTTAGTGGCTAGAACAGGGGTGGGCAATCTTATCCGCAAAGGGCTGGTGTGTAAAGCATGTTTTTGGTATAACCTGTAGGTCACCTGTTCAAACCCAGGTGTGAGGACTCTTCAGCCAATCAGTCCTCTAATTTGCAATCTAAGTTGCAGCGAAAATCTGCATACACATCGGCCCTTTGGGCATAAGATTGCCCACCCCTCGGCTAGAACCATTCCTATGTGTACAAAACACCATAATTGTGCATTCACATTACTAGCAACAGACAACGAACCTGAGTTTAAACCTTGATCAGGCCAACATACTTGCTAACAATTTTTTTACTTTTTCTAGGAACATTTACTGAATGTTATGATTAAGGTATGGAAATGTTAAAGTATCTAGTTCGTTGATGTTCCCAGAACATTACTACTACAAGTACGACTCATAATACAAACACAAATAACCTGGATGATAGAACAGCGACTAATCACTTTACACCTGAAAGGTCACAGGGCTCAAGGCTGGACTGCACATTGGCGGTATACACATATAGCACTTTTATACAATATTTTTCACCATTAGTTGCATTAAAAGGATGTCCGGGTAATAATCGTACCATGCTGACACTGACAGAATCTTTGTCAAAATATAAAATATGGAAATAACGTTCCATCAATGTTACATTAAGGACGTTCTCTACTGACTTCAAGCAGATCTTCACATAACATTGGCTAAAGTTCTGGGAATGTTCCCAGTCGTGCCACCAGTGTGGATTCTGGGAAAGGCTGTACCTCCAGTAGGTAACTGATGAGTGTGTGCCTGGACTCGTTCTTAAAGGACTGGCTGAGTAGGACACGCCGTTTGTTGTTGATCTCATCCCAGTGCTTGCCGTAGCTAAGGTCCAGTGATGACTGGATCTGACCAGAGGCCTCCTCATGCTTCAGCAGGACCTGTGGGAGAGCAGCAGAAGGGCAGGGGAATCCATCACGGGGCTGCCCAAGGCGTTTCTGAGTTCCTGCTTTCTCACATTTATCAGGTTCATTGCACTCCACAATCTGATGAGGCCGACCGTGAAATCCTTAAGCTACCTGGGCGGAATCTTAATTAAACCAGTAGTACTGGAGAGAAATTATTCCAGTGAGACTTCAATCCACTGTTAGGTAAAGTTGGTAGAACCATTTGAGTGTGTACAACATATCAGAGTTGTGCATGCGCATTACTATCTACAGGATAACTTGCAGATGTGGTTATGTAGACCGACAGTAAGACTGACGCTGCCAGGAAAACAATGCTAATTTTCAGAGTGGGTTCCCCAAGTCCATTCTCTTTCTAAGGTATACCCTAAGAATCAGCTGCTGTAAATATGTATTTCTACCAAAAACAAACCCACGCAAAGGGGAGTTACGGGTGAAAAAGCAGCAAAACGGAAGTTATCCGGAGCGTTCGTGACAAAACCTGAATGCCTCTGGGAAAGGAGCCGGCATGTGAATGTTATGCGAACCGGAGCCGTTCAGAAGCTGTCACCTTGTGGTTGAAAAATGTAGAGTGAGAGCAGTGAAACTCATGCTCTGCCATTAGATGGTAGGCCTGCTTCACCTCCCCCTTCTTCCTCACGGTCTGGGTCATGTGACACTCTTTTTGTAGGTTTCGTGCATCTCCTGCTGAAGGGTTTGGACACCATTGCACTGGCTTCCATTGCATCTCATTATAAATCTTACAGTCATGTGACCCATCGGCCAACACAACAAGCTGTTGTATAAGCAATTGGACACAGTTTCGATATGGAGCTCTGCCCAAGAGCTTATATAACTGCCATTCATTCACCCATTCTTACCTCTAAGACCGTATCTGAGCTTCAAAGCAGAGCTCCATAATGAGGCGCTGTTTTGTATCAGCCCAAATATCTGGGTCCCCACCAAGCCAGGCAGGAAGAGTTCTGCCTCCACAGAGTACTGCTTCTGCCCCTGGTCCATCCTCCACTCTACTAGCGCTGTCAAAAAAAACAGGTTACATGGTACCAACAGCAACATGCCACAGGGATACATTGCTAAGGGAAACTTTCTCAACTTGGGCCCGTTTGATACCAGAAAGCGAAGCCGTTTCCCGAAACACATTCTTCATCATGGCCGCAAGGCTTATCTTCCTGCCCAGCCCACGGGTGAGGTTAGCAGAGAGGATGATGGGATGCCCGTCGGCCGTCACTTTGGCCTCCAGGTGAGACAGCAGTCTCAGCTCTGTGGGTAGCGTCAGTACTTCTGTCAGCCCCTGCAACAACAAGAGCTAGAAATTTTAACAAATACCTACACCTACGTTACGGCATTTTTATTCTAGCATCCATAAATCCTTCTTTTCCTTCATTGCATTTTCCGCATTATAGATGCACAGTGCTTCTCACCCGTGTTTACCTTGATATAGTAATGGTGAACATTGTCGACCAAAAGTTCCAGTTTCACAACACGCATGCTTTTCACTCGATCAATTTTCCCTGCAAAAACATTGCAAGGGACAGGTGTTGATGCGCAATCTGTCAATCAAAAAGAACATGAGGAAGGGGCTGTCGGTGTGGTGACCTTGAATGTGGATGGTCTTGAGGGGGTGGCTGAGTTTCAGGGCCAGCTGCTGGTCAATGGAGCTGAAGGTGAGGTCCAGGGACAGGTCTCTTGCGACAGTAGACTGTGGAGTCCCGAAGAAAACATGCAGAGAGGCCTCCTTGGGAAACCAGGCGCCCCTCTATAAGAAAACACAGGTTGTTTGACCATTATACTTCTATGGAGTACTCTTCCTTTGGACTTTTGGGTGAGGTTGGGCTTGAACTGGTAATTTTTTTTGATCCCAGGCACAGAGACTTAGCCGACTGAGCAAGCCCCAAAAATACCACATAATGATATTAATCATGTCACTGTTATACCAGATCATTCCATACTTTCCCATGTTTTAGTTACATAGAGAATAGCCGAAGCACCTGCTGCAGCAGAGAGTAAGCAGCCTCCAACAGGTACTGGTGCAGACCTTTGTCCCGCTTCACAAGCCTGAGGGACAGCTGGACCGGACCAGCAGGGGGCAGCACCAGCCCACTTGGTGATGAAGGGTAGGAGACCTGGGAGCAAAGCTGCCATCCCAATAGCTTCCACCCTGGCAGGAGAAACCAGTCAAATTAACAAAAAATCAAAAACTATTAAACTATTAAAATAACCCCCTTTTTTTAAACTAACCAAAATTTAGAATATTCAGAATTTCCCACACTAGATCTATTTATGGGTCATGGGGAATCTGGAGCCTATCCCAGAATCTACGGATGCAAGCCAGGAATCAACCCAGGATGGGGCACCAACCCATCACAGGGCACACACACACACCAGTCACTCGCACACCAGTCACTCGCACACCAGTCTACAGTCTGGTACATTCACACCTATGGGCAATTTGGTAAGTCCAATTAGCCTCAGTATGTTTTTCATATGGGTTCTCTTATCACTGCTATGCAGATGACACTCAACTTATCCTTTCATTTCCTCCCTCAGACACTCAAGTCTCCACTCGGATCTCTGCATGTCTGGCAGTTCATGATCATGCATGACAGCTCATCAGCTGAAACTCAGTCCTAGCAAAACTGAACTGCTATTCATCCCAGCTGATCCATCCCCATGCCAGGATTCTGTGATCTCCCTGGAAAACTCTGATCTGTCCTTCAGCCACCACTCGTGACCTTGGGGTAACCATAGACAATCACCTGTCTGTTTGTCCGTTTCCTCTCACATTGCTAATCTTTCCTACTCCTGTCGATTTCTCCTCTTCAACATCAGAAAGGTTTGTCCATTTTTTTCCATATAGGCCACTCAGGTCCTTGTTCAATTTCATATCATCTCGAGACTAGACTACTGTACCTCGCTCCTAACAGGTCAGCCTCTGAGTGCCATTCTGCAATCCAGAATGCAGCTGCCCGACTCATTTTCAACCGTCCCAAGTTCTCCCACACCACACCATTGTCACGCTCCCTCCACTGGCTTCCTGTAGCTGCCCATATCAGATTCAAAACACTGATGCTCGTCTACAAAGACAAAAATGAACCAGCACCCTCCTATCTATAAGAACTTATCTCACTGCACACTCCAGCACGCTCTCTCCGATCTTCCAGTACCGCATGACCCACCATCCCACCATCTCACAAGGCACAAGGATGACACGCACCTAGACTCTTCTCTGTTGTGGCACCTATGTAGTGGAACTTCCCCAGATGCCTTCAAATTACAGCTAAAAACCTACCTCTTTCTGTAGTACCTGGCACTTCCATGATTACACTCATTATTTAAAAAAAAAAAAAAAAGTACTACTTGCCAACAGAGTTTTTTCAAGTCATAGTATTCTTAACCTACTGAACCAGAATCAGATTGTATGCACTGATGAGACTTCAAAGCACTTATGTAAGTTGCTGTGGTTAGGGGCGTCTACAAAATACTGTATATATAAATGTAAATGTAAAGGTTTTTGGAGTGTGGGGAGAAACCAGCAGTACCCAGAGGAAACCCCACGGCCCTGCATAGGACAAGCAGGTACAAATAATGGATAGATGGATCTATTTATGTATCTATCCATTATACTAACATATTTAATAGCACATTTGTAGAAGATTGTGCATGATCTTGTGAAATTAAGAAGTAGGGTAATTAACAGGACCCACGCTTCTACATGTGTACTCACAGTCTTGTGGGGTGCAGGTACTCTTCTCTGCGTGGTCACGGGACCCTTTGACCTCCTCCCTGCTCTCACCACTTATACTGTACGTCCTGGAGCTGTGTAAAGAGCCAAACACGTCTTATATTAGTCAGAGTGAAAACAGACATCAAAAGGCCTTTCATACGTTAAATAAGGGATGGTTGTATAGAGAAGTGTTTCCCAGTCCGGTCCTACGGGAGCCACAGGCAGTCCATGTTTTTGCTCCCTCCCAGGAGTTGGGAGGCAGAAAAAAATGTGGACTGTTTGTCAGGGATCTGGGAGGGAGCAAAAACATGGACCAACTGTGGGTCCCTGAGGCACTTATTTGGAATCTCTGGTGTAGAGACATGTAGATAATGGGATTGCTTATGAATACTGGGCAGCTTGTGAATATTAGGTTTTATAGTTGCCACTTATAAATACAGCTCCACTCACCTGAAGTGGATGATGTCCATCACCTCTTCAGGCGTGTTAAGTGACACCTTTAGGTCTTGGCCTCTCTGGAGCTGAACACCGCCATCCAAGCTGGTGGAGGTCCGGAGGCCCATGGACCATTCCACCCCTGCCCGGCCACAAACACCCTCCAGTCCCATCCGGGCTGAAATCCCTACATAGGCACTGAGAGAAATGGGGAGGGATGAGTCATGCTCAGACCCTTAGAGCAGATCGAAAGTGCTTGGTGATAACCATGTTGGACACACCTTGGCTTGATGTAGCCAGCGATGGAGAAGTGGGACCAGCTTTTAAGGCTGGTGCTTCCCTTGAGCCGCAGGCTAAGTGATGCGGACATGTTGAGTGCCACCTTGATGGGCCACCCGGAGAGTGAGGGCAAAACCAGCTCCGCTGTGGCCAAAACAACCCTGCGGTGAAACTGCAGCTCCTGACCCTACATGGAGTATCAGCGAGAGAGGTGCAGCATATTTTATAAATTCTTATGTAGAGAGAAGGAATGGAGTGGTAAAGTTTTGAATTTATGCAATTACATACAGTAATATTACTCAAGAAATTCATTCAGATGCTTTGCTCAAGGGCAACAGTAGCCAAGGAAGTAGGAAGGGTAACTACATATTGAAGCCAGAGAGCTGGTTCAGCTGAAGAGTATGGCTCCAACCCACTGCCATTCAGACCATTCAGACCTATGAACGATTCGGTACCTCCAACCTTAGCATATTTTTCAAGGTACTTAAGTGTGTAATTCTCAAGGTACTTAAGTGTGTAATCTCTGTTTATATTTTTCTATATTTTATATTCTACGCACCATGCGGATGGCTAGGTGAAACGGCATTTCGATGAACGATATAGCATGTATACTGCTGTATTGACAATAAGTCCCTCTTGAATCTTGAATATTTTTGGACTGTGTGGAGGGAGAACTGGAGCACCCAGTGAAAACCCCACAATAGCACCATGAGAACATGCAAACTGCACACACGTGGCGCCAGGATGGTGTGAGGCAACAGTGCTAAATAACTCAACACTAGAGTACTGAAACACACGCCAGTGTCTTATAGCTTTTACTATTATTAATTGTGCATATCAACCTACAGGTTCCAGCTCAGTGACGCCGATGAGTCTCCTACCTTCATCAGCCTGACGGCCACTTCTGCGAGGTTGAGGGACATTTGCTTCACCTGAGCGTGGACGTCGTCACAGGTGACGAAAGCCAGCTCATTTCCGAACACCTTGGCACTCAACCCGCAGCGAAGCTCACTCTCGCTCGACTGACGTCCTGTGAACTAAAACATGACAGGGACTTATAGATCCTCCTATTATTAATTCTGCACATCATACATTGTACACTACAGTTCCACTGCTGTAACAAAATACATTAACATGCAGTTTTTACTACTGATAACTTGTACATCAATAAATACCAACCATACATTTATCATCATCATTAAAATGTCATATACTTTAGTGCAGTATTTCTTACCCCAGTCCTCAGGAACCTGCAGACAGTCCACATTTTTGCTCCCTCCCAGCTCCCAATACACAGTGTTGAATACCTGGTATATGTGTATTGGGAGCTGGGAGGGAGCAAAAATGCGGACTGTCTGTGGGCTCCCAAGGACTGGGTTGAGAAACGCTGCCTTTCGATTCCAGCATATACACTGGATGATTGAATAAGTAACTGGAGCAACAGTTGAATAAAGTTCTGAAATCTCTAATAATTGGAAGTGTTTCCATGATTTTGGCCACTAGCATATGTATTTATTGAAGAAAATTGCTGATCCTGAGCAGTTTTGACTCAGCACATGTAATTCAACAGACTCTAGTCATTCTTCTGTCCAAGTATATGATTTTCATTGTCGATTGGAGTCTAAGCCTTCATGAACTCACCATTGCTTTAGCCTGTCTAAGGCGACTTGAACCAGTACTCTCACAGCGTCCATTCTCCCCTTCCTCCTTGGGTTGGCCAGCGTCCTCCGCCTGCTCGCTGCTCTTCTTCTCCCTCATTGAGGCTTCCGTTGAAGTTCGAGGGAGGGAGTCTCCATCCGATGGGGGTGATTTGCGGCCAAGCAACTCTTTAAGAATTGGCTCCATGTTTTCTGCACGAATGTCAATCTGAAGATGGAGGAAACACTAACCATCAAGACTCCCAAAGAGTCGATTACCATCCCGGGCCAGAGACCTAATCACGTTTCCAAATGCAACCGAGCATTGAGTTTTCCATTTTGATCATTAGCAAATTTCTTTTTTTTTTCTTTGTACAATTACCTCCAACAGGTTGAAGGCTCTCCCCAGGATGTGTATGGTCAGGTTGGCCATAGCAGAGCGAGGAATGAAGGAACTGGGTGAGAACACCAGTGCCCCTTCAATATTGGTAGCCCCAAACCCTGGGACACAGGAAAAGTTCCATCAGTCTCCCCATGTCATACTGCACCTATAAGGTTTAACTTGCTATCAATGACCATGTTGCTGAAGCACAGATTCTTCATTAGAGTGTTTCAGTGTTTCTGCCTGCAAAATAGCCTGATGTGTAAAGTTCTACAGCTAAGTTAATCCAGAAATGAAAATGACCTGATAGCCTTGCCTAAATGAAGCTACCTCTAGAATACAGTACATGGAGAGGCTACAAGCCTTGATTGTGCACGTGCATTTACAAGAATTAGACTACACATCTCCGATGTCATGGCTGTGCATGATCTATAGTGCAATGCGTCGCATGTATATGTCAATTGTTTTCACCTGTGTCCATGGTCGCATCCATGTAGGAGGAGTATTTCCAAGACTCCCCCTCAAATTCCTTACTGATGATATCATCAGGCAAGGCTTCCATGAGGTCCTGCTTCAGAGGGTCGTCCGTTTTCTGTATCTGAGTCAGGTGGCTCCACACATAAGAACCCACTAGGAAAGACATTCAGCCCTTATTGATAGTTGCGTAAAAACTTCCGGTGATGTTTCATGAAAAGGACTCATGTTGGGGTTGTGTAGTGGACGTTCCTTCCACTGCTAGTGGCCCCCTGCAGTTGGCACAAACCTTGGGTAGACCTCTCATCTCTTAGTGTTGCTCTCACTTTGCGAAGCACATCCCGCTCTGGACACCTCATCAGCTGCTGGTAGGCTGCGATCCGGACCTCCACGTCTTCCTGGGGCAAGCGATATAGCCGCAGGAGTGCCTGCCTCTGAATGGAGAGGAGCCGTGAATGGCCATGTAGACCAAAGCTTCAGCTCCTAATTAACATCAGCTGTGAGTGGTGGATATCTGAGAGCATTCAGACTGACCTCAGCACTGCAGGGGACGCGGCGATAGGCCTGGATGGCAGCGAGTCGCAGTTCTATGGGGACGGACTGGTTTTGGGCATATGCAGCCAGCTGAGGGACAAGGCTGGCAGCAGCCAAGCCAGCATTTCCCACTGCTTTTAGCAGGCGGAGCTTCTGCTCACGTGGGAAATATCATGGAGGAGACACAATCAAAATGTTCATTATCACCAGCTTTACTGATATCATCACTGTTACCACCATCACTCTTACCTACATCATCATCATGGTCATCAATCTGACCATCAACGTGATCGCCATCACACCAGTATCACCAACTCTATGGATATTATCACCATAATCACCTCCATCATCATCATCATCATCATCATCGAAATCAACATGATCATCATCACCAGTTTAACCATTAATAGGATCATCATCATAACATTATCATCAGCTCTATGGATATTATCAAGATAATTATCTCCACCTCCATGAACATTGTCATCATCATCACCAGTTTAAGCATCAACATGAACATCATCACACCACTATCACCGTCATTACTGAAATTAAATGTAGGGAATGAACTGTATGTCACGCTTCCAAGTGTACCTCTGCGAGCTGTGACTGTCCTTCGTCCCTGGGGTGGTCCTCTAGCATCTCTTTCAGGATCTCCATCAGCTGCTGGACCTGAGGCATCTGGCTACAGGGCGACGCGACCCTCTGACACAGCGTATTGACCAGCGCAGAAGCAGCCAGCAGTGCCCCTGAACGGATCTCCGGGGACCGCAGCAGGGCCTGGAGGCACAGCACAATGCCAGCCGAAGCCCAGCCGGCCCACTTAGACCTGGTTAAGCCGTTAGCACGTGCTGGACTAGTTAACCTAGCTAGATTCGGCAGGGACACTTCAAAGAACAGTATGTTGACAGAAACATCATAGCGGATGTATCGATAAGGCTCTCAATATATTCACAGCTATGGCAAACATTCACTTCAGCTTTTTATACAGCTGACAAACTTCTATGCTTATACATTGCAAAAAAAAAAAAAAAAAAGTTTCCTGGAAAGTTATTTATATTTACTCTGAATACTATGAAACATGATGAAGTGCTCAGTAGAGTACACCAATAAAATTTGAACATAATTCTAACATAACATCCTGGGAAGAATTTCTATAACCACTCTAGCCATTTTATTTTTACGTTTCTAGCGGTCGTACTCACGCTGACTGCGGTTAGCATGTTGGGGGTGGGTTGGGGGATGAGGGCAAAAGAGGACAGGAAAGTGGACACCCGCTCGGGCTCCAGCTCGCCTCCCTGAAGGAGCTCTGTCATGAGGGAGACGCACGCCTCCGAGCCACAGGCCGGCAAGGAGTCCGCCAGGGGCTGCCTGAGGTCAAGAGGTCAAGTGATAGCGTGTTGGTGGGCGGACAGGAAGAGGGTAAAACTGCTGGTACGACAACAATCCGAGAACAAATGACTAAAACTCCAAGCTCAGTGACAGATAGCTTAAGGGGAGTTAGTGATAAAGAACCTTTCAGAGATGTCAGTGTTGATCCATTATCCAGAACAGAGTCACATTCAGTACCAGTCAAGACAGGAGAAACCTTGAAGTTATGTAGTAAGTATTATCTTGTGAACAAAGATAGAGATGGAGTGCTGTGACAGATGACCCGGCCCCCACAATCCCCCCGAGCTAAACCCTATAGAGCTGGTTTGGGATGAGCTGGATAGAAGAGTAAGAACAAGGCAGCCAACTTGTGCCCATATCCTGTGGAAACTCCTTAAGGACTGTTGAAGGTGCAATATAGGTGGCCACATCTGGAAGCTGGTTAAAAGAATTCCAAGAGTCCGCAATGCTGTCATTGAAGCAAAGGGGTGCTATTTTGAAGAGTCCAAAATTCGAGATAATTCTGAGATGTTGAACGCCTCTGTTGCTCATTGTAATATTCAATATCGATTACTTCATTGTATCAGGGGCTATTACAATAAGGTGAATAATGTAGCTAAAATGATGAGACACATGCATTTCAGACTTTTGCTTGAAGCCCAGACTTTTGCTTGAAGCACAAGGCAGTGACCATGCTGGATCAGGACCTCGGGATGCACATGCACAAAATCACATTGTATAGGCAAATCAGAAACTCCGTCACGATAAGAGGAATCTCAAAAGGGTCACTTCAGATGGACAGTGACAGAGCCAGGGACAGGAATCAGGCCCTCAGGACAGACCTCATACAGCCACACTGCCACCCACTGTGGCATTCATTAGCGCAGATGCATGACCTAATTAATACAAATTAGACTGACAACCGTTCAGACTGACCTTTGACCCCTGATGTGCACTTTTAGCTCTACCTCTGCCCCGGAGGGTCACTTCTGGGTGGATATGAAAGCACCAAGGAACAGGGACGCCCCCTCTGCTAGAGCGAGGCCTGTGCTTTGCCCAGTGCTGGGGGTGGGCTGCGTCAACCCCATAACAGACGCCCTCTGTCCGCCTGTCGGCTGCTGCATGCGCACATGCTAACACTCAGCATTTTCCTGCACTCGCTGACCGCACCCATAAATTTCCCTTTAAGGCTGCTCGAGGCCCTCAAGCATGCACAGTCCCTGCATGTGGACCATGCGTAAAAGAACGTACATTCACTAAACAGCAGCCATGTGTAAAAGAACGTACAGTACATTCACTAAACAGCAGCCATGCGTTACGCGGATGTACGCTTTGCTTTTTTTCTATTGTGGCGTTTCATTATTGTCCACTGTTATTAAGAAACAGACCCACGGGCACATAATTGATTATGATCATTATTTAAAATTAAATGAAAATATTTTTGTGGCGTTTAGCACTTTGTTAAGGATTAATATGGATTACAAGTTCTTTATTAAGTCTGTGTTAAGATGAGTAATTCATCTATATTAACATAGTCTACTATTATTATTACTATCATCAATAGTGAATCCTTAAGTAATGTAATGCTTTTATTGTGTGGGCTGGACCCCCCCCCCCCCAACAAAAAAGAACCAGTTTCTTTCAATGGCTGATTGGGAGTTCCTTGTCCAGTACGACTGACCAATCATCGCGACACTTGAAAGACGCTTCTTGCCAAAGGTCCTGCAGTTGCTGGTGGGAGAGGATTCTCAGCTGGAACACCAGATGTAGGAACTGGTTCACCTGCTGGAAGGGGGTGGGACGGGGGGGGGGGGTGTGCCAGTAAGGTGTGTCAGCAAAGACCAACATAATGCAAGCATCAGCAAGACCCCCGAGTTGCATACCTATAAAGGTTTAAGACCATTAATAATTACTAATAAAGATGTAATGAAGCTTCTGGGCTGGATTAGTATAATATGTATGAGTCCTCAAAATCTTAATGAGCTCACCTTGGCAGCAATCCCTAGTGTACTGTTAGAGTCAAAGTTGCCAGCACCTTTGAATGAGGATCTCAATAACTTAAACGCATAACTAAAGCAGCCAATCTGGACTAATACCCTCCAGGCAGGCTTCAGGCGGCGTGTTTGTTCAGGGGGAAGAGGCTCTCGGCCGGCCAAGCTTACACATACAAGAGCTGGTCTCAACCGCGCCACCCCCCACAGCTTTAATGTCAACACGGCGCGGGCCCTGACAGACCCTGAGCTACTCATGGGGAAGGCCACACTCGAGGAATGAGCTCAGCCTCTCTCCTGCTTCCAGGCGAGGCCTGCGAGATCTAAGGCAGGCCGTACGAGTTGAAGGTTACACTGACTAAACATCCGTTTTGTGTGCATAAGGCTTATATTTCACACACAAATGCACTTTTCTCCTCAGTCCAGATCAAAGGCAGAAGATTTGAGAACAAACTTGAGTTTGTTCATATTTAATATGTGTACTTGTCTATATGTGAAAGCATCTAATATCATGTAAGTTTAAAGAGGCGGGTGACGTCTTTCTTGCAAAATCACGATATCCGGTGGTTATTTAGTATATTTGAAAACTGACTAGCTATTATACATTTTGTTTCTGTGAGTCTAGGTTACTATTTACCTGCTGCTGGTCCAGTTTGGTAGTGCAGAGCCTCCTCACTGTGTCTGTGATGTCTTGCACTTCTGGAGGTTTGGCTTGCCCTGGTCCACTTGTCTCCTCTTCAAAGCACAAGTCGCTGGTATATACCTGTGTGTCTAGGTGGGTGAGGGTAAGAATAGATGGTGAGGGGTCTATGGTTGCAGTCCTCAATCCCCATGGAAACCTTAATCCCCATGGAAACAGGACACAAACAGGTATGTGATTAAAGACCTCATTCCCCATGGAAACCTCAATTCCCATGGAAATGGGACATAAACGGGTACGGGGTTAAAGACCTAAATCACTATTTGCTTCAGCCCCCATGGAAATGGGACGCAAGCACTCCCAATGGAAGAAGTCTTCACCTGGACTCATCAATGCCATCTCCTGGACTCTCAGCAGGCTGAGGGTGGACGTGGACTGTATGAACGCGGCAGCTGGGCGCCCGGCCAGCGGGGTCAAATGCACGCTCTCCGTGCAGTTAACCTCCTCCATCGCTGCGTTGCCATGGCGCTGCACACATTGCACCTTGGAGTCCATGACCTGCTCCTGCATTGGGGGACGTGCACGGCATTGTTCAGGAGACATCTAGCCCAGCGTCAACGACCATGCATTAAGTGACTTTACAGAACTTCCTGCTTTCTCATCGCATGTTAAAACCATCCAGCGCACAGCGATTACATAACCAAGCTGTACATTGTTAAGCTACGCATTATAATCAGGTAGCCTATAATAAAAAGACAATACATACCACTTAATACAGGGGACAGCCCATAATAAGCAGGAACTATTTGCTTCTATTATTGTCAGTCTAACAGCCCACTACAAACAGATACAGCACATCCAATACTATACTATACACACTAACATAATACATCACATAGTACATCACTACACAAATTTTTATTTATTCTACTTAAGGTGACACAAGTCCCCTAGAGCCCAAACAGGACACCTAGAGGCAGTACTGACGCTGTCTAGAGACAGGGGGACAGAGTGGGGCCAGAAGCTGGCCAGTCTGTGGCGGAGGCATCGCTGAAGGTCTCGCGTTTTCACCAGCGCTTGGCCCCTCCTCTCGTATCGGCTGCCGCAGGTGCCGTAAACGTCCGTCTGACCAACAAGCAAATCAGGCAATCGCGACATTGGCTATTTATTTGACATCAGGTATTTATAAAAACACCGGCGGGAGGTGAAGGAAACAAACACAGTGGCAATGAATACGTTTGTTTTAACGACAAAACTGAGAATGAAGTAAAACTGTATTAAATTTATTTTTACATATAAAAACTGTCCAAATACAAGTACCACAAAATCCTTCAGAAAGAAACAACAATCGCGTCATAGATTTACATAATAAAAGTATATATCTGCAGTAAAAATCTGAATAAAAGAAACAACATAATATGAACCTTGAAAGAACAGTTAAAAATGAACTCACATAAAGAGTTTATGAATGGTTTATATTCTGGTTATTAATTAGGTTGTAATGCTTTGTACATTTTGAACACTTTGCAAATTATTAATAGACAATTTTAAACAAGTTATAACACAGTTTTCTTTTTATTAATGAGTTACTACCATTTACAAGTGGCAAAAGAGAGCCAAGTGGTACCAAATGAACATAGTTATGGCAAACTACGGGGGGGGGGGTGTATTGGCCTTTCAAGCCCTCGACCTCACCTCCTTGACTGTTTCCTGGGGTTCTCCAGTATGGGAGGTCTGGAGCATGCTCAGTACGGCCCTCTTGATGTTAAGTGCCCAGGTCAGCTCCCCCTCCCGGGGGCAGACGTGAGCGATCTTCCCGTCCTGGAGGGAGAACATCAGGGGGCTCCTCTCCAGCGCCTCCCTGGGAACACAAACAACAGATGGGCCTTGGCCCCTGGGCGGGCTCGCGCGGCCCGCTGCCCCACCCAGGGTGTCCGAAATGTCAGCCATGTCACTTGTATATTATTTTTCAGGAGGCCCATTTCTGTGTTTTACTCTCATCACAGCGTGTCACGAGCTTCAGGACAGATCACATGTTTTTTCATCCTTTTATGTGTCTTTTTGATTCCGTTATTCTAAATTACAGCTGCATTACAGCTGCCTTATAAAAAGGGCCAATCTGACATGACATTTGGCACATTTTGTGATTGCTGCTTTGGCCATTTATCTCTTTGACAGCATTAATCCCCCCCAGTATCATTTTCTGCAAGTGTGCTTGGTCGCTGTAACAATATGTCCTTCCCAAAGAAGGCGAATCTGAGGCATTCTGACAAAACAATCCATTCCTCTCCACTGCACCACTGGACAAATGGATCCTTATAAAAAACCCTAACCCCAACCCTAACCCTCTCCACTACAGCACTGGACAAATGGTTCCTTATTACCAACCCTAACCCCAACCCCAACCCTAACCCCAACCCTAACCCTCTCCACTGCACCACTGGACAAATGGATCCTTATTACCAACCCTAACCCCAA
>JAODKE010000047.1:8903068-8923046 GCA_026779605.1 Mormyrus hasselquistii | reverse complement strand
CAACCCTAACCCTCTCCACTGCACCACTGGACAAATGGATCCTTATTACCAACCCTAACCCCAACCCTAACCCCAACCCATAACTTTACCTCAGATTTTTCACGCGCTGCGCTGAGTTGTCCCTCTGCAGAGAAACCTTCTTCATCTGTGAGTTCCTCAGCTACAGATAAGGCAAAAGCTGAAATAAGTCGCTAGCCTGAAATTAAAGGTGTGATCACCAGCTTTCAACACTGCGATCACACACCTTTCTGGTAGGCAAAGTATGTCACAGCAAATCCTCATGACACTGTAACATGTAATGGCCACAAAATTCTGCGGAAAAAAAACTGTGAACATCGCTTTTTTTGTGAGGGGGGGATCACAGGCTGTTATCAGACGGTTGCAGGTTCAAATCCTGTCCTCAGCAGATGCCTTCATTTGGGCCTTGATCAAAGCCTTTAAACTCCAGGGGAGCCAGACTCTGCACTGTGACCCCAAGCTTTGCTCTCAATTGTATACAATTGTATACATGTATGTGTGTGTTTCAGATGGAAAGCATGATGGATTATGTCAAAAGAAGCATTCTAATCCAGCTGTACTTGTGCTAAGGGACAATATAGTTTTGTCTCATGGAATTCTTATGTTTGGATGAGAGAAGGAAGAATGTAAGGTCAGGACGGATCTGACCTTCATGATGAACAGGCACTGGGGAAGCACGTCGATGTCGAGCAGGCAGTCGAGGGCCAGCCCACTGCTTTCCGAGGCCGCGCTCTGCAGTGAGCTGGTCGTCACGGCGCTGTACCTGTAAGTGTACCTCATACCTCGCTGGTAGCGCAGCTCAGAAGACACTGTAAGCAGGAACACACTGGACAGTCAGGTGCTGTATTTTAACATCACGTTGGAGTGTAGCATCACCGTTGTATACAGAATGGGCATTTGATTGACATGGAGTGGATCTATACACTGGATCTGATATACTGGATCCTTGCTGGAACTGACACTGTCAATCAAGAAAGACCTTACATAAACATTACTTCAGAATAGAGGAAAAAAATAATAATTAATAAAAAAATACTAAAAAAAATACTAATACCAAAAATACTACAAAGTCTAGAAGACCAAATAATAATATTATGATTTAGACCGATATAGTAGAATTTAATGCATATTCATATATTATACACCTGTGCATAGATGTGTGCATAATTTTTAATATGAATTTGGTAAAGCTTGACATTAACTGCACTTTCATAATGCCTTTATAATGCATTCATAGAACATTTAGTGCACATTCATAATGCATTCATAAGCAACATGGAAGTCTACCTTAACATCCTAGCATACATAACATATCCTTAACATCTTAACAGCTTTCATAAGTATTAATAACAACCATTATACGAATAGAATGTTTGTTATTATCATTCAGTGTTTGTTATTAATGTAATTTAAAGCTGATATGGTATGTTAGAATGTTTAGGTACATACTTACATACTTCTTATGAACTATGAAGGTGCGCTGAATGTTCTATGAATGAATAATATTCTACAGTTTATAGTAGATTCAAATTTTTAATAAATAGCCGCAGGTATGGATTTGATTTCCCCAGTACAGGTAAATCTGTGTGTTTCTATGAAACATGATGACTGCTCAAATTAAGCCTGACACGACCATTTAAACTACAGCATTAATTTTTGTTTAACTTTAATGCTGACCATGTTCACATAGTACAGCACAGTCCCACAAAAAGTCCCATGCACTGCAGTTACTAGTAAGTCACATAAAGCTTATCGTTTATGTACGACGAGTCTTATAATTTAAACATTTCTAGGTGCTATGAATGAATACTGGACAGCTATATGGACTGACTACTGGATAAACTGGGCAGGTCGTATATCTTAGTGGCACCTTAAATTGCAGGGTAGGGTACATTTAAATCATGCAGACAAATTTTGTACATGTACACGTCATCAAGGAGCACAGAATTTAAACTAAATAACACAAAATATAAGCAGAACAGGAGTTTCCTCTCACCAGAGCAGCCGGCGTTACAGGACCGGCCAGCATCCTCTGAACTGCACGCACCTGACAAAACACAACATCACAGCGGGGCAGCCATTGCGGACAGCAATAACAAACCATTGGAACCTTAATGAGAGTCATTGACTCGCCCTCTGTCTATTTCTCTATCTGTGTTTGCGTAATATGGCAAATTAATACAATTAATTATTAGGGACAGTAAAATAATTATTAATATTCTATAATTTTACATTTTGTGACCTGGAACAGGACAAGCGGATACAGAAGATTGATGGACGGACAGATTATCATTATTAATTTTGAATTTGTTGGTCTTAGTAGATGTCATATATTTCATTGCTTGCTTTGGGTGATAAAATATTTTTTTTTCTAAAAATATACAACATTCACAATCACTTTCTTAGGAAAATACCTAAACAGCAAATGTCATGTAGATGGTAATTTGACATAGAATCACTCCACTGTACTTAATGCACTGGTTTGTAAGCAATGTTATGCCAAATATGACTATTTAGTCAGGTTTTTTAAGCAAGACAGTAAGTGATCTGCAGAGACACAGCAAACACAACATGACAGGTACTCACCACTGAGGATACTGCTCAAGAAAAAGAGAATTAGAAGTCCCATCAGTGACATAGCTATAGGAGTGTGGAAACAGCTGTACCCTCGCTCTGCAACTCCACATGAAAGCAGCCAGGGGAACAAGCGGCTACGGAAGGAGTGACTTGTGAATGGGCCTGTCTGTCTGCCACGCTGACCTGAATCCAGCATGCTGCATGGGCCTCACTGGCCAATCAGGGGGCTCAGGAGCACCGAGGGAGCGGGTCACCTGACCGAACAGTGAGGCTTCATCTGTGCCAATCAGGAGGCCCCTTCACCAGCATGAAACTGATTCTCTGTGTATTTTAAAGTCAAGTTTAAAGGGGATGTGGTTCATTCTTTCATGTTAAGAGACCCCAAACTTTGAAATTTACAATTCCTATAGCTTTGTATACAGATCATAAGGGAAATGTTTACAGTAATTTGAAGCATCTAAATAATTTTTAATGTTATAATCATCATGTCATGACAGATAATGGCAATACCTCACAAGCCAGAATAAAATAAAAGTGATGACACTCTATTGTATTATAATAATTTGCTTTTGGTTACAGGTTATGTGCTAAAATAAGTGATTCAGATGCAACCACACGCATTCGGTGCCGACTTTGGTCAACTGCCTGGAGTGAGATTTTCTATTTGAGACCAGGCTGCACACGCATTTGCATGTATGTAATAGTTTTATTATCTTATAATCTGTAGGGTTTGCAAACTTCTCCAAGGTTTTTGATGTAGCTGATTTTAGGTTAATAACGGAATGATGTAGATTCGCTGTAAGATTTCTTGAGTGAGAGTCTGAAAGTGCGAGTGGCACGCAAGACGCTTGAAAGTTGGCAGCCCTGCACGCAGCAATCAGTACCCACCATCACCCTCATCAGCGTGCCGTGCTTATCTGATATGGCTTTCCGTCAAATGCACTTGGATGAATGAAACTTGTCTGCTTCTGCCTGATAAACAAGCATCATGCTGGCTTAAAGAGAGAAACGTGATTCAGGGCAGTGCTGCCACACTCAATTTACAAATTTGCTGGCAGGGAAAAACCTCAGGCAACTCCTACTGCACAACAAAAGATACGTCACATAAGATTGTACCCGGGTTGACAAACATGACATTTAAGCAGAAATGTATTTTTATTGTTCTGTGTGTGTGTGTGTGTGTATATATATAGCTTAAATACATTATGTATAAAATGTAAATACTCCACCTACTTTTAGTGATAAAATAACCTCATACTACTTACCTGTAAATGAAGCATCGCTAGTTTATCAGAAACCAGTAAAGGTTACCTGAAATCTGCTGATGAATTTGTTATGATCAGTAGCAGCTGGGCTAAATATGAATATCGTTAGCAAAAGCAAATATTTCTGCGACCGTTACCTTAAAAAGTGACGAATCAGAGTAGGATGGTGATTATAAGCTGTAGTAAAAAGCTTGTCTATATGCATAGTGCACTGACTACCTGCCAGAAAGTCAGGATTAACAGAGGGAAAATGCATAATTTTAACCACTCTTGATGGATTCTGTTAGCTTGTGTTGCAGATCGATCAAAGGTAAAATTGGCCTGAATCAATAAAGATGCATTAATATCAGTCACTTGGGGGCAGAGGTGGCAATCTCAGGTCCAGAAAGTAAAAATCCAGACCATGATTTATTTTCAACCTACCAGTTGAGCACAAAGAGTCACAGTCACAGAGTACTCAACTCCTTGGTTGAAAGTAATTCATGGTCTGGATTTTTACTTTCTAGACCTGAAATTGCCCCCTCTGCTTGGGGGGATAGTAAGATCTTTATGGATGGCACAATGGTGTTACAGGAAAGGATGATGAATGCTTTAAAAGCAAGATGATGGTTCTTTATATAGTATTTACATACATTGGACTCAATTGACATATAAGTCTACAGAAAGACCCCAATAATTAATCATAAACAGGACATACTATTCATATTATCATGCAAGTACCTTCTAACCGTTTCTACTGGTCAAGCCTGGACCTTTTCTCTGGGCACCAGGGTGGGGTACACCACTGCATGGGATGACAGTCCATTGGTGCGCACATACATGCACACTGCAGGAGATTTCATGATGCTAATCAGCTGTACAGTATGTCAGTGTTTCTCAAACCAGTCCTCTGGGGCCCTCGGACAGTCCAGTGTTTTTGCTCCCTGTCGGCTCCCTGCCAGACAGTCCACACTAGGAGCGGGAGGGAGCAAAAAACAGACTGTCTGGGAGTCCCTGGTGGCTGGTTCGAGAAACGCCGCTCTATGTCATTGAACTGCATGAGGAAACCCATTTGAGTCACGGGGAACATATGAACTCCATACTCAAGTTGCGGAGATAGGATTCAAACCCCGAAAGCTGAAATTGTGAGGAGACCAATGCTACACGCCAAGTTATCTTACCAGTATATCTCATCACTTTCTTCATATATACACACTTTATATATATACATATACATACACACACTGTTGTGCCAAGTGGGACAAAGGACTTGAGGGTAGGTGTGGTTGCAAAATAAAAAGGGGTTTTATTAAACTCACAAAACATAAAATGGAGGAAGGCAGGACACAGGCAACACAAGGGAACAACGTCAATGACCGGACTAGCGAGGATGAGACGGACAGGTACTTAAGAACACAGATTAACATGGGGCAACAAGCATCGGGTGTGGCCCATTAGGGCCACGTGAGGGAAGAGACAGGGTGGTCAGGCAGACGTGGCAGGCAGCATGTGATCATTACTTTCAGGAATATCACTGATTAAGAGTCTTCGCCTGGGTTACATGTGTGTGGAGTTTGCATGTTCTCCCCGTGTCGACGTGGGGTTTCCTCCGGGTACTCCGGTTTCCCCCCACAGTCCAAAGACATGCTGAGGCTAATTGGAGTTAATAAATTGCCCATATGTGTGAGTGAATGATAACAGTGTGTGAGTGTGCCCTGCAATGGGCTGGTCCCCTGTCCAGGGTTGTTCCCTGCCTCATGCCCATTGCTTCTGGGATAGACACCAGACCCCCCACAACCCAATAGGATAAAGTGGGTTGGAAAATGAATGAATGAATGAATGAATGAAAAAATGCACCTCTGGTCACCAAAAAAAAAGTTTCTTCATATTTTAATATTTTTTTTTACCCGACTATACAGACGACTACAGAGAGTTGGCTTTCAGGACCAGGAAAAGCCACTGAACAGATATTTATTCAAGTACAGTTACAGGAAACATTTCTGTTCACTGAAAAAAAAAAAAAACACGAGGGAAAAAGTGCATGTAACTTTAACAAAAAAAAGTGGCGAGCGCAAAGGCACTCAGAGAAAAGGCTGAAGTCAGTCGGCGCAGGGGCCCAAGGGCTCTCAGACCAAGATTGAGGGCCCCTGTCTGGAGTCATACTGTAGCCCCCAGCCACATAACTGCCCCCCCACTACACCCACAGAACCAAAGCCAGTGGGGAAAGGGGTGACGTCAATAACTACCATTCAGTATAACACAAAAGGAGTGAGAATCAAAGGAAAGGAGGCAGAAAGGTTCAAACGAGTAAAATGTGGAATGTTGGCACGGAGGAATGGAAATACAAAACTTCACCTGACCACATTGGTGTGAAAAAGGTCGCAGGAACCTCTTCTTCTAACAGATCTCTTATAGTTGCACCTGACTGAAATACATTTTTACATTTACCTTATTTTGCCAACAACTGTAGACATCTTTAGGACGCCACTGGAAAAAAAGAAACTTCCAATAATAATCACCAGATGGCGCTGTCGGCTGTCTTCATCCTCAACTTTCATGGTCCTCGAACATAAATTTCATTACATTCAAGAACACCCATCATATAAATCTGCATGCGTTCACATATTCAGATAATGTACCGGTACTTAGTTGAATCAGATAATACTATTCCTATATTGTTATTAATAATGTTATAGCTATCATTGTTTCAGTAAATCACATTCTTTTGGATCATTTTGAAAAGATTGACTATCTGCAATGGAACCTAAATGTAAAGGAAAAAATAAAAACGTTTCAGCAGTTTTACATCTTAATTGTTAATATATTAGTTAAAAAAACAATAGTAACTGACAAATTAAAAGTGGGATTTAGTGCAGGTCTAGTACTGTAATAATTGTAGGGAACAAAATCTGTTCCATTTCTCTGGCTTGAAAAGGTGAGATTCGTGTCGAAACCACGTTTTAAGCGCCTCAAAGAAAAACGGTAAACACAAAGCAAAGACCTGTTTAACGACGTCTTGCATATGTATTCGGCCTTATCTGTACGTTACCGAGTCCAGAACATTCTGAAATACCTGCGTGTATTTTATCTTCTCAGGGAATGGCATGTGGCCAGCCCTGTCGATCCGTTTCTTCACCCCCCCCCCAGGGCGTGCCTCCACCTGCTCAGTCACGCCACGTAACACGAGACGGCAGCAGCGCGCGTGACGGCGTGAGACATCGCACACGTTAGCCACAAATTAATCACCCCGGAGAGATGCTAGGCGCGAAGGGGTGCTTACCTGTCTTTTGGCTCTCTTTAAAGAAAAGGAGAACTTAACGGAAAAGGACCACAACTCTCAGGTTGTTTTAAAAATATATGTATATTTGAGGAACCCGGTTTGGCAACAGAATACCCAGTGGTTTTGAGGCTGGTGCTGACGTCAGGTTCGCCAAAAGGGGGCAGACAGGCCAGCTGTCTGCCAGTGGTGGCCTCTGTCACCCCCACCTCAGCCCAGGTAGGGTGGGGGTCAGTTCCCGCTGAAGTGCTTTTAAACACCACTGAAATTACTAAGCTGGTGGACACGTCCTTCAGATGTGGACCTGGGCACATTGATTGTCCATGGGGAAAAAAGCCTTTTTGAAGACACATTTGGTTTTCCCTGGGATGTCCTCTGGAGTCTGAAGGCCCAACCCTTACGTGTCCTTGTACCTGGAAATAAGGAAGAGGTGGCCAGGTCACAGGAGATGCCACACACATGCTGTACCTGGCTGAAATACAATAAGATTGAATGTCGGAAAAATGCAAAATATGAATTTTACTGATGGCAATAAAAACACCAGAGAAGGGTTCATGTCGGTTCACATTACACACATGATAGATGAAATTAACACTTCTGCCGCATGCAAATATGCGCCTTGTTGAATAACCCCCCCAGGGCGTACTGCGTCACCGCATCCTCTAACTGTCCTCTTGTTGGTTGCATTTTAAATGTTGTTCAGGTGACGGGCCCATGTCTGGGAAAAGGAGGAGTGATGAGAAGAAGGCGGCCGTTAAGCAGCACGCCCTATGCATGCTTTTCTTTAAATGATTTTCCACAATTGTTGGTAGGAATGAACTGCTCGCTACGGAAGAGGGGTGTGTCGCTATTCAAACATCTCTGGGGGCTAAAGGCAGTGCTGTGATTATATACAACCTTGCTTCCGAAAAATTTGGGACATTGTGTAAAATGTAAAAAAAAAAAAAAAAAGAAATTCAAATCATATAAACCCATATTTAATTGAAAATAGAAGAAAGACTGCATATGAAATGTTGAAACTGAAAAGTGCTATTGTTTTATGACAGATATAGATTCGGTTTGAGTATTGTTTTTATTCGGTTTGAGTATTGTTTTTATTCGGTTTGAATATTGTTTTTATTTACATTCTATGCAGAATCCCAGCAGAAACAGGGTCGTACATTGGACTCAACTGACATGTATGTGTAGAGCGATTTTAACAATACACCTGACCATGCATGCAACTTCTACTGGTCAAGCCTTGGACTTATTGTTACTGAAGTTACTGAGGTGTTACCTGTGTAGTCAGGGCCGCACAAGGGCATGGTTGACCCCACCCCTGCCATTTCCAAACTAAAGCTACCAATATCCATATTCAGACTCGTGAACTCCCTCTAGTGTCTGGGCCCCTGAAAGGTCCTTGGCCCTGAATACAGTATTTGCGTCTGTAGGTTTGTGTTCCTTTACAGGCCAAGTAAAGTAAGTAGTATTTATTTATATAGTATACAGACGCTCCTCTACATATGAACGAGATATGTTACGAATGGCCGTTCTTAATTTTAATTATTCGTAAGTCGTTATTCAACATAATTTTAAGGGTACAGTCATCCCTCGCCACTGGGTGCTTTGGCGTTTGCGCCTTCAATCTGTCACGTTTTTCTTTTATATTCATTACGATGCTGATCGAGGCAGTGGTGTTACACATTGGAAGCATCTTTGCTCTTCGTAATTAAATGTACAATAATAATATGATTTTTGTAACGTCTAATATGTCTTATTTTCTCTTATTTTGTCTTATATACTGGGTAATACGAGTGTAATGGTGACTAAAGGGTGTTATTTCATGTCTAGAGGGCTCTGATAATGTTAAAAACCGTATTTAGAGGGTCGAAAACAGGTTTTCTATGCTGTAACTACGAAAATGTTCAATTTATAAATAAAGAAATTCACTTATCGCGGTAGAGTCTTGAACTGATTAACCGCGATAAAGGAGGGCCGACTGTATATGCAAGTACAAAGAACGTGGAGGCTGGAAGTACACACGTTACTCTGCTGTGCTGCGGGAGTAGCAGCCAGAAGTCGCACTAGGCGGAATTGATGTGCTGAAAAAAAAATGATGTTGCGGACAGGAAACGGAAGCCCAATGAACACAATTTGGACTTACGGTCCTCTTCGTTCGTATATCTAAAAGTTCGTAAGTAGAGGAGCGTCTGTATTTGAGTCCCAGCTGACCGAAGTATACAGTTTGACGAAAAAAGTCTGATTCCCGTAAGGTTTCAACTGATTTCAGGGGCACTTACTCTTCTGGCAGGGAGAAATGGGGCAGCGCGCCCATGGAGGTCAGCTGCTCCTCCAGGGCCGCAATGCGCAGCCCGATGTACCCCGAAGACAGCAGGAGTAGCACCACCCTGTGGGCGTGAGCGGAAGTGCCCCAGTCAGACCACACACCCTGCATGTTCACTTCTCAGGTAACCAAACCCACTGGACAACCACAAACAATCCTCCCTGCCACAGTCCAACTCCTCCCACTTCAGAACAATCCGGAAAATCAACATACTTATAAGGACAATCTAGAAAGAAATCATCTCTTGAGCTATTTCCAAGAACATATAGAAAGTATGTACAATATCATTCAACACATCTGTCATTAGGTTTTAACCTGTGCATATATTTCATGTACGTTGAATTGAGTTTAGTAAATTTACAATAACTGCATAACAGGGTCAGGTGTGGTAATTAATAGTCATGAATAATCATGAGTCATTTTTCTTTGTGGGACCTCGATTTTGGGGTTAATAATGACAGCCCATAGCCAACGAAGAAGAGTAAATGGCACTCACAGAATGAGGTAGATGAAGAGGAGGAGGTTGAAGTTATTAGACTCTCTCTGGACTAGGGCAGATTTTACCCTCTCAGTCATGGTCCAAACCCAGGAATTACCTATCCAGGGAGGAATGTTAGAATCTATTAGTACCTTATTACACCGGTTACTGTAAGTAACCTCATAAGACAGATATTTATTTGGTGGTTTTGTAAAATAATTGTAGCCGTAAAAGTCATTCCTAATGAACAATTTGCAATTCTGAACCAAAGCAGCTACCCAAGTTTGTTTGCTTCCTGCATTGCCAATCATATAACCTTCGTGAATTATTTTGTTTTCATAAACAGCTGCTGCTGGTGTAGACAATAGGTTTACTCAGAAATGATTTGCAAGAGCTTTATTTACGAAACTGACAATGGACTAAAAGTCAGTGTTTTTTAATTTGGTGTGACAGGTTTGCACCCATCCTTCATTACTCAGAGATTAATATTAAATGTGAAGTCTGACCCTTAGTTTTCTTTGTATTCTGCGTGTATCTGGCGTTTCCATCTCTATGGTATAGCAACACATTTGCTATAGCGACAGCAGTACCAGCACATTGCATGAGCTTTGGACTTCAGGGTTTTGTGTGCATTGTGTGTGTGCTGTATTCTTTGCCTGAATGTTACAGTAGTGTAAGCTGTAGGTATGTGATTATTGTACGCCTTTCTTCTTCTACTCCCGCACATTTGAAGACACCCTCACTGCATCTGCCTCTTTTCAAAGCTTCTGCATTTTGTCATCATCTTGACGAAAAACTTTCCAGAACTTAAGCCTTTCTTACCAGATTATGCTCTGTTTTTTTCGGGCTCAGCGGGAGAGGCTAGCCTAACTTCACAGGAAGCCCGTGGGAAATTCCCACAAGTAAAGCGGATGGGTGTCCACATGCATGTGTGCATGCTACGTACCTCCGCCGTCGTCTGACGAGCCGACCTCCTGCTCCCGGCTGCTTTCGCTCCCATCTGACACTGTGTCTGAGGATGCAACCGAAATCATTACATGACAACAGTGCTGTGAGATTTGTTCCATAGAACGCCTGACAGTGGAGAACAAGAGGGGAACATGGTCACTTAAATATGTGCATGCAGACCCACAGATTAACTACACAACAAATTCAAAGTCACGCTTTTTAAAGAAATCTATCATCTGTCACCACAGATTCTAGGGTACTGTTTAAACAGATAAAAATATAGTTGCTCTCAAATTCATCCAGCAAGCACTGAAAATGAATATTATACATGATTATACATATATTATACATTTTCTTTTTATTCTTTTTATTATTTATCTTACATGGAGTCTGAGACAAGGCTGCACACGCGTGTATATGTATGTAACAGTATTATCACAGTGTAAATAGTCTGGAGGGTAGGCAAACCGCAACACTTTTGTAATGAAATGATATAGATTTGTACGATTTTGTGCGTGAGAGTCTGAAAACGTGAGTGTCACGTCAAGTGTGTGAGAGCTGGCGACCCTGCTTTACCACTGACTTACCATTGTCCAATCTGGTCAACCCCTGTTGGAAACTGGAGTTTACCTCTTCCAAAAGGAAAATGTCGTCTTCTACTCCAGACCGACCGAGGGGCTGTGGAACATGGAATGGGAGCTCATTAGTAGGTGAAATATTCATTTTCAATGACTGCTAAAGTACCATTAAAAAAAAAAACCTTGGCGGACATGGGCTGGCTTACCCCATCCCGGATGCTGTCAATGCTGTTCTCTGCAGACGACACCTGTGGGCTGTTGTTGTTACTCCCAGTCTACAGACCAAAATAGACAAGGATGCTAGTGACCCATGATCAGAACAACCCAATGCTAAGTCACAGAGACTGGGATACTAGTGACCCGTGACAGTAACAGTCTGTTGCTAACTCATAAAGAGCAAAGACTGGATGCTAGTAACCTGTCATTAGTAGCCTGTTGCTAACTCACAGTGAGCAAAGAGTGGAATAGTTGTAACATATGATTATTAGCCCGTTGCTAAGTCATCGAGAACAAAGACTGGGATTCTAGAACCGGCAAGGTAGCAAACTTTGGTCAGCTGGCTGGAGTGAGTTTTTCAATTCGAGACTAGTCTGCATTTACACTTATATGTATATAAGAGTTTTATTAGCTTGTGAATAGTCTGTAGGCTTTGAAAAGTACCCCGACGATTTTGGTGTAGCTAATTTTAGGTTTATGGTAAAATAATATAGATTTGCTTTAAGATTCCTTGCGTGAGCATGAGAGTCTGAAAGGGCGAATGTTTTGCCAGTTGTGTGAGAGCTGGCAGCTCTGACCCTGTAATTATTAGCCTGTTGCTAACTAATGGGAGTGGGGCCTGAGATAATAGGGGATTTGTTGGCTAAATGCTTTGTTAAAGCAGTACACACCTTCAGATGAGGACACACGGAGCACACCAGCTTGTAGCAGGATTCCCGGTTCCGCAGAGACACAAACAAATGCTGAAAATCACAAAGACAACAGGATTCAGTCAGCCTTCAGTCTGTAGCACGTATCTAACATGAGTTCTGTAATTGTTACTTATGCTAGCACTCAATCTATTGAGTCATCAGAATGACCACAAAGACGGTCATTTTTGCTATATCGCTCAGAGGGATTTGCTGTCGTATAAACAGAGACCTTCTCGCCATCCGTGGTTCGAATGGACAAAGCATTCGGCAACAGCAGAGCCGTGTTCTGCTTCTTCACACTCCACACTGCGACCACCGGAACCACCACCTTTGATTAATTAATGTGACAGACAGTTCAGGGATTTAGGCGACTGGATATCAAGGCCGGATATCTAGATTTTGCTCTGTGCATAATCGGATGACTGGATTGCAACCGGTCAGAGTTCAAGGTGCTACCTTGGTGTCCTTGAGCAGTACTGATGAGTGGAAACAGATGTGGTTCTCAGACACATAGAGCTTGCCGTGGTAGAGCACCTCCTTCTGTAGGGCACAGGTGAAGGCTGGACAAAGTAATAAGAGGTGGAGTCACATGAGGCTCCCTTGACATTTAACTGAACTTTGATAACAACCAGTTAGGTGTCAGTTCACAACAACCTGCCAGCATTGTTTGCCCTCAGAAAGTGCATCGTAACCGCTGCCCTTTGCACCTGACTGTCACAGTCTAGGTTTAAGCTGTTCTATTTTAAGCCTTTGCACGGTGGATGGAAAAACAGTGGCTAGTCGGTGGTCAGCTCACCGTGAATCAGGTTTTCGTTTTCAGGGATGTCTCGAAACAGCTTGTGGAATGTTTTGCTGTGCTTTGTGATACTCTGTAAACAGGAAACGAAACACCAAGATATGGAATGAAGTTTGCACCGTTTTCAAATCAAAGGTACCACCTTCCCTTGAAATACAGCAGTGATAAGCAGGTGGTAACGTGTCAAAATTGTGACAATATTGTTAGTTATGAAGAGCTGGCTGTTAATCATTTAGTAATATTTTAACCCGACGTACATTGCGGGTGGCAGAACCGTCTGGCTTCTCATTGTGTGAGTCTGACTCCACTGTCTGGGACCTGTAGAAAGACAACAGAGGTGTTCGCCGTAAAGGATATGTTTCACATCATTGGGACCATTTTTTATTCAAAATAAATGAAAATGGAAGAAAAAGGAATAGACGTAGAGGTGGAAATTTCAGGTCCAGAGAACAAAAGTGAAAACAAGATTTTGTTTCAACCAAGCCATTGAGTGCCGTGCGACTGTGACTCTTTCTGCCTCTACTGTATACCCTCTGTATAACTCACTGGTTAAAACAAAATCTTGATTTTCTCTGAATAGACATCAGGCATCTGCAGTTCATTGACGTTTTTCACCAAAAGTAAGCCAGAAGCACCAAAATGAAGGAAGACTGATAGTATGCCCCAGTAAAGCATAGGCAAGGCAAGATATAGACAAAGTCTGTGAAGGTGACCCACGAGTGGAGCCCTCAAAGACCACTGACCTGCTGGGGAAAAACTTGGAAGAATTCTTGCTAAGGTCCTGAACACCGAGCTGGGATTCTTCTAGGCTACAGGTCTTCTTGGGCTCAAACAGCTTCTTACTTTTGCTCTTCTTCAGCTTCCCACCATTCACAGTGGAGCTGTAAAGAAATAAACACATTTCGATCTTGTCATCGCACACAGGATGACCAGGTAATCCATGTCAGGGAGGACACTCTGACCTGGGACAGGATTTCTAAACTACCTTTTCAAAAAAGCACCTGGATTTCACTTTAGGACTGAATTCTTGCTGTTGCTGACTGGTTAGTCTCATATAATCATGCATGTATTACTTAATGTCAGTTACTGATTTTTAAAAACATCCATCCATCCATCCATGTTCCAACCCGCTTAATCCTAATGGGTCGCGGGGGGTCCGGAGCTGATCCCGGAAGCAACGGGCACGAGGCAGATTTTTAAAAACATGTACTGGATAATCTACAAAAAGAATACTTCTTAAAATTGCAAAACTAGTTGTTTTTCTCTTATGACAGAATAAAAAGTTTTTGGCAAAACTTTAACACCATGAGCTATAATGCCCCTACAGTCTGAATGTACGAAAAAACCTGATCTCAGTCTAGTTGACTAGCGATTGTACGTGCAAAACATGCAATGTTTTAATATTGCACATCATCCAGACATATACACTACAGCCAACCCGGTGTGGTGCAAAAGCGCCCTTATTTTACTCAGAGCGCTGGTCCCCTGTACAGGTGGGAGGGGCCTGACCCCTTCATCCTTCTTCACTGTCCTTTATTGTTGAAGCCGCTGTAACTCAAGACCTTTGATTGCACACCATCTCGCTGTCCTCTTGAGGACCAGGCGAGTCTTCAAGGAGGTACTGCGGTCAGAGTGGGAACTTCGGCATGGAAAATCTGGCACTTGCAGCTGCTGTTTCCCCTCATGTCTTATTGCAGCATCTTGGACCGTGCCCAGAATCAGGACCCTCGAGACATCAGGTTAACGCCGCGAGCGGTTTGCTAAGGTCGTCTCCTTCACGTCATAGTAGATGCGTGCTTGTTATGGGCCGTGTAATGAATGAGAAGAGACTAGAGGGCAGCTAGGGTTTACACTAGAAGCGAACGAGCGACAAGCCAAAAAACAAAAAGAGAACACGAGAAGAGGCTGTAATGCGAGTGAATCGTAAAGCTGCCCCCGTTCCGAGAACAGGTAAGAACACATTAGAGAGTTCTTTAAATAACTACAGCTCTGCATTTATCTTTAGTCCTTGTTTAAAAGGGAATATTTATAAATCTTATCATCCCAAGTAGTGACATTATCGTTAATAATTATATATTAAATGTGTCTTGTTGGTGAAGCCATTTAGATAGCTCTAAAAAATTTTTTTTACAATTTTTATAAGCTGAAAAAAAAAATAAACAAACCATGCCAAAATATAGGTTTTTACATATATTTCTCTCACCAGAAACAAAGACCATCACATGTGCACGCACACGCATGTTAGGAATTTCATTGCCGCACCTGGTAGGCCCACCTCCAGCTCGCTCACCTGAAGACACGCTGTCCTTTACCTGACCAAAAACTTCCCACGGCAGCAGACATCCTCATTTCACATTGGACCAGAGAAACTTGCGTATTTTTCTCTTCAGCTACACGCCTTCAACTTCATGTTTACGAGCGGCCAGACTGGGGACTTGGTCCTGACCTGAGTCACGTAAGAATCATAATACTGCAGGACTGCCAGGGTGGATCAGAACCAAGAAGCTTGACCAGGTGACCAACACTTTCTGGACTCCCCCCTCCCCCCCAAAAAAAAAAATCAGCTTCCAGGTATCTGTCTCTGCAGGTAGTGAGCGTGAGGTGAGATGGAACAGGATTTCACATCACCTATCACTGTGACATCACGCCACCCTCCCAGCAGGAGTGGTTGGCTCGACACCTTTTGTATTCATTGTGAAACTCTCGAGTGTTGACATGCCCAACAGGCTCCTCCCTGCTTTCCACTGCGAGCCAAACAGTGCGAGTCATTTCTGACACAGTGCAAGGACGCCTGTGGCCACTCAGCAACGCTGCAGAGGGTGATGGTAAGTGTAGTCCGATGTCACCAGTTTCTGGTTACGTTTGCTGAGCTATGAAATACATTTCCCATCATGCCTCTTGATTTCTAGCTTCTCCAGGGCCCATTAGCTTTGAAGGGGGAGGCAATGGGGGGGAAGTTACCTGAGCTCAGCAGCGCTAGACTATAGGATCCTGACTGACTGGATCTACCAGCCTGCTTCTGGCTGGTGGGCGGAGCTGAAGCGTCTCACATGTAAGCAGTTGACAGAACAAAAACAAAGCATTGACACTGGATAGGGCCACGTACCTAGTCACTTAAAAACTGAAGGCACCTGATTGATTTAATCTTTTCCTGTACAGTGGCTCTCAAACAAAGCATACATAGCATGCAAATAATCTGCTTTTCTTCTTTATTGTGGACTTAGTAACAAAAATACATCTAATCCCTTCATACGTCTAAAAAATGCTGTGTAAGCCTACCAGGCGTGAGACTATGATTAAATATTTTGAAAGGGGCACACCCCTTTGCCCTAGAAATGAAAGGAATTATTTTCCAGGAGAGGAAAGGAGGGAGGGGAACATGGGACCACAGTTCCAAATGGTGGATCCCCAAATGCTTTGAAAGTGTGATCTCAGCCTGCTGGTGGCACTTTCTATGGAACATATGCAAACTAACCTGCTCTCTTTCCTACCAAAGCAAATCAGTGAATCAGACTCCGTAAGAAAGGATAACAAGAGGCATGACCTTTCATCTCCACTATCAACCTTTCTTTCAGCCGAAGAACCAATTTCCAAAACACACACAGTCCACACAGGATACATTTTCAAGAAGATTTTTGTGGATGTAGTGAGTTTTAGAAACTCAACAGAAGATCTTCTTTGCATTACATGAGAACTGGGTGAATTTTGATTCCCAGTACAGTAACATGATGAGTTAGTCTGACTTTAGGTCATTGGTGATCTCATCTCAACAACAATAAAAAATGGAGTGAGTGAGTTTTGGCAATTTGCTATCCGTGTGTCAGTCTGTCATTGCTGAAAGGTGACAAATTGGATTGAATTTAATTCTAAGCAGTAAAGACCGGTGAAAAATCATGATTATATAACAAACAAAGCACACTGTATCGGACTGATATTGTTGTTTAATTAAAATCATTAAAAATACAAATGGTGTTAATTTAGATAATGTGACTAAACTGGAGAGGTGACCCTGGATTTGTCCGGGTTTTCAGGCAGTTTTGTCGAGCTGTGTGGCGCTACTTACAAATTACTGTCCAAGGAGAATCTCCTGCAGATGACCCTCTTCTGACTCATGGCACTCTTCTGTAACCGTGCGAAATTTCCCTCTCCTTTCAATCCCTGTGTGTCTGTGCATTTCATTCTCCTCCTTAAGGTTGTTGGCTGGAGGTAACAGAGGTGGAGACCCACCCACAGTCACACCCGGTCAGCCAGATGGTCCCAGTGCCCAGCCGAATATTGCCCAAAAGCTCGATCCGCTTACAGTACACAGTTCTTGAGCCCACACAAACGCGCATAGAATGTTCCACCAGTTGTCCGTCCGGTTGCCACATTGAGTTCCACCCTGGGCCTCCACCCTGTGTTAGCAGGTTCCCAGCCCAGTGATGGAACTCCTTGGTGCGCTGACTCCTGATAAATGCGTTATCAGATGTGCAAAGATCTCCATCTGAAGAACGATATCGCGTTCAAAGTGCTCAGTCATCTCGTGTCATGTGACGTGCCTGGCAGCAGGGCCCAAGGAGCACAGTACATGTTTCAAATCCGTATTATATTCAAATTTCTATTTAAAAAATTCTATTTATTTCTCCTTTTTATTACTTTCCATATCCTTTCTAACAGTCGCACAGTCAAAAGAGCGGTGCAGGATGCATTTCACAGCATGTTATACCTGTATGACTATGCATGTGACAATTAAAGCATCTTGGAGCCTGAATAGTGAAACCAAGGAGAAGATGACAGGCGATGGTGAGCCTGGGAAGCGCCGTATGGTAATATCGGAGGGCATTATTAGGGGCGTGACCGGTAACCTGAGCAGGTGATTGGCTGCTGCTGCAGACAAGGGAAAAGAAAAGCAAATGAAGAAAAAGAGGACATTCAATGCAAAAAAAGGAGCCATTCGGTATTATCACACAATATATACAGTATGTACAGACTGTGAGGGCACATGGAGCATTTCACCAAAAAGAGTGGGCATGTTTTTGTATATGTTGGGGTAGGTAAACCGGGAACGGAAAAGAAAATGAAATAGCGAATGTGGGGGGGTTGAAATGAGAAAGAAGAAAGAAGAAAAGTAAGAAAATGAACTGAAGTGGTGAGACAGAGGAAAGGGGAGGAGAAATGAGTGCTGGCCGCTAGCTGGCCGCCCGCTATCTGCGATATCCCGCCATTTGAGACTTTAACCTAGACCGACTCCTCAAGGCAATCTCGAGTGTGCTAAATAGGCATCGCTTTCTCTTGAGTTGAACATCCCTCAAGAAACACTCGGCCTGGTCCGTATGCCTGCCCCACTCCCCGTCTGATTAACAAAACGCTGCCCGCCACCCTGCAGCGGTCTGCTTTGTTGTTCTTGTGTCCTGCAGTTAGTTTGTGGTTGACTGTCACCTGAAACCACAGCATAGCAGCCCAGTTATCGCCTTCCCTTCCGTAATTAACACCTTTAATGTTTCATCTGGGCTCATAATTCCAGGAACCTGCAGATGGGTGTCAGGTTCTTCAATCAGGACCCCTCTTGTTGTGGGCAGTGTGGCAGCAGATCATACCACCAGTGACATCTCAGAGTGTCACGTAACCCAAAGTGCAGGACTGAAGAACTATGTCATAAGGAAACAGGGACACAAGGCAGTACAAGACATCAGCTTCCTGTAATTTACACTGTGAAAATGTTTTAAAAGTGCCATGTTGTTCACTGTGATTTTCCAGTGAAATAGAAACATCTGATACGTCACTGCAGACGGGTAAAGTGGGTCCAGTACGGCACTCAAACTACAGAAATGCATGACCATTCAATTTCTTGAAAGATGGAAAACGACGTGTATCATGGCTGAAAACTGGTCTCTCCGTGTCTCCTGGCAGGTCTGGCGGGTTCATTCCTGCCCCGTTGCCTCTCTTCATAGCTGATTTGGAACATTGGCCGTGCCTCTCCAAGTTCGGCCATCTTGGTTTTCATGGTCTTAGGCAATATATAGGCCACACAGAGCTGGATGTCCTGCAGAAATTCTGTCTGCTTCCAGAAGAGCTCCCGAAAGGGGGAGGTGGGTTGGGTGATCACGATAAAATTTGTTGTCAAGGGGGGAGGGGGGGTCGCTGAATCCCAGAAAGATCTTCTGCTGCGCCCCCTTTTGTATCATAAATAAACTGAGAAATGTGTTTAAGTTATCACTTAGTCACCAAAATGCTATTTTTAAGAACAGACATGGTATTTAAACACATAAACCACACAGTTTTTCTGCACGGACACAGATGAGTCTCCATGTGTGGATGAGGCTGGCAATCTTTCACTCCCAGGACTCCCCCACCGCGGAGGGGTTTTAGACCAGCACGTGTCACCCACCCACCTCTAGCTGCTCTGCGTTCTGCGTGAAGTGATACGCTTAGACGACGGTGTTAGTCTGATGTTCGCTCATGATGAAATACCCCAGAGCTCACACAGGCGTGATGTGTGGTTAGGATGCTGTCAGGGAACAGAAGGGTGCTGATTCAAATCTAGCAGTTATTAAACTGATTTCACCTGTGGGCCCTGGAGAAAAACCCTTAATGGCTGATTGACCCAGTGTCTAACCCTGCCTTTCCAAATGAGTGTCACTTTGGATGAACAACCAAATAAATAATGTAAACTTAACAACCAGCTGATGTAAGCAGCTGTCTGCTTCACTTTTAACATAAGGATCCCAGGACTTAAAGTCATTCAGCGGCAAGATATGCTATAACCAAGAGGCCCAGCTTGTTTCAGGATCACATTACAGTACCAGGGGGCTGCTGCTTCGAGTTCTGCCTCCACCATTCCTGTGTTTTGTT
>JAODKE010000047.1:8868189-8897932 GCA_026779605.1 Mormyrus hasselquistii | reverse complement strand
ATAGTGTGCCGGGGACCTTCCTGTCCTGTATGCCACTGCATGCCCAAATGAAAGATTCATCCAACAGACAGACAGGCCATCTCAGGCCGCCGGTGCCCAGGGAGGCCGTCGAATGGCAAAGCAGTTGGGATTCATGTTGAATATTTAGACGTTCGCACGCGAGAGTGTCCATGCAGGCAAAACAGCTTAGCACAGTATGCAGGCCAACATTCTCCCACGATCCCTTATGCTTAACTGACCCGCGTGTTTTGTTCTGCATGTCTGCCAGCAGATGTTAGCAGGATCCAAGAGCACTGTAACAGGACAGACTGTAGGTCAGTTACGACAGAACATGCTAAAATTACAGATTATTATTTTACTGTACATAAGGTTATTGAATACCTGAAAATATGTTTCCTAAAATATTTGTGGGTAGAATGTATAATCAATATTAAATTATTCATAATATAATTAATCTTTAAGAAGTTTACTTTTCATTATGGTCATTCGGTTGTTTCAAGAATAATGGGCTGACATTTATTTATTTTAAATAATTTATTACTGTTCAATTGCTATTTTTAAATGTATGTCTGGGCGCCTGCATTCTCCCTCTGTGTCCTTACTGCTTGTATCTGCTCATGATTGCGTGACTGTGTGTCTGTGGTTTAACTGACAAAATGGAGAAATGAGGAGTTTCTAGTTTCACGTTGCAAATCTGGAAGCACGCTGTGTCGCTTGGTTGTGGCTTCAACCGTCATTCGCAGCGCAATCCCTCGGCTATTTCTGCTTCTGGTGTGACGTGTATTTAGCGCACAGCTCAAGGTTCAGTACAGATGCTCCCCAGGTTACGACGGTCCGTGTTACGATATTTCGGCTTTACGATGGGTAAATGTTTTTCACTTTCAGTACATTATTCAATAAAGTGCATGAGATATCCAACACTTTTTTTTTGTAAATTAGGCTTTGTGTTAATGATCTAAGTGTTCTAAGCATGTTTAAGGCCAGCTAGGCATTTTTGGCGTAGGATATTTTCTCTGTACGATAGGTTTATTGTAACATAAGCTCATCGTAACCCAGGGAGAGGCTGTATGTTATCTGGAGTCATATTACCTTGATATTACACTTCTCTGGTATTACATCTTGTGTTTAAAAGATGAACTTCAGTAGATCCCTGGTAGCTAAACTGGAAAGGAAGATTTAGTCTTGGTTCTTATGGAGCTCATGTTAACACAACTGAGGCCTGACAGATAAAACTGCACATCAGAAGCAATCAGAAGCAATAATTGAGCAGTGACAGGTTTGCATGAGTGGCTTCTTGGTAAAACGAATAATGAGTATACTGTATGTAACATCCGTGTAAACATTTCCAGGAGTTTGTAATCATACTCCACAAGACAGTTTTTTTTTTTTTGTATAGTAAGAACATTCTGAAGAAGAGAAGCTGTAACGTAGGGAGAGGATTCAATGTGGCCTGGATAGTAGCAGCATGAAGACAATACGGATTGGGGTGCGAAGGATGAAATGGTGGCGGCAGGGTGTGCGGTCCTGGTGAAGTCGGGAACCGGCAGAGGTGCGAAACGGTGCCCTCAGCCAAGTAAAGAAGCGTCTTTAACATCAGCAGTGAATTTAACACGATCTGGTTTCAGGGAGAAACCCAGCTAACAATTTTAGCAGAACATTTTCATATCGTTACGAGTCCTGGTTCCTAAAACGTTCAAAATGTCATTTTTTTCTGGAATATTGTCGGATGATGTGTCTGCAGAGTGTCTACAAGGCTTGTACAATGTTTATGCAAGGTTTGTACAACGTTCTAAGAACTATGAACTAAATTAGTAGTGACTTACAGGATGGTATGAGTCTGTGTGGGTTAGGAACTGTACTTGCGATCAGAAAGTTGCTGGTTCAAATCCCAGTGCTGTCAGACTTCATGATTGGGCCCTTGTCCAAGGCCTTTAACCTCAAATCACTCCACCACATTTGCCTGGATAACAATTACCATGCAGAACCACAGAACTCGTTTGGTTCAGTTATACATCTGTAATGTTCGCGCGTTATTATCTCTTTACAAAACCGTGTAGAAACACTGCCATCTGGCGGACATTTTTCAGACAACACGTTTCATGCTGTTCAAAAGGAGGTCATGCTAAGAAAAAAACTAGCAGATAAAAAATTCTGACTGGTCCGCGCGCGCACACAAAAAGCCAGTTCTTTTGTGTGGATAAATGCATGTTTCTGCCAGGAGGAAATTTTATGAAAATAATGGAATGCAAGGAAGGAAGGAGTTTATATATAATTGCCCCGGGAGTGACCCTTACCAATTTCGGGAACTGCTGAGCATTTTCTAACACCTGACCTTGTAAATGGCCCTTAAGGTATTTTCCATTATCAAGATGAGCAATTACAATGTTGTCTTTTTTTAAATAAATGCATGCAGAGGAAGTATGCCTTCCTTCCTAAAGCACTTCCTGTTTTCTCTAAATATTGCGCCAGTCAACTTGGAAATGCTTCTGTACGAGGCTATGAAAAGACAACCCCCCTTCACAACTAACGAGCAATAGTTTAATTTAGTAACAATGATAATAATACGCAAACTTTTAAAATAACCAGTCGTCCATCTTCCGAGCGGGTCTCGTGGACGGGGATCACTGGGGTTACATGGCGCACGGCTGGGTGACACTGCGCGGCTGCACTTCTGCATGAATGCACTGCCTACTAAGTTTAGTGCAGAAGAGGAAATGGCTGATAAGGATAAAGACAAGAAGAAAAAGAAGAAGAGGAACAAGAGCACAGAGATGGGCAGGGTGTGTCTGACTGCCTCCCAGAATTCTGTTTAGTTTCAGTGTTGCTAACACCCAAGGAGAGTGTCATGGGGCAGAAACCCAAGTCACGTGGGACTCTAAACAACATCACCAAATGATACATTCCACAGAGAAGCCCCCGGCCCCCCCCCCCCCCAGGTTTAAATCTGGAGCATTCCATTCCAGTCCAGATAAGGAGAAGTATTGAGCAACCAGCCAGTCCTGTGAGGCACATCCCCCCAGACCCCTACGCACATAGGACAGGCCTCCCAAGCACCGTAACGCTGAATCAGACCCCCTCATTTGTCAGTTTTGTTTTAGGTTATGACTTGTTCTCCAAATGACCACCATCCCTTTCTGTTTTGACTGGTAGAGCCAGTTTACCGGCACGACTCTCTTCCCGGAGGAACTGATGGAAGTGAACGATGGCAGATCAAGCCAAGATGGTGGCGTTCAGTGTCCGGCCCCCGCCAGGTCACTCCTGTGACTCTGCGCTGTGGGGGGGGTCCCACTGGTGCCCATTCATCGTACCTCCATACTGACAGTGCCAATTTTACATAAGCGCTTTTCTCTAAGGTCCAGTACTGGCAATTCTGGGAGTTGAACTTGATAGAGTGCTAACTTATGAAGCACCGGGTCAGAGCTATGCAGATTAGCATTCCGTTTTGGATTTGAAAAAAAGTGAATCAAAGTGACATTCCCACGGGCTGGCAGAGTCACATGCCATATAAGGAGATGCACTGAGCTGATGTTAAGGAGCTAGACCTCGATCCCTCACCCCAAAATCCACTGAAGCTGCATCATCTTCTGTGGGTGATCACACAGAGCACCAGGCCACCATTTTCCACATTTATCTTTTACTCAACGCGTTAAATGAAATGGAACCACCCACAAGCATTTCCATTTCATTAATCACTTGTAGAAAATGTAACACACTGGACTGCATTGTGACATCACGATGATTTGTCACAGACAGTGTGGCAAAACATATTTTAGCCAAACTGAAAGCATGGAGGAGGCGTAGACCAAACTATCAAAGATTAAAGGAGAGGCCAGCTGCCAGACGTATCTTGTAACCTCGCATTTATCTTTGGATACAGATCTCTCGTTTTCCCCCCTGTGGTTAGTAACCGTGGCAGTCCGTATATTTTTAGAAGAAAAAGTGCCACGTTTCAGACGGCAATAAAGGGAGTAGTTTACACACAGATGTCACCTGAGGTATACAGTAAAGTTTGTGTCATTTGGACACATGAACTAATTTAACACTGGACGTGTTTATATGACCCTACAGCAGATAAATAAGTACGGGACTGTATAAACACCCTCAGTGTTAAATTAATAGTAGTACTGGTGATTTTTATCGGGGGAGAAGCTGGTGACATGGGGGATTGGTGGCATTAGCATTGTTTAGCTGCATAAAGAATATCATTCACACCGTTATTACCTGTTTATTATTTTGTCCACTTATTGTTATAGTGCACTGTCTTGTCCTGTATTGCACCCAGGGGCACTGTAAAAGTGGGAAATTTAGGATGATTCCAAAATTCTGAACGTAATTGTGTTGGTGTAGGTCGGGGGCCCAAAATCTCTAGCAGTGCCCCACCCCACCCTGACAACGATATTGCAAGAATTTCTCTGTATTCCCCGAAGAAATTGCAGGAAGTTTGCTATCCATTTCAGAGCTGCCAACTTTGGTCAGCTGGCTGGTGTGAGATTTCCGATTGGATACAAGTCTGCACACGTATTTGCATGTATCCTTGCAGTTTTATTACTTTGAAAATAGTCTGTATAGTTTGCAGTCTACTCCATCGCTTTATTTTATTTATAATTTTAGGTTTATAATGGAATAATATTGTTTTGTCACGATATTGTTTTGTGTTTCTGGTGAGAGTGAGACTCAGAAAGCGTGAGAGTCACCCCACCGTTCCAATAGACATGGCAGGAAAACTGGCTGCTCACTATCTACCTTCTGGCTTTTGAAGTGCTCAGAGTCTAATTATGTGGTTACCTACAAACTCCTTCAAATGTTTACACTCTATACACTTACAGTGCAGCCTGTCTTTGGTTTTGTCACAGCAACAACGCACATAAATGCTTTAAAGACAAAGGAGTGTGTTGTTCAAACCCTGCAAATAAACAGACTGAGCATTAATGTGAGATCAGTCATTTATCTCCTGAAAACCATCACCACTCCACCCTGTTACATAAGTGTTCCACCACCGGGCTTCTTCCATACGTTTTTTAATGTTAGACTGGTCAATACACAGATCCATTTAAAAACAACAACAAATACTCATGACTATGAATAGAATAATAAAAGTTTATAATCAAATGGAATCTTTCGGGTCCTTCAGTTGTGGTCTAATTACCCACAGAGCCCAGCTGATCACTGCTTGTTCTACAGCCATACATGGAATGCTGACTCTTCTACCACACAGCCCTGGTTCTGCAGATACTTTAACCTGGAAGCACTCAGGAGCGACACCATGGCAGGAAGAGTACAGCCAGAGGATTTCTCGCTCACGGTCAGCAGAGAGTTAAGAGAGTTCAGGATGAGGAGCATATCTCAGCAGCCTTCCCAGAAAGATTTGTAAAATCCCGGGTAACTGGTCCAAATATGGAACATCTAAGATTCAGATTTAAAGCTCCTGCGGGTAGGAGGCGGCCGGGGCCTGAGCGCTTCCTGCAGTCCACAGAGGTATGTGACGCCCAGCATCTGCTTTTCATCTGCTGAACAGCCGTGGCCCAGAATCCTGCCCCAGCTATGCAGCTTTTGCAGGATCCCCTCCCCACCACAGTCCCCAGACCAATCAGAAGAGGCCTTTCTGAGGCACTCTTGACTACCTGTGACCATTACATGCCCTGGTGCAGTCTGCCACATTTCTAGGGCTGTTCCTACAGAGCATCTTCAAGAGTCACGCACGCAGATACAGACGTGCTGCTTCTGAGTCCAAAATACTGCCGCTTACATCGCTAACTGATTGTCGAGTTGTTTTGCCTGGAGGGGTGGTTGTAACTTATACTTTACTTGATTAAACAGTAAGCTAATGAAGTAATTACAGTTTAGCGGCAGAGGATAATGGCAGGGCACATCCAGTTTGGTGCTACGTGGTGATATTTGTCACATCTAGGCAGGACCACTATCAGGCGTGTAAACTCACCCTCTGTTTGAATGTATCTGAACAAGAGTGGGCAATGGGGGGTAAAGTCACTTGTGTATTTGCTGAGAAACTGTTCTATTTTGTTTTAAAACACTTGGATATAGATTGGATACACAGCACCCTGGAACGCTTCTCCAACAGGCCTTAAGTTGGCTACCTTGCTCTTTTTCTTTGGTCCAACTCATCCAAACCAACTCTGTAGAGTTTGGGGGGGGGAGGGTAGTGGGGGGCAGGTCATCTATCACAGCATCTCTTACCTTGTTCATAAAATACTAAGTACATAAACCTCAAGGGTCATTATTTAGTTTTTTTTTTTTCTTTTTCTTTAATCCTTTATCGGTCTATGCATCCTGACTTTTGGCTGCTACTGTAATTCAGGTTTTGCTAAAAAAGTTGTGTTGGACTTGCAATAATTTACTTGGGGGTCCGTGGATGCATGTAGCAGTGAGTCTAGAGAAGGGAGGTTTTAGCTAAGTTTGGATTGGACGTCCCAGTGCCGTCCATAGCACTGGCATGGAAAGGGGGGGGTGGGTGATGAAACGGGGGTACATGTCAGTCTGGAGCCCTCTGGAACAACAGCGGAGCTTCTTCAGCACAGCCTGCCGGACCAGGATGTAGACCCAGGGGTCCAGGATCTGGTTGCAGGAGGCAAAGCGCATCCAGAGTAGCAGGTGTATATCATGGACGGGCCCCCCGGACAGGGCTGTGTGTGCAATGAACACCTGGGGGGGGAGAGCGGGGCGGGGGAGGGGGTCAACCACCAGCAGACAGACACACAAACAAAGATGCACGGAAATATGCAAGAACATGCATGCATGCGCACACGTTGAAACATGTGGACAAACCTAGGGTGTAATGGTTAGCAGCGTGGTTGCCGCCAGTATAACCACACACACGCGGGCAAGATGAATCTGAACCGGATCCGGGCCAAATGTGCAGAAATCCCCGCAGATCTGTAAACCGGATCTGGCCCGGTGTCTTTTTGTGAAATGGACCAATACTGGCCTGAAACCGCTTTCTTGATTTGAAACAGATAAGGGCCCCATTTCTGGGGCAGATATACATTAAATATTACCAAATCTGGCCCCTATTTGCACCAGTGTCAACAGTTAAGTTCAGATGTAGTTCAAAAGGGGGAGATGAGTGGCTCTGTGGGTTAAGCCTTTGTGTAGCTGTGCTTGTGGGCATAGACACATTTATTAAGGTGTGTGCTACAGCATCATAAGTTAGGATTCCAGAGCGGAATTTAAAGTTGTTATTTGCACAGCTGGACTGGAATATGCTTCTGTTCACCTGCCCCCCCCCCATAGCTTTTCCACTGTAGTTTGGAGTGCAGGCCCAGCTGACATGCAGTGCTGTCTTTTGAAGCCAGTGCTCAGAAACTTAGCCCACTGTACCACTCATAGCCACCACTTAAGCCAGATCTGAATTTAACTTTAGACTCTGGTGCAGATAGAGCACAGATTTGATAACATTCAACATAAACCAGGCACATATATGGCCCTTATCTGTTTCAAATCCAGGCAGATTCAGACCAGCTTTGGCCTTTTGTGCAAAAAGACCCAGGGCCATATTTGTTTTACGGATCTGTGGCAATTTCTGAACATTTGGCCCGGATCCAGATGAGACTCATCTTGCTATGCGGGAAGTGCCTTAACCTCCAGTTGCTCCAGGGATTCTTGAAAATATACGTTGCTTTGAATATTTAGCTCTAGCTAAATTTATAAAGTATGCAAATAAAATGTACATGTACAAGCACATGGCCCCAGTATCTCCACACATGCACGCAAAGAAACTTACATGGAAAATGCACTGTTTTTGCTGACATCTTTGTGGGGACTTTTCATACTGACATGATATTGTGCAGCAAGAAACCAAAGGCACCTGAAATAAATTGCCCTGTAATGAACATCCCACACTCTGATTAGTCACAAATGTTTCTCTGAGCGATGACTTCCTGTTACTGACTAAGCTGAATAGAATCTAAAGGTTCACTTACCACCAGATTTATTTTATTTATTTGGCAGAAGCTTTTATCTGAAGTGACACACAATTGAAATAGCAGGGTCGGCCACTTCTTGGAGCAGATGAGGGTTAAGGGCCTCCCTCAAGGGACCAACAGTAAAATGACTCTGCCGACCGCAGGATCTGAACCACTGACCTACCGATTACCGGCAGAAAGTCCAAACTCAAAATATAGCATGCAAAAAAAAAGAAGAACCCTTAAACTTATAACATAACCCACAAAGCACCCTAGAAACACCAGTTAGCTTAACTGCATAACAGCAAGAAGGAGTGGGATCGAACCTCCGCACACACAGAGCAGTGGCGGGATCCGAACCTCGGCACACACACAGAGAAGGGGCGGGATCTGAACCTTCACACACACAGAGAAGGGGCGGGATCTGAACCTTCACACACACAGAGCAGGGGCGGGAGCAGAACCTCCACACACACACAGAACAGGGGTGGGATTTTAACCTCCAACCTTCCATTCCATACATTGCAAATAACAAGAATCTGGTGTTTAAAACAAATTCCAATACTGACAGAATTATTGTAACAGCATTGTTTAGTTCTAAGAGTTCTGTTTAATATTGTATCAGCATAGAGGCTTCAGAACTGCGAACAGCCAGTCCATTGAAAATCTCCATTCCTGTTTGTGTATCTGCTATAGCAGTAAAGATGCATACTGGTGAGACCATCTGTCTTCTTGTTTGATTTCCACTGACTCCAGGTAGGAGGCCAGCAGAGCCTAAACATCTGGATTATCTATGAGAAGATGACAGTTCTTTGACGCCAAGGTCTGCCGGCAGAAATCCTACGCTCCTCCCCCAAATACTGTAAACAAACTCAGACATGTTACAGCACTCCGTCGGAAAGCGTGTGAAGGTGGAAGCCCAGTGCAATAACCCAGGAACTGTTTACCCAAAGCAAGGTAAACATCTCCATATTTCTCATGTGGATGTACTGTATAACGGATGAGCGATGACACAATTGTGGCATGACATGGTGGCACAGTGGTTAAAGCTCTGGGACTGTGGTCCAAATCTCTGCTCCATGTGTGTGGAGTTTGCTTGTTCTCATATTATTCCCCCCAGATATCTCCCCCCCAGGTCCAAAAATATACTAAGGTTAAGTAGAGACTTGCCCATAGGTGTGAATGGTGTTTGTCCCCTGCGATGGGTTGATGCCCCATCCTGGGTTTTTTCTCTGCCTTGTGCCAGTGGCTTCCAGCATAGACTCTAAACCCTCCAGGCTCCAGGACAAGCAGGTATAGAAAATGGATGCAAAACTGTATATAGTGAGCATATGTAAAGACTGCGTGCCTCAGTTATATTGCTTGAAAGTTCTCAAACAGAACCAATTGCGGGGAAATGTTTTCTTCTGGCCAAAATCGTATTAACAACAACAACGAAAAAACTAACAGATATGCCATAACATTCTGTGGAAAAAATACACCCTTGACTAATAGTTAATTGCCCCTTTTAGCAGAAGCAACCATAAGCAGGCGTTTCTTGTAACTCTGTACCAGTGACTGACATCAGCTGGGAGTTCCTTCCTACTGCTCCATGCAGAATTCTTTGGGCTGTGTGCTGTTTCGGGGATTCTTGCATAAAGTACACATCATATATCAAATCCTCCACGGCATCTCAAAGACATTCATATCTGGGCTTTGACTTGGCAGGTCCAGAACCCTGCATTTCGTTATTTTCCTTGGTGGATTTGTTGGAATGTTTGGGGTCACTATCAGCTCGTAAGGTCCACTATTGGTTGAGCTTCAATCTTCTGACAGACAGTGTCACAGAATCCCCGGGGACCCCTTGGTGCATGAAGAATTGATAGTGGATTCTGTGAGGGTCCAGGCTCGGATGCAGCAGAGCAGCCCCAAACCATAACATCACCACCACCATGTTTTGCAGTTGGTATCAGGATTTTCTGGTCAAATGATGTGTTTGGCGATGCTTTGCCTTGTCAGTCTAAAGCACATTGTTGCAGAAGATCAGGTCTTTGTACAGGTCATCATGTGCAAACTTTAATCTTGCCATAATGTCCTCTCCTGCCACCAAAGGCGATCAGCCGCACCTGCCACAGAGCTTTAACACAAGGGTAGGGAACCTAATCCACGAAGAGGCGGTGCGAGTTTTTCAATCAGCCAATGATAAAGCAGCGGCTCTCAACTCCAGTCCCAGGGACCCACTATTATTGGCTGATTGTGAGGTCATCCCAAAGACCCGCCCCCACACTGGCCCTCCATGGATCTGCCTCCCTACCCCTGCTCTAATCTGTGTGCAGCCTCTGTCTAATGGTGGCCTCATGCACTTTCATATCTACTGTGGCGAGAGACTTATCTCCGCATCTTGCTGTCATATTAGAGCACTTCGCAGGCTCGGGGGGCTGAGCCTCGGCGCCTGTGATCGGAAGGTCACCGGTTTGGGCCCCCGCCTCGGTGGAATAGGAGGCTGCCTGTCGCTGCAAAGCTCGTCATCACCTGCACATTTCTCATGGAGAGCAAGATGGGGCAAAAGAGAATTTCACCCACGTGGGACCAATAAAATGTCATCGTTATAAGTTCAAACACTTACAGATCTGCCGTTTACTTTTTTATTTTCGCTTCAGCATTGGTGGCATGATGTTAGATGTAGGTAAACCATCAAAATCATATGCTGTCTGGTTACTAATAGCGTGCATTTCCAGTTCCGAAACCAAATTTGCAGTTATCGTTGTTTCGTTTAATCTGCCAAGTAACTGACCAAGTCATGAATGTTCATGAATCCAATAAGCCATGTTGACTCTGGGTAAATATGAATAAGGAGGATCCTGTTATATTGTATAATCATATAGAATCATCTTATACATAATAGAAATTATGTTCTGTAATAGAAGTGGGTGATATTATCGGCATAATGTTAGTTATTCTAGTTTCTGTGGATTATTGTAATCTCTAATAATTTCTGAAGTAGATTTATAGTCAGTAAAATAAAATCCATCCATCTTTCAAATGTTTATTCTGGTCAAGGTTCTAAGAGGACCTGGAGTCCATCCAGGCAGAATGGAGAAAGCATAGGTACACCCTGACCCAACCATTATAGGCAAGAACATGCAGACTCACACACTTATACAGGAATGGGATGGAATTTGAATACTGGAGGTGTGAATGCGTAAGAGAGCAGTACTGTCCCCTAAAGAATGCAGAACTTGAAAACGGTAGAAAAATAATGCCTTTCACATACTCACCAGCAGGGGGCACCAGGAGACGGTTGCAATGACCATGATCCAGATGAGCTGAATCATCATCTCCACTTCATGGTTTCGCCGCCGACAATCGGCATCCCGTCCGCAGCAAATGCGCAACAGCGTCGTCACACTGACCGTGTTCAGGATGAAGGACGTGGTCAGAGATAAGAGTCCCACCAGGGAGAAGCTCAAAGAGAACATCAGGTCTGGGGTTTGGGAGCTCATGTTGAAGTAACACCAGGATCCTGGCCACTGCAGGTGATAACTGCCCAGTCCGATTATGGGCAGCAGGCTGACGGCGCCGGCAAACATCCACACCAGCAGCACGGTGAGCAGAACCCGACCTTTGGACATGTGGGTGGAGCGGAAGAAGGGCTTCTGGATGCCTATGAAGCGCTCCACGGCCATGGCCGCCCCCAGGAGCAGCGGGCACAGGCCGTAGAAGACCATGGACATGCCCATGAAGTTGCAGAGGTGGCAGTGTGGGTCCACCTCACTCCAGTTGAAGCCCTTGGTGTGGTAGGAGATAACGACGGAACTGGTGACCAGTAGACCGGTGAGGTCTGTCACCACCAGGCAAGAGAGGAAGATCAGAAAGGAAGAGCGGGAGCGACTGTGGGTCCGCCGGTACGCCCAGATCAGGACGATTAGGGCTATGAGGTTAGAGCTGAGGCCCATAGCAGTGAAGGTGGCAGAGAAGTGAGGTGAGGCATAAGAGTGGTTGTATTGGGTGGGTGATTGGTTTATAGAGCAGCTAATAGGAGTCGTCACAATGCCATAAGAAGTCAACTCAACCATGATGTCAGCTGATGGGCTTTTATAGTTTTCCAGATGATAGGAGTAGAATGTAGCGCGTGTGTCACCCTACAAAAGACAGATATTGAAAGCTCTGTAGTTTTGCAATCAAACTAATAGACCTTCCTCAATGATGGCATGCAGTCACTTTAATTGTCAATGAGAAGATATTCCTGAGAAGGATTAAAACATGAAAACAGTGTGTAGAATGCCTGCCCCCACTTTAAAAAACATATGCCTTTCATGGGGGGGCAGCATGTGGCTCGGGGGGCTAAGCCTCTGTGCCTGAAATCAGGAGGTCATGGGGTTTAAGCCCAACCTCAGCACATCTGCGGGTCCTTGATCGAGGCCCTTAACCCCCAGCTCCCTGGGCGCCCCTTCGTGGGCAGCTTCCGCTCATCTACAGCGAGAAAGCTGGGGGGAGGCGTAAAGAAAATGTGACACTACCTTGCAAAAGTCTTGCGCAGTCAAAGGAAATGTTTACAGCTTTTTATCCAGATAATGAATGTAGATTTGCTCAGGGAAAGAAAGCACAATTTAACACTGTAACATCTGCAAATTACCAGTAACACAATAAAAAGATAACAGAAATTTCTGCTGCTCCCAACAAGCTCAATTAAATAATGAATTTATTAACTTATTTTTAAATACCTCAATGAAGCATCGATCCCCCAAATGAAGTATGTTCATGGTGGAGTTAAAACAAAAGCTTGGGCGTATTGGATGGTTACTGGGGTGGCTTCAGAAGAGCTTTTGAAATGACTAAGCTGACAAACTCAGCTTAGACACAATATCATCGTTTTGCACCAACATGAAGATCATTTGAACATCATTTTCATTGACTGCCTAAGACTCTTGCACAGTGCTGCATGTTTGAAAACTGAGCCATAAAGTCTAGGGGATCTTTTTGTAGTTGTTATTAAAACACTTTGTGTAAAGTCATTTAATAATGAAAGTTTGTTAAATAATGTAGCATCTGGATAGATGGTTTCTGTGTTTATTTAGCAACATTTTTAAACAGTTTATACTTGGTATGATGTTATTTCAGTGTTGCGTAACCATTATTGTGCCCATGTGTATGGTACAATATGATACCGTTGTTAACCTCCTAAAAGGTTGGAAAAAATACCTCAGTCGCATTAAGAAATGTCGTGTCTGATTGATAATGATGTTTAACTCAAGCATTATTATTTGTAAACAACAACAATCTCTCTAGTATCACCGCACAACATATTCCCACTGTGAAAAATACATATTTTCAGAGTAAAATGGTGACAACATGTAAGCATTTGATTTCAAAATCTTATCATCTAGGAGAAACAAGCAAATAGTCATAGTTCATATGGCAGAAAAAAATAAATAAAATGGGAAAAATGTCATTACCCGCCAGAGAAGAAATAAACGACAGTCCCAGTGGAAGGGATGAAATATCTTTAAAAGTTTGACTAATTTTGCGATCTGTCATCAAAATAAACAAGCTTCCTCCTATTAGTCTTCTGAAAATATGTGTGTTACTCAGATTTCCATACATAGCTCATCTCCCAGTGATTCTGTGCTGCGATACTACAAGGTATCTTTTACAGAAGTCACATCCGTATGCTTACTGAGCCGAGGGTTTAATGGGGCAGCCACAAGGAGGAGCAGAACTTAATTACATTCTCCGAGATGCTATCAAGCTACAAGGGCAAAGAAAAGTAGCCTTTTAAGCATCGTTTTAGGAACAGCGTGGATGTAATGAATCAGGTGATCAGCAGCACCTTCAGAACTTGTTACATGTTAATTAAGTCAGTTATATTGTATCACTATGTATCTTTCAACAGTGATCTTACATTGACAATGTGTCGCTTGTGTATTGATCTGGTAGCATTGGAAGAATTTGAAAGAGTTTCAAGAAAAAAAACTAATTTAGAAGAAATGTAGAGTATGATGACGGCAGAAAAGTAAACAGAGGAGGAAATTACCTTAGATTGCTCCCGTCTCAGGTTGGAGAGTACGCTTTAGCCTTGGCAGCGTCTTCTGAAATGGCTTCAGCCAAAATTTCACCCCCCTCCTGTTTAGCGACAGAAACCAGCTGTGTCTCCAGTGGCACAGCTACACAAGCGGAAAACAGATTACCGCTCCAGAATCCAATCCTTTTTTGACGTTCATTCACCATGTCCAAAGGCGTGGGGGGAGAAAAGCATGTGGTGGGGACTTGTGGACAACGCTAAACACGGAAGGCGACCAGCTGGTCCTGCAGACTCGACTTAGTCAACCGGTCACTGAGGTATCATTCCGTGATATCCTGTTCTGTTCTGACTTCCTTGAGCCTTCGATTTCTGCACGTTCAATTTTAGCCAGAAACACTGAAATTGAAAGCATATGCTAAATTGTTTCAAACTGTTTTCAGGTTGCTTATGGAAACCGGTGCATCCCGGCCATCCAGTGAGCTGGGAGGAGACCATCCCGTCAGACAGTATTAAATGGGTTGAAAAGTGTGAGTGACCTCAAAGTTTTTGGACTTAATTAATGATATGTGTCGGCAATCTGACTGAGTGTACAGGTCTGAACATTAGCGTTAGCATTAACAGATTCAACCATTAACCAAGAGTCCATGACTGATAACCCAACACACTTTGCTCTTTTATCTACTTCATCTCGCTCCAAGCTGTTCCTATTAATCTGCTATATTCACAGTTGGGTTTTGACACAGCTATTGTGCAACGGGATGGTCTACTCTACAATCCCCTTCACTTTGGACTCATAAATGAGCAATGCTGGGAGTTTCAGCTCCTGGGGAATCTCAAGCGTTGGAGTTCAAGTAAATCACCTCCATAGAAGAAGGCATTGATTAGTACCACATCAAAGCCAGATCTCAGAGCCACTCCTCATAATACCCCATCGCTTCAAATCACCTTCTTGACACAAACCAATAAATATTGATATGAAAGAAACAGATCTAAAGAGAGGTGGTAGAGTGTTTTGTCAGTTTTCATCGATTCTGGACGGACATCAGATGTCTCAAGTCAAGCTCAGTATCTGGGAGGCAGTCTGAATTCTCTGAATTCTCGTCAAATTGACTCCCAACTTTGAGTGTCATGCCCAAGTCTGAAGACGGAGGAGCGATGCGTCAGTCACTTCTCGAGGCTGAAAGAACCCCAAGAAGGCCAATGGAAGCTGAAAGCCATTTTTTACAACAGTAGTTATTTATCATTGTCCCCAGTATGTTACTGAGTGAGAATTTAAACTTCAACTCCAAGTAAATAATTTCAGTAAATAGTCATAATATTGTATCCTGAGTTATGCTATAAAATACTAGATATGCATAAATATATTGTCATAAGTGCAAACAAAAAATTATGTTGTGTTTAAAGTGTAAGACAAATGTTTTTGTACAGAAGAGACGGCCCAATTTAATTCATCAAAAAAGAACTCTTCCAAAAAAGGCATTAGACGCTGTAAAAAAACAGCCCAAAACTATTGGGTCTTGGACATACCCAGATTTGGCTGATCTATTAAAAGACTCATCTGGGATATAAAATTCATAAAGACAGATTTTTATTTTATTGTTTCGCCAGATGCTTGGATCCAAAGAATGCCAAGTAAATTCATAACCTTACGTTACACTATACCACATTTATGTCCAATAACAAAATAACAACAAATGACATATACATCTTTACCAATACTCATTTAACTACTTAAACTATACTAAGTACTCATATATTCATGCAGCGTGTTTTGAGGTATGTGTTATAAGTGGACAATTTTACAAAACTATTCTATTGTACAGTATAAGTAAGGTTAATTTAATTCAATGAATTTGTAGATAGGCCAGTGACTGACATTGAATGATTAGTAATTTTGCAGCCCCCCCCGTCACAAAAAAAACAAACCGTGCAAATAAATGCAGTGTGTGGCTGGTAAGAATACACAGTAAGCTTTGATGGGGACGGCAATCCCAAAAGCCCCACTATGACTTTCTGGCCTGTTGGTGATGTGGGTGTGGTCTCTACCCGTGGTGTGGAAGACCAAAACTCAAACCATGGCCACCCACAGCTGAGACACGATTGGATAAGAACCCACATTAGGTAGTTACTGTATCACGATGTAATCATCTAATTCTTCGGATCATCTTCGTATGAGGTTGCGACAAGCCCGCGAGTCATAACGGGAATCTCAGGGTTGGGGAAAACCCTGGACAGGATGCCAGGGATTATTTTATTGAGTAGTCTGAAGGTGAACATTAATCAGAGGCGATTTACCCCTGACCATGTTAAAGTGGCTCTGGCATTAACATACTAATTCTCGCGGCACGGGTCTGCTCGCCAATTCTGCTCCTGTCTCTGTCTTTGCTCAACACCGCAAGAAGCCACTCTAGCATGCGATGCCAATCGACAAACCATAAGTCCTCCTACAGTGCTTAAACGCACTTCACTAAAAATACTATATTAAAATGCAGTTTTAAATTAGTTATTTTTACATACATTTGATTGAATGTAATTCATACATTTTACAAATAATTATGATTATTAGTGTGACACATGGTCATTTACAATTTGCATAAAAACCATTAACACCCAGGTATAGATTTGTACAAAGCACATTGTATGCAAATGAGGGATTCTGTTGTTTATGCAGTTGGTTCATGGAATTTGTATAATAAACAATTTAGTGACTTAAATACAATTACTTATTAAATACAATTACTTATTAAGCTACAAAGCTGCTAGTCTGGTAAGGAACTGACTACAGACATTTGTTTAGTTATTTTATGTGAGTTGCCATCAAAAAAAGTTAATTTTTAAATTATAGTTAATTATAAGCAAGTAATTATTGGTTGAACCAAAGAACTATTTCCTGAATTAATTCAGTACAAATGGTTCAAAAAATTCAAATATCTTGTCTGCTATGTCTTTAGTAATGAAGGATGCACATTCAGATTTGCACACACATACTCCTGCAAGTCGACAAAGTCCAGTAAAATCAGACTTTTACATCACAGTGTATATTTATTTATACCATAATGGTCAAACTACAGACGTCTCTGGTTTCATGAGTACAGGATTTCTACAGCTTTCAGTATAATGCAATCTTTCTGCATATAACATTTCACAGAAGCAGATTCCATTATCTTTTTGGAAATTGGTCAGACTCCTAATCAAACTTACTATGCTTATTGTCATTCCCTTTAAAGTAATATCTACTTTTTAAATTTTGTTTGTGTTTTTAAGAAAAATTACAAACATTGTTGTGCATTTCCTATGATTTACCAGAAAATACGTCAGGTGTTGCCACATGAGGATTCTTGCTGATACATATTTAATTAAAATAGCTTGCAGTGTCTTGTACACACACATTTAACACTGTTCCAGCCCATACTCTGCTACTTTCTTTTTAAATTGTCTTATATCTCTCAGATGTCTGACTCTTTATAACTGCATAATGTTGACAGAAACACTGCTAAAGTGCTCAGTGTGAGTTATCACTCACATGCTGGTGCGGTAGGAGACCCCATATAAACCCAGTAAGGGACCAGATGAGTGACGTCTGCTGAAGTCTCCGGCCCGTATTTCTCTGCAAAATAGCTGTGCTACCAGCTGGAGTAATTTTTGTAAGATAAACTGCACTTTGGGCTTCCCCCTCAGTGGTGCTCTGGGCTTCTTGTGCTCTTTTTGTCTTCAGTTGACGGTCAAGGTTTAGACGCAGAAGTTTTAGAATTAAATAATGCAACAGAAATATTTACAAAACATGGCAAAATTCATTTCCTGTTATTCGATGGATGGACAATGAACGTCTGATTAACTAGCGAGAAAAGAAAAGGTAAGAGTTAAGGACAATTTACTTGGGCACATGTACGGGAACTTAACCTCCTCAATCGGCTCCTTGACCAGACACTGGGTATCTTCTGTGTAGACCTCAGTGACCCTCTTCTGGGTGGCCTTTGGGTGCTACAAGGTCCATCCAAACCACAGCTCTCCAGCTAATTTTCAGATAACTCAGAGAACTGATGAGTCACACCTGATCTCATCTCCTCTGTAGGGCCAGTTAGTCTCAGCCTTGGTGGTGGGAAGTCTCAGCATGTTTAGAACATCTTTGTCTATAATGTCCCTCTTCTGAAATTGTCCTGCTTCCAATACTATGGTGTGTCCATATCATAGTCCATCACTGTGCATATTCTTTTATTTTTGTATATCACCACTTTGAAAATGAAACAAACAGTCTATTTAGAGTTAAGGACTAAATGAATTTTGGACCAGGTGCTAAATGTGACTGGTCCATCTGCAGAAGAACATACTGAGACTGCGGGAGAGGTGGGTCCTCAGCAGGACGGCGGTGTCTTTCTCTGAGGGACGACTATCAGATGGAAAGAGTTTGACTCGTTCCGAGACACAGAGCTTGCCACGGAGGGGCGCCTCTTTTGATCAGAACTTACTCTCCATTTTAAGGCCAACTGACACAGAATGTAGATCCAGGGATCAAAGATCTGGTTGAGGCAGGCCAGTCGCAAGCAGAACAGCAGCAGGTTCTGGTCCCTGGCTTCCCCAGACACCGTGCTGTGCAGAATGAGTATCTGCACAGGGAAGGGAGATGTTTATCAGACAGGTTGACTCCCTCGTTCCTCCCTCGGGGGACCAGTTATGGTAAATCATCAAACAGAATGACTGCTTTTTCAGATGAAATTGAAATATGTTCTGGCCTGTTCACAGAATGATTAAAATATTTTTCCAGTGTGCACAGGGGCATAGTTACACAATCTGGGCCCCCATATCAAATGCCCCCCCCCCCTCACTGATTCACAACTCTTAACAAAAAACATTTTGTTGATATTGGTATTTAGTTGAGACCCACTTTACATTTACAACGCAATCATATAATAATTACTTATACTAGTTAGCTTGATGCTAATTATTCATTTCAACCCTTGCAATAGTGTTACATTTTTGCAATTTACATCATATTCATTTTAACAGTTTAATTGTAGTATGTACGCGTGTACAGGTAGCTGTGGCTGCTGCAAATTTCAAATAAATGTAGGTGTCTTTCTTTCAGAAAAGGCTGGTTAACGCCTGGTCGGTTGTACAGTTATAATAAAAAAGGTTTTTGATTTTTGAGACTTTTCACCAATAATGATTTGGGATCACTTTAATAATCACTTTAATACATGGGTTCCCAAAGTGGGGGTCACCACACGACCCCCAAATAACAGTGCCACAGACTCATAACTCCCCCATCTTTTTTTGAGCGGGAGGTGTTGGTAGATGTAACAAATCTGGGGGGACCTCCACTTTGGAAACCCCTGAAGTGGCTGCTATTGAAATGGATCACACTCACCAGAAAGGGGCACCAACAGACAGAGGTGATGACCATGATCCAGATGAGCTGCATCATCATCTCCACCTCATGGTTCCGCTGCCGTCGAGAAGTGTCCCGTCCGCAGCAAATGCGTAGCAGCGTCATCACACTGACCGTGTTCAGGATGAAGGACGTGGCCAGAGATAAGAGTCCCACCAGGGAGAAGCCCAAGGAGATCATCAGGTCTGGGGTTTGGGAGCTCATGTTGAAGAAACACCAGGATCCTGGCCTCTGCAGGTGATAACTGCCCAGTCCGATTATGGGCAGCAGGCTGACGGCGCCGGCAAACATCCACACCAGCAGCACGGTGAGCAGAACCCGACCTTTGGACATGTGGGTGGAGCGGAAGAAGGGCTTCTGGATGCCTATGAAGCGCTCCACGGCCATGGCCGCCCCCAGGAGCAGCGGGCACAGGCCGTAGAAGACCATGGACATGCCCATGAAGTTGCAGAGGTGGCAGTGTGGGTCCACCTCACTCCAGTTGAAGCCCTTGGTGTGGTAGGAGATAACGACGGGACCGGTCACCAGTAGACCGGTGAGGTCTGTCACCACCAGGCAAGAGAGGAAGATCAGAAAGGAAGAGCGGGAGCGGCTGTGGGTCCGCCGGTACGCCCTGATCAGGACGATTAGGGCGATGAGGTTGGAGATGAAGCCCACAGCAGTGAAGGTGGGAGCGAAATGAGGTGAGGCGATAGAGTGGTTATAGTGGAGAGATCTGTTTACGGGAAAGCACATCGGAGGGATCTCACTGCCGTAAGGGGAGGATCGGGCCATGATGCCAGAAGATGGATTTTTGGGAAAACTTTCTTGCATCCCCCCGGAAGATGACTCTAGAGATACATATACTGGTCAACATTTCATATTTAAATTAAAACAAAAAAAGCTGAATTTCTGTCCATCTTTAATAAATTCTCATTTTTAATAACTGCGCAGAAACACTTTCTTCCTTGAGGATGAGCAAAATGCTGAGGATGGAAAGACTTCATACCAAAATCAGCTGCAAAAGTCCTGCTTTTTCCTGACTTACTTGATAAAGATTAGTTAAGATAAACATAATTACCGAGGTAGAAACTACAGCCGTTATCATCGCAAACCAAATACGGTTTTAAAACAATTAAATTAAAGAGAAGTGCAACTAATTAGTGATAGCAATAAGTTACAGATTGAACCTAAACATATTTGTTAGGTTGCCGGGCAGCGTAAAAACTACTTTTTGGTACTTACTGTGCTCTTTAGCAAAGTTCTTGTGTTTTCCAAATGTCGATGGATGACAAATCGGATAAAAGGACAACCGTTGCGATGGGTTAATTGTCTATTTCTCTTCCTCCCAGCGAATTAACGCTTAGCAGCATGACCCAACACCAGCAGGGACCAGGTCTGCGGTGATATCTGCCTTTCTCCTGAAGCAACCAGTGAACATCTCTGGCTATCTGAGAGAAGCACCGCCTGTAGGGAGAGACCTTATTTTCTGGAGTCCTGGCCAAAAAAAAAGAATGTGATCTGTCTCCTGGCGTAGGTTTGGAATGGCGTAACATCCAGAAAATAAACAGGAAGTTGAATTAACTACAAGGAGCACTTTCATTTTTTTTTTTAAGCTAATGACCTCCTTTTCAAAGAGATGATAAAAGATTGGTCCTCAATTAGTGTGTCCTCGCGCTCTGTCACTGAGAATAGAATAGAAGTATTTTCCAATGACACATGCATTTTATCGTGTTACATTTCCAATCGCTCTATTCTTTAACCTTGAAATAAATAAGGGAGACAATCAGAATAAAGCCAAAGCAGATGTTGCCACATTGTTATTACGTGAGCTGGGCCGCTAGAGCACATGCTAAAGTGGAGCCCAGTAATCCTTGTTACATTGTTTACATGAGCCTTAACTGAGAATGAACATACATGTACACTCTTGTCATGTTCCTAGTCATCATGAAGTATTACCTCATGCAAATATACACAGAGAGTGACTTTGTTCTGTGGATCAATAAAATATGTGCCCCTTCTGGCACGATTTCCAGCCAGAGTTGAAAAAATACATAAATACATAATAAAGCCAGGCTTTTCTGTTGCAATTCCAATGGTTTATTCTCCCAAACCCGTGTGAATATTTAGAAAAAAAGGGGCCTGTTCATCGATTTTCTGAGCACAACTGTTCTTTTGGGTGTTATTTGAGATGCAGACCAATTTGTCTCCAAACACAAACCCCAAATGAAAAAGGAAAAGAGGGATGGTATGTTTTCTAAACTGCGACTTAGGCCAGCTGGTCAGTCAATCAACACACAGGAAGTTCATCAACAAAGTTCGTTTTGGGGAAAAAAAAAACATGTGCTATTAGGAAATGAACTGCTGCCTCGATAACATTAAAAGATTAAAATTAGCCTTAGTACCCCAGCCAAAGGCTTCGCTAAACAAATGAAACCTTAGTAGAATTTTCAACCTTGAATTGAAAATTGAAGTTGACATTGAGTCGAAGTTGAGTTGAAAGCCAAATATAGGAACTACATTTGCAGGATCAAAACCTTGAAACTTTTTTCCATGACAAGGATTATTCTGAAAACTTTAAGCATTAATGTTCAAGGAGTACAATTTTTCTTGTTTAGGTTGGACACCTAAAAGACGTCTGAGGGCCCGTAACCCCAAATACTCCGAGGATAGTAGCTCACTCTGGTCTCAGACCCAAAGTTTTCCTTAAAGATGTATTTGCCAAACAAATGAACAAAAAATAGCTATTAAAGTGTAAAACCGGAAGACGGATGAGCCTTTCTGTGTAAGGAGGTCTATAAAACTTCTATACATATTTCAGGACCATATTCATCACCCTTCCTTCAAATAAACCACACTAACCCCACCAGATATTTGTTACTGGTTATGGTCAAATGAAGCTTCATGAACCACTTACTGTATTTTCTGACCCCAATATATGATGCTGTCTGTTCAAAGCGTGAGATCAAAGCATGCCTCAAAATAAGCTAAGAGCACCATCTAGTGGGGTCAAAAAATACAGCAAATGGTTCATGAGGCTTCATTTGGCTACCACTAGGTGTCACCAGGGAGCACCCAAGGTCAACAAGACACCATCATCTTGTCAAGGTCACGCTAAAAAAAGTTCCTCAAAAAGCATTATTGATCTGTAGTAGACAAAAATATCTTAAAACACCACATTTTTACAAGCAAATTGTTGCAAGGTGGCTTGGTGTACATTTGCATTCCTTAGCTGATATGGTCCTTTTTATTTTGGTAGCAAAAGCTCAAAAGGGGCTTTGATGGTTAGCCAGAGAATTTGATGGATTTAAGGTAGCCCAGCAAGAAATCCTCATAAGGAAGTTTTACTTGTGGAAATTTTATTTTTTGTGGAAATGTTCCCAGGGCTGAACGAAAAGTGATTGGTTCAGTGAGGTAACCAATCGGATTGTAGAGGAGGTGGATTCAGCAACTGGAGCAAGGAAGACCAACCAATCAGATGTCTTGGTCCCGCCTCCTCTAGTTAGTTAGATACACCTCCTCATACAGTCCCATGAGCTTTATGACACCCCCAAACTACAACCCAAACGCTGCATTTATTTAGTGGCCCATTTTTATAAGGGGAGCTACTTCTACAAAGAACTGGGGGTGGGAGGATCTCCAGAATATTTTGCCAATCAATGGAAATTGGAAGTTATACTAGAACTATCAAATAGAATTTTTGTGATCAACCTGTCAGTGATGACCGCCACGGGATTCAAACCCACAGCCACAGAACACACACAGAATCCCACCGCTCAAACATCCCTACTGTTAGGGTCTTTAAGATGCTCAGCAAAAACCCAGCTGACGTCAGCGGCGGCCATCACCAAGCCTTGGTGTCCATAAAAGGAAAGCGGGCATTTTCTCAGTCTTCACAAAACACCCTCATCTAGGCAACATGTCTTCCATGTTATTTTTACTGCCCAATCCAGTCTTTTGAGTAAAGTGTGCAAGCAGTTTATATACCTGAGACAAACGACTGCTTTGAGAATGCAGAGAGCTATTCAGCAAAGATAAACAGAGCACAGAGCAATGCATTTTTGACATTCAGGGTCAGAGATTGTATCTTTTTTTATTACAAGAGTCTAAAATAGAGAGAGATACTGTTTGACGGCTGGACCCCTACATAGTCTGGTTTGCATCCAGGCAAGCAGTCAATGCCAGCTCCCGCCGCACGGCAAAAGGGACAAGCAGATTGGCAGATGACACGATGAGAGATTTCAACATCTTGGACCTCTTGCAGGAAACAATGAGGGAGACCAACTACAAACAAAATGTGTAACCAAGAACGTCCAGGCAAATGGCAACGTTGCACGCAAACAGTTAGGCTTACAGGAAAATCTGCAACTGCAAACATATGTGTGGATGGAATTACAAGACTAAACAAAAAACATCAATAATTCAGGGTGGCAGCAATTGGCAAACCTGCCGTCAGCCGAGATCCCCTTTCAAGCACAAAGATTTTGTATTTATTATAATATTAGTGTATTATTAAGATATGGCTGAACGGCGACCTCTACTGTACGCACTGACATCTTGCAGGCAGAAAGGGACGCTTTACTTTAAGCATTGCAGGCTCCTAGATTAAGACTCAGTCATGCGGAAGTGAAAGAAAATGTAGTGTTATGTGCTACACAGGAGATCGGTGCTGCGGGCAGGGGGAGGCTTACGTCACGTGTGACCTGCTTAGCCACGTTAAGGTCACCATTCAGTCTCAGCTTGGAATGTTCTGGCGAAACTCAGGGTGCCGTAATTGTTATGAACAGATTCATATGAACTGTAAATTTACCCGGCAAGCATAACCATATAAATCTTACAACATTCCAAAGACCCAACGCATATGCACCAATTATGTGTAAAATAGTGCAAACGAGGTCAATACTCTGGAATATGTGCAATATTCATTACTAAACCTTGTGCATGATGACTGGAGACATATGCTGAAATTTCCTAAACTAGAGTTTTCTTTTTTTTTTTACATTATCACAGTAGTGTACCCCTTCTATCAATCAACGATATAAAGCGAGCAGCTTGTCTAATAATGCATATTTATATATTTGTACAAAATGGACTGTAAATATCGTGGAAATCGCATCGTCAGCTCGTGTGTGTTTATTGCGGTAATGTAGTTTACGCCTTCCGAGTCATAAAATACTGTAATTTTCTTGTGATCACAGGCGGTAAAATAAATATCGCAGATACTGTTGGTCAATATTTATGTTACTGATGCTTGTTTTAATGTAGGTGGCTGCCGTAACATAAAACATGGCTTGCAATTATCTGTGTTTGCATTTTTAAAAGTTGAACGCTCACGTATTTATTCAGGCGAGTATCTGGTACGATTCCCTTTAATACCAAACATTACGATTATCTTAAAGAAAAGAAAAAAAAAAGTTTTTTTGCGCAGGAGAGTATATATAGACAAGAAAAGACATGACGACGTCATTATTCCCACTTCACGCTTTAAGACAAAATTGCAGTCAGTGACCACAAGATGGCAGGATAGTAATATGACAAAGTACAATCGATGCCTCTAGTGTTAATATAATCGGACTAACAGGGTTCCAAAATATATGCCTTACATATAAAAATATATATATTAAATAACACATTAAGAGTGTGTGGAACTCACTTCCTGATATATTAAATTCTGATTCCAGTCACATTTCAGTTGAGTAACTTGCTACTTTTCCTTTGGATTCAATACGATCTTTTGGTATAGCATTATAACAGAAAAAGACTTATTAATGTTATTTGAAGTTGCACATATCTTAGTTTTCCCTTTTTGAATTTCAGAACATGATGCTTGACTTGCTGACCTTGGAATGGTAAACGTGTGTAGATCTTAAAGAGTCAGAGTGTGTCGACGGCAGCTGAAGAACAAAGATAAACTTCAGTCAGAAGAAATCCTACTGAACTCGCTGAAAATTTGCTCTTTTGCTCCTTGGGTAAAAAGGTCACATGCTGATAGAAAGGCAGCATTGCTTGCCCGGCAGGCATGCCTGATAATATCATTATGGGATGGGTCTTGCATCATCGTCCCTTCATGCCAAAAGCAGCCCTGTCCTCTATGCTGAGACTTTGTCACTCTGGGCAATACTAAAAGAAAAAAAACTGATTTTTAAATGCAGCAAACCAGCTCTATTTAATCGCCATATCATCAGCAAACAGGCACCATCCTCATCCTCTTACTCTCCAGAGATGAAGAAAGCGGTGCCGTTCTCTTAGGACATAAGCAATCTCCTTCTAAATATGATCAAATTGCAATAAAGCCGTTTTTTGCGGAGGATGGCACAATCGTGTTATCTTTTAGTGTGTATTCCATGATGCCATCTTCCACACCAAAAAGTCTAAGACCAAGTGAGAAAATCTGCTCTCAGAAACGGGCAGAAATCCCACCCAAACGGCGGAGCACACCTTTTTAACAAGTAGAATCCGAATTAGATTCCAAAATAAAAATAGACTTCAAACTTGGGCAACAAGTTTGGATATTTCTACCCTATAGCACAGGCTATAGATTTTGCTGAGAGGCCTCCGTTTACGATATTGCCAGTCTAATTTTAAAACATGTAAAAAAGAAGAAAAAAAATCCCTAATTTTGAGGGACATGACTTTGGATATTGCAAGGGAAATACATATTTATGAAAGGAAGTATTGTGCAAAAACTGTAACAACTGTACAACCAGTCTTCTCTTAACATACATCCTATAAAATAATAATTTGTTCATGTTACATACAGAGGCCTTTTCCAATTCCTATACCAATAATACATCCTTAAGCAACTGCCGCTACTCCCCCCTTAACAATGTCCTGGCATTTTGACAGTGTGGGTTTCCACGGGCTGGACATTTTGCTCTCAGTGACTGTTCTCCACTTAGGTGCAATTATTCCCAAGTTCCATGGATAATTTTCATTTCTTGACTTTCCATCTCAACAACCTGGTGAAAAGTTACACCATAGTGCAGACCAGCAGATACTACTGGATGATATTCAGTCACTACTTTTAAGTTCTGCTTGTGCAATACCACCACCTACTGATGATAGTAGACGCTGCATTTATCATCTTTGACAAGTGAACAAACAAGATGCGATGATGGTATGCAGCTTAAATTCATGCCAGCAAATTGTCCCTGCATCACTGTACCTTCTGCTCAAACTGTATATACCAGATGTCACAAAAAAAAGTTGTGCACAGATATTTCTATTTGCGTAGTTATCAGAACTTGAATTTGTTAGTGTGTGTAATCGACATGGTTTGTAGAAACACGACAGGGTAATTGTTAGTTTGCAATCTATACATAGCAGATAAAATTGAGGTTTATAATGAGTTTACTGCCTAAAATGTATACGCGTTTTCGAGCATCCTGTATATGCACATATAAACAAATGTTACATTAAATCAATCATGAAAATCTTTTACACTGTTGCTTACACAACGAGTCAGCAAAAGGAAGGCAAATGAGAGACATTGCTCAAGTTTTCAGACAACCTTTTCTTTAATATACAAAGTCAACATATCTACATAGAGAGAGGTTTGTGATCAGTTGTTTGCAGTTAGACCTCACATGTGTAACTCATGTCGCTTGGCCTGCTCATGGAGTCAAATCGCCACATTCTAGCTTGTTTTTATCTCTTATGGTAATTTCTGTTGATATATTACAGCCATCCAGCCCCCCGCCCCACCGCTCTGCTACTTGTACAGGCAAAATATACTCATAGTGCAACAAGTCCCCCCCCCCCAACTCCCAGAATTCTTTCATATACCAAACCCAGCAATCTGCAAACCACACCCAGCTGTAAGGCAGCAAGAATGCACAACCTTTCAGTGGCCCTCTGGGTCGCTGTTTTTCAAAAGGGTTTATTTTATGATGTTTTTCTTCCATTTTTACTTGCCGTCTTGTATTGATCTGTCCCCTTTAAGAAGTGAAACAAAATTGTGTTTTTATGTATGTATTTTATTGAGACTATGTATCGATGCCATATAACAGAGTTGGCTACAGCGGGGCACGGCTGTGAGACCGAGGACCTGTCGAGGAGTCTTTTTTATGGTTGAAGTCACTCACAGGGCTTCATAGAAGCAGCTCTTCAGCCGCAGGGAGCTGCAGACGGGGTGATCTGTTGTGTTTACCTTGGGAAATGTGTTATTTGTTGAGAGTGCATTTGAAGCAGAGGGCTGCAGGTCCCTCTCTGTGCTTTCGGGTCAGACTGCATGTAAGACTAGTCCTGAAGTGACCACATTTTAAAATGTTAAAATGTGAGGCTGCTGGACTTTCTTCGGGCTTGTTTCTCAACCCGGTCCCCGGGGACCCCCAGCCGGTCCACATTTTTGCTCCTTCTCAGCTTCCGGTGGACATGGACAATCTGGCAGGGAGCTGGGAGGGAGCAGAAATATGGACCGGCTGGGGATCCCAGAGGATCGGGTTGAGAAGCACTGGTGTAGGGGGAGTAATATGCACTGGGAGGAGTTTGAACTGGACTGGGCCCTTAATGGATGCTAATGGATGGGGCTGTGGTTTGTAGAGGAGTGACTGAGTACAAGGTGTATTCTTCCTGTTCCCCCGGCATGAGCCAGATATAAAAATGAGTCATGAAACCATCTCAGCATTTTCGTTGCCGTGATGTGATAAGAAATGAGAGGAGGTCCGGAGAGACCTGAGTCTTCCTGGGGCACAGAGCCAGGTCGCGCCAGGAGAGCAGGTGCGTCCCATCGGTAACTATGTTGGGGCAAACGAACAAACCAGGGACGGATTACACTGAAAGTGCGGCCGGGGGCTAAGTGGCCTGCGGGGAACACCAGACGCCGACGTTGGGATCTGGGCTGCTTATTTGGCTACTTGATACATTAGTTCTGCTAAAACTAAAAGTAGAAACAAAGACAGTATAAAAACCACTTGGGAGACAAATAGAAAAAACTGCGGTGTACATATTCACCATGTACAGCAGAATTAGTCAAGTACAGCAAGAATTTATTGGTTATACTCTAGTGTCTTATATTCAAAGTTTAGTAGACCAGTCCATCTACCGCTTTTAGAAAAATGCTTCCACTACCACTACCATGAATATAAATAATTACAACTTCACCTCCAGTGGGCGCAGCTCTACCAAGCGGTAGATATCTAAGTGTCACTGGTGGTTCCTTGCCAGGTTAACCTCCCTTCAATGTTTCCGAGGAAACACACGATATTTCCCAAGGATACGAAAGCAATAAACAAAACAAACAAATAAAAGACAAACCCATCGTATCGTCTGTACATGAGCTGCTCACGGTCTAAGAAGTATCAAAACGAAAGAGGAAAGGCAAAATGTGTAGTAACGTTCGGGTTGATATACATCATCTATGATCTACATTTATTTATATATGTTATGGATGTGGGAGTATGTATATATATGCATATCTGCGTGTATAGATATCATACACACACAGAGAGAAATATATGCACACAAATGTACATTACACATCTCTAAAGTGAAAAAATAGAATGCCTTCTAACATAATATGATCAAATAAGCATTTATTTATTTTTCCCACTAACGTAAAAAATGCAACATTCCTGTTAAGAAAAAAAGTAAAATAAAAGTTTGCAAGGTAAAACGACAATAATAAAAATAATACAAAATCAACGTTTCATAATGTTAACAATAAGGCTTTTTTTTTTTTTTTTTGGAAATAAGAAATTGACTCCTCTTGGCTCCCCCCGCGACTGCTACTGAGTACACCTATCAATAGGGGAGAGGGGAGAAGGTCAGGGGGTAAAGGTCAGAGGTCATGGGTTTGTGGGTATGCAGTGGGGGTGCTGTGAGGTTCACGTTATCATACTGGTATACATCACAGAGTGGATAGTAACTTTTCTGACACCAGATAAAGAAGCGTATTTTTTTTTTCTTTGTCAAATTTCTCGTCTTTTTCTGGGGTGCATAAATTAGCGGTCTTGGCGACACCACAGACGCCACTGTCTCCCAGAAGACCTGAACTCCACAAAGACCAGTCTGGCCTGAAGCTGGAAACACAGAAAGAAAGAAGAAAGCGAATACAGGCTGTCTGACCGGGGTGGGGGCACTCTCCTCGATCCACTACCCTCCCCATCATCTCATAAATGTCCAACTGCTTTGACAGAAGTGTCTGAGGATCTGAGGACGGCTGCTTTTTACTTTCCAGCCACGCGGACAGTGAGGACGCAAGCCAACAGCGCCCCCATGGGGAGAGTCCTCTTCCGTAGCACCCGAGAAGTTTGTCCTCTGGCTAACCCTTCCCTGCCCACCGAAGTTTTATACTGCAGTGGTCCAGTTTGACACAGGCCTGGTGTGAAGATCTCCCAGTTCATATGGAAGGTATGAGAGGAGGCTCCCAGGACTTTTATTTATTATTATTATTATTATTTTTTTTTTTGGGGGGGGGGGGGGGGGGGGGGGGACCACCAAAAACACGGCTCCAATTTT
>JAODKE010000047.1:8829691-8847500 GCA_026779605.1 Mormyrus hasselquistii | reverse complement strand
AAAAGAGAGAGAGTGTTAGCTCTAATGAAGAGATATATATATATATATATATATATATATATATATATATATATATTTTTTTTTTTTTTTTTTTTTTAAAAACAAATGCAAGCAGTTAAGCATAAAGGGACTAACTTTCATAGACAAAACCGCCTTCGTTCAAAGGGCTGCTGAGACCAAAATCTGTAAAACAATAATAATAACAAAAGCAAAACAGCAGACTTAAAAAGGGGAAAAAAGTCTTTATAAGCACACAGGTAACATACCCAAAAATGGACTTTAGAATTAAAGAAAAACTAGCAGAAAAAATTGCCCAAGTACCTGACATATATTCTTTCTTGATATTCCAAGCATCAGACCTCTAGTAACAGGGCACATTAAGCGATTTACAGCGACTGCGCATCTGTGCAGTTGCTGACCCTCCGCTGGGGAGTGAATAGAAGTGGGGCGCTTACACAAAGGTTCGGGCCGTCCCACCTGGCAGACGACACCCCCGCGGCAGCATCGTCAACCAGGAGCATCCATCTTTTGCACATAATTGAAACCTCTTCCCTCAAATGTGGGGCCTGACAGAGGTAATTGGACATGAGCGTCAGAAATCGATTTGAAGCGATGCAAAAGGCCGTCCGGAGGAAAGAGAACAGGGCGACGATTCACCTTTAATAAATCTAGAAAAATGGACGCAGAGATTCGCTGCTGTCCATCACCAGGGCCACAAAGAAAAGGCTCTCCTTCATTATGTATGGCGATCCCGACTCTGTATTGATGGCCCTGCTTTTCCCTTGAGTACAAAAGCAGTGGAAGGTTCCAGAGAGTCCTCTCATCAGGCTATGGTCTGTGGTTCTTTTAGACTGCATATGGAGATTCTCTAGAGTAGTGTTTCTCAATCTGGTCCTCGGAGATCCACAGTCGCTCTGTTTTTTTGCTTCCCTCCCAGCTCCCTGTCAGACAGACCACATTTTTGCTCCCCCCTGCTCAAAACACTGCTCTTGGGAAAGGACACCTTAATCTCCAATAGATTCAGCAAAGTCTGCTGCTTCACACGCCCCCTGAGACCTGGGTGTCAGGATGTCATGGCACAGGGGACTCGCAGCCTGGGAGTTTGAAGTACAGCCTATGAATGCCTGGTTCGTGTAACTATATTTGTTATTTTACAAATGCAATATATGCATTTATAGCAAACACAAGAAGACTGATTTTCTAAATTCAGCACCTTGAAGAAGGACAAAAAAAAATACAAAAAATTTCTGAGCCAGGAGTTACAAAAAATATTTAAAAAACAAACAAAAACCAAAAACATAAAGAACACTGGCTGGAAAGTTATATTTTTATTTCAGAATAAATAACCTAAACTTTGCAAAATCAAAGATTTTTTTTTTTAACAGAGCTGCAGACAGTGAGCGCATGGTCGAAAAGGAGAAGAGCATTAATGAAGGATCTGCTCATTCTCGTCCTTCTCTGAGCAGCCTTTGCTTTTAGCTTGAGAAGAAGCTTCTTCCTGTCCTGTCCAACGGAAGTGGCACTGGGGAGACTCGCTTCCCGCAGTCATTAACCGGCGCTTGGCTAATTCACTCCATCACTGTAATTGCTCGTTCCATTTGAGACATGACGGTCTGGGCAGCCCCCAACACAGTCACGCCTGCCTGATGGCACAAGGCAGGAAACGGGCCTGATTTTATGACACAAGAAAATGAGCCTGTGCTTGTCAATGCAGAGTATCCTCCCCTTCCTCGCGGTTTTCCTGTTACCCGTCTTGTCTTCTTTTACAAACCTCCTCGGGGGAGGTGGTGGATGTGGGTTGGGGGTGCTCGGTTGTGCGGGACTGTCTGCACTGGCTCTGCTTCCCGCATCCCTGACAGCGACGGGATTTCATCCTGCCACAAACTACGCAAACCACACTTAGCTGTCTGTCGTCCAGGACGATCGCATCCTCATCACGGTTACACAGAGACCGGGCTGCGAGCGGCAAATGAGCATCTCATTCCCGGGCTGTGCAGTCTGGGCTGTCATAGCCTGAAATCCCCGTAAATAGGAAATTACTTTAAAACAGCTCATTCTTAATTAAAAAGGACGGGCGGATCAAATCCCGACAAGCCGACGTTGTAAATGGAGAAACGCGGACTGCCTCCTTATTTCACTCTGACAATAACTAATTAAGGACAGGGAGGTGCAGAAATCCTCGTTCTAAGAGCGGCATTCGACACGGATGGGGCAAGGAGGCGGAGCTGGCACGGGCAGCACTAGCAATCGAGAAAGCTGGTAAACCCAAAAATGAGAGGTTCCATTACAATTTGGGTCTCCGTGAAAGACCGACAGCTAGGACCGGTGCTGAGGGATACAGCCACCATGACCCAAGAGCCTCTGAACGATGGAATCGGAGAGGGGAGCAAAGACAAGACAAGGAGGAGAAAAGACTCGGGGCGCCTGGGAGAGAAGAGACGTCACTTAGCTTTACTTCATTAGCCAGCTAGACTGAAGTTGAACCTGCGGCACAACAGAAACAATAGTCAAGGCATGAGCCAGATGCCTCAGGGGGGCTGGGGAAGGAAGGAGCGCGGGGAGGGTGAGGAGCTGGAGGCGGGCCAGCGAACACAGCGGCATGGAAGGGATTTTTAATGCGTGGTCGCAGGGCATCTTGCGCATTTACAGCACGTGCTGTAATTGGACGGCTGCTCCTCCAAGTGTGCGGAAACATGGTGGTCTGAAGTAATGACCGCCATTAGCTAATGGAGATGTTACAAATGCTCAGTGCCCTGTTTAATTGCACTGAAATGTCCCTTTGAATCAAATTCTCTGAGTGAACAGATAATGGCATTGCGTGATTCAATGAGCCTATAGGAAATAAATGTTTTTTAAAAAAAGGGGGGGGGGGAGAGTTGCAGGTAATTAATATGCAGGATGAGTGTGCGGTCTGAGCACGGTTCCTCTTGGCTGCTGGAGATGGATCCGTCGGACAAGGAGAGGCAAACAAGATGAAAATGTCATACTCGTTTTCCCACAAACAAGACCTAGCTGCTGACAGCGTGGTCACATGATCGCACAGGTGATTTGCTAGATCGCTGCCTGTCTCCTGGGGCTGGCCAAGCTTTGTTTGATGCCCCCCCACCCCTCCCCACACTGTCAAGGGAAAAGATAGCCTTTGATGGGATGGGGCAGTGGGGCGCCATGGAGACCGATCGGCAGGACTAGGGAGCATAACGTGGCCGGAATCATTGGACCCAGACGAACGGGCGCCGGGGACGGATGGGCGTGACGAAAGGATGTCAGCCAGGGTGGACAAAAAGGGGGGGGGGGGGGGGGATGAAGACAGAATTACAGGCTCAATGGGGGCTGGCCTGTCAGGGCTGTGAGAGCAAGGATCAGAGGAAGCGCTTAGAGGTCAGCATGGAAGCAGAAACTCTCTGAGAATATACATAAAAGGCAAAGGGTGACATTTGCACTGATTTAAGAAAATGGTTTGCTAATGAAATGCTTTTGAATAGTAAAAACTCATGATGAGCCGAGAATTACATCCCACACATGGGTCTCGCTCATGGTAACTGTGGCGCTGAGGTGTCGCCCAGCTGCTAACCAAAGGGAACAGAGGACTCCCCCACACCCCTCGACAGAACAGAAGAGCGCCCCCATGAGGGTGAGTGGGAAACGGCAAGCAGAGGCGATACATGCCTGGGGTTTGGAAGTTGATGCGCCTCATCTCCACGGGGTCGGTAGGGTGGTGTGCCACAATCTCGGCGTTGTTCAGCAGACATTTGGTACGTGGTTCTGAGTCCTTCCGTTTGCTGCTTGGTGGCGGGAAAAAAAAAACATTAAGTGTTAACCTTTAAATGTCACAAACATGACAACAGAGAAGGTTCCGACGATGGGAATCAAACACGGCAGGCTCTCCAAACATGCACAAAGCGCGAGACAAGGCGAGGCTACACAAGGCCAGGTGTTTGCACCGCTCTGACATTTCTCAATGAGCTTCTAAATTATCAAAAACAGAAAGCAAGAAAAAAAACATTTTCCCTGAACGCTGGATTCCGCTGTCTTTGCAGAACATGGGCGAACGCGATAAAATACAGTGAGCCTTACCTGTCAGGTTTGCTGCTTCCATAGAAAGCAGTCCAATAAATACAGAAATGGAGAAAAAGGAAAGAAGGAAATGGAAATCAATACAGAGCGTTTAAATTCAAAAGGGAAGCAGATAAACAGTGTGGATAGATCATATGATGGTGGTGGTGGGGGGTGCTTTTGTGTTGGTCCATAGGGACACCGAATGATCCAGGCAGAGCTAGACTGGCAGCAGGGAGGCAGGAGCAAGGGTAGGTCAAAGAAACCTGATCTGCTATGGAGATGCCTGGCGTCAGAGATGTGAGGAGGGTTCCTCCTCCCAGCTGCCCAATGCAAGCGGTCTGCTTACACCAAGGTCATATGGTCAAGGGGACAAAAGGACGCTAGGGAATGGCTACCCAAATGGTACACATTATCCCTTCAATAGTGACCAATCACATGGTGCTTATACCCACAATCCCTCACTCGAAAAGCATGTCACACTGTAGCTATTAATATGACACACCCCTGCTTGGCTCCATGAACTCGTGGCACTTATGAATTCATAAACTGTCTATCAACAGTTCAATGCAGAACATAAAGGATCCCCCCCAAGAAATACATTTTGCACTCACTTCTTATATAGCAGAATGGCGATGACGATGCAGATGATGAAGACTACGGCCAGCACAGGCCCCACCACCCAAATAAGGCCGTCTCCGCCCTCGATGGGCTGTGGGTCTATGTCCGGTGCGACTGCCGACTCCGTGAAGGGGCTGGCCACGAACATCTTCTGCAAGCCAAACAAATGCTCCAGGTGAGCCGAAGTGAACATTGGGATGAAAGGAGAATGTGGTGTGCGTTTCGTCTGCGGGACCCAACAGCGGGCAGCTGACTGCCGACTCACTAACCCCAGATGTCGTGTTTAGCTCCGCAAGCAGGAAGAAGACATACTCCTGCCCGGGCTCCAGGGGCCGATTCTCATAGCCGCTGTACTCCATCTGGTCGCCCAAGGTGAAGAAGGAGGGCAGGCTGGCTGGCCTGAAGCAGGCAGCAATGTATGGCTTGTGGGGGTCGGCGTGCCGCCGCTGCCGTGTGACCCGTGTGCTGCGTTTCTGACCGTCCCTGAACAGCTGGTTGGATGAGAAGGAGGTAGAAACACAGAATGAAAATGTGGTTTTTACTTTGACTGCCTATCACAGGCCTCACCTGTGAACTCAAGAATGGAATAATAACTTAATATATCTAGTCGATCTGCTGGCATCCCCTCCGAGCCCCAGCTTGGCAAATTTACTGCTCATCCCCCCAGATAATCCTGTGGCTCACCCAACAATTCAAAACTGGAGCCAGGCCTGGTGTATAGGCACCTATATTCAGGCTTTCTCTAATTCATATTTCAAATAATTCTACCTACATGTCACAGAAACCTTAGATACTGAATCAATTTTTTCATATATAAAATGAATATGAACTGGGTTAACCACTACCTTAAATAACTCCAGAGTGAGAAAAGAATATTCATGGAAGACAAATACCCACCTACTGTATAATGACAATGAAAGTAAGACCTCATTGCATAAGTGTCCAGAGCTGAACACAGAACAAGCCTTTTCTAAAAGCTCACCACTCCATGCTCTAGAAGAAGCTGCCAGTTGCTCTAAAGAGCGAGGATGGGACATCTCCAAATGCATACCTCGTCTAAGTCCATCTCTTCGGGGCTCTTCAGGTGTGGAGTAAGCCCCCTAAACTTCTTCAGAGGTACCACCACCACGTAGATGTACCTGTAAGCACAGCACATGGTCTCAAAGAAGCCTCAATGCCATTCCCTCATTTCACGATGACGGACCTATGTTTGACTGTCTTGACCAATATTGTCCAATCACAATTTTCCTAGCTTGCCTTGGGCAAACATCTGACAGTTACGACCATCGATTAGAAACCAGTGAAGAAAAAAACTGGCCTGTAAAGCCACAGTAATGAAGGTAGAGGTTTGAGCACATGTTGATGTGGGCGCATGAGATGGAGGCCTTCGCTCACCTGATTGAGTCACGTATCTCGAGTGGTGGAAAGATAATGGTGAGGCTGGCATCAGTGTCGCGGTTGTGGTCGAGCTCTGGCTTGCGGACCGATATGGAGGGAGCAGTCTTGGCGTGGATGCGGTGTCGCAGGCCACCCATGTTGCCCTCTGGGCTGGTGATCTTGAAGTCGTATGTAGTGTTGGGCCGCAGGCCGGTGATCTGCGCCTTCCTCAGCCGGGCGTCCACTTCCAGCTTCCTTGTCTTGGCGTCGGCATCCATCTTGTATTCCACCTAGAAAGGATAGTACAAACGAGCCGGACACAGGTAACTAAGCAAGCTGCAAAAAAGATGGAAGATGGCTCCTCCATGCTGAGAAGCTTGCCAGGTGAGAAGAAAACATGAAGACGGAAAACAAAAACAAGATAATTCTTTGTGGTGTCTTTAAATCTTATTATCAAACTCCTTAACACATGAACAGGGTGCACTGAGGTACATAGAGTCCTTCCAGGACCTTGGCACTCACCGTGAAGCGGTACAAGCTGCGCGTCTCCGGAAATTCCCAGGTCAGCAGTACCGTTGTCTTAGTCACCATCTTCACCGAGAAATTTTTTGGGACACCTGTCAGGAGAAAAGAAGGTAGAGAAAAAAAGAAAAGCAGCTCGATGAATCCCACCAGGAAAGAGAGGCAGCTGGGAAAGAGGAGAGAGGGGCTGTTAGCGTCGAGCGGCGGGGAGGCCCGATCCCTGGGGGTCCCTCTGCAGTGAGCTGGGAGTGGTGGTTGCTGTGAGGGGGGCAACTGCAGCCAGTTAAGACACAGAGGACGTCACCGCCAGACATGGACTGATGGAGCACACAGCTGCACACCGCCCCACCCTCTCTGGCAGTGCCCACCTTCTCTGTCATTCTGTCTTACTGCATTGCTCTTGTCTGAATCCAAATTGGACACACAGGTTACACCAGAGCTTAGGTAGGGGTGCACTAGCCTGAGCTTGGATGGGCACTACCATCGGGGATGGCGCGGGGGGAGTGCACAGACAGGAAACGAGCATGCCTACAGTCGTCAGGAATGCCTTTTGGGGAATGCCATGCCGTCATGAGGTAGGTAGTGGGGGTGAGCAGGAGTGGGACGTATTTAAATTAAATCCAAAATAAAATAAATAAAATCAACTGAACTGAGAAGTAGGTTGTGACAAATCCAGAGCGCCTACCTTGGCATTCGGGGGTGTATGAGGCTGCATTAAGTGAGTGTGCTGCCGGGGACTGGACCGCGTGTGTCTGACACCTGAACACTTACCTCCCGACGTGACCAGGGGCCGCCCGTGTTAACGAGCTTTTACTGACTGAGGTCTGACTGACTGTTACCTTTAGGTTAGTGCAGTTAGTGTCTCCCGCATACAGTGCTGCTGTTGTTTGTTGTTGCATTTTTCGTGGAGGTTTTGGTGGCGGTTAGTTCAGTTTGGTTTCATAATTTTTTTTCTCCCCCTAGGGAAAGAAACAAGGAATCCCTACCTGTCTCGAAGGCCACCGTACGATACTGGACCGTGGGGCTGTAGGGCCCTGGACCTACACTGGTGTGCGCACGGATTTTCACGTCGTACGCTGTGTTGGGCTGGAGGCCACTGAGCGTGTAGCTAGACTCGCTGGCTGGGAGAGTCAGTTCACGGGGGACACTGGAGGTGCCCGCCTCCTTGAAGGCCACGGTGTACTCAGTGATCACGCCGTTGCGCTCCGCCAGCACCGGGGGAAGCCAGAAGAACTGCACAGAGCAGCAGGTGACGTTGGAGCCCTCTGAGATCTGGGGGTAGCCTTTGGGGACCTCCTCCGGGATAGTCAGTTCCCTCAAAGCCTCCTCGCCAAAGCCGGAGCGACCCTTAGCGGACAGCCGGAAGACGTAGGTGGCACCCCGGTGCACTTTATCCATGGTGTACTCCTGCTCCTGAGACGTGAACTCCAGTGTAGCCAGAGGGCTCACATCCTTGCGTCCAAACTGCAGTCGGTAGCCCTGTACCTCTGAGCCAAGGGTGCCCACTTTTGGGGACTGCCATCGCACCACTGCCATATTCCCCATCCCTTGACTGACTGACAGGGAGGGCTGGCCGGGGACTGCACCCATGACGGGGGAGACAAAGAGACAAGAAAGAAAAACCACAGGGGTTACTAGGTTTTTTTTTACTATATGCAGGTCAGTTTCTAGCAGCTCTTGCACACTATGTGGCTGGACAGGGGCCTTTTGCTTGACAGCCTGGGCCGTGAGGAACCTCAGAGTGTGAACCTTGCCATAGGCACCATCGTTGAGACATGGGCAGCGTTCCGAGGGGTGCTCCATTTCACATCTGCACTGCACATTTGACGGATGGAGCCCCAGAAATGGTGCCTGCTCATGGCTCACTCTCACCCCACTTGTAGCCCTGGCACCCATTCGACCTCATATCCAAGCTGAGCTTCCTCAGTTGCTCTTTTAATCACCTCCGTCTAAACATGCTGCAGTCAGTTGCATAAATTAGCCAAAAAGGATGGCACAAAAATTTAGTGAGGCATGGACTGTTTGGAGAACAGCAGCTCCTGTTATCCTTAGCGTCAATAACAGGACTTCGAACATCTACACCAATCGGTTTATGCCCCTCTACTAAAAAGATTGGAGCAGCTGCAACAGAGCCTTATAAAAGGTAAGAGAAAAAAGGCAGGCTGCCTAATCTGTGCCGACGATGCTTTGTGGTACTGCTTAAAAAATATTACCACCAGGGAGAGTGCGGACAGCAGAGGACAGCACTTACCTTGCCTGAAGGCAAAGAGACCGATCAAGGTGACAGGGAGAAGAATCCACCATCTCCCAAAACACACTAACAGAACAACCTCTCCCAGTTATTCCCACACCAGTTGTCTCTACCACTAATTACAAGGCCAGAGGCATGTTTAGCACCAGATGTGGAATAAAGGACTGGTGCTGAATGCACGGTTACAGGCTGAGGGATGGTCTGGGGCTCTTAGCCGGACGTCGGCCATTTCCCAGCTGCTTGATAATTATCTTTATGCATCCGCCTAGTCCGGTGCAGCAAAGGTGATGACACCATAGTGTCACAAATAACCTAGCACTTACGCAGCACTACATCCACCCACATGGATCACGTTCTTATATATAAACAGGAGGATGGTTGCTCTATGCTCTTTATAACCACTCCCAAAAATGCTCTGCAGCACTTTCTACTGGACTAATATATAGCCGATCAAGAGAAGGCACTGGCTGACATTGGAGGACAAATTTAATTGAAATGGCTCCCCACACACCTAATTTAGCTGCATGGAAAAAAAACTTCCCTTGTTCCCTGGTATTTGCCCGAGGTCTTAAAAACACAGTCACTTTCCAGTACACTCATACAGGATGGACTAATCTGTATCAATCAAGGGAGTTGAAGGCAGATTTGCAGAACAACTGGATAAGGAAGGGACTGTCAGTTTTTTACAACAACTTCACTTAACTCTGAAATTTTGAATTTAGGGCTTTGTGCTGTATTGCTGTATAAGGTACAGTGACCCTTCCAGTAGGCATGTGAGACAATATTGAACCTAGTGAGCTTCTTCATAAAAGATGTATGAAACATCCCTGCATACATTTCTTCTCATTTCCTGAGCTCAACTTATATCTGAGCAATTTACTAGGAAGAGGGCTGTAGGAGAGGTGCTTCCTATCACGCTCATCACTCACTGTTCCTGCTTCAGTGAGTGTGACAGTCATCCTCTTCTCCGCTGAAGCCCTGACACCTGTGATAGGCACACCAGTCACACTGCAGCCTTGTTACAGGCACTTTGAAATCCGGAGCGGCACAGATGCCGAACGGCCTCGCATTATATTCGCTGGACCCCTTCTCAGATTAGAAGGCAGTAGTCCTGAGCTTTCCAAGAACTGAAAGGCGGATTACAAGAGCCCCATCAAAACAGCTTGAGGTCTGCACTTTATTGGGGACAGATAAAGCTCTTGTGCTGCTGCTATGGGCCATCCTCTTTGAGCTTACTTCACCAGCCCTGCTTCTGAGGTGGGTGTGTGGCGGCTTGTGAAGTCACCCCGCATGTCTCGGTGTCCTGTACTCCGTGTGCCTTTACGCTAATCAGCGACACCTCATCCCACAGCGAGTGATTTATGGGTGCGGGCTTGCGGTAACGCTTGATTACATAGCCATGGAGGTGCCACGAACTTATTTGAAGCTATGCTCTGCAATTTACAGAAATGAGAGAGCCTGTGCACAGTTCTACCACTATTTGTCATACAGTTCTGCATTACTGTTTGCTTAGAGACTTACCTCACAATCCAAAAAGAGTAAACTTTTGTTTTTAAAAATGTCCCTCATGTTATATAAATACGCAATAAATAATGCATTGCATTATGTAAATATACTGCTTTAACATACCTGACATAGATATCCACGTAGATAACCTCACTAAAGCTTAGTAATAATGATAAACACCAGTGACTTTTGGTACAAACCTGCTCCTTTGGTTAAAACGACTTTGGGCTTGCTGCGTGCGCCATCCCCTTTGGTGGTGTAGGCTGCCACGGTGATGGAGTACGTGGTGTTGGGTTGCAGGCCCCCAATGATCATCTCCTAGGCAGCACAAAAAAAGCAGTTGCAACATTAAGGTTCAAATACATCACACATCCCAGCATCCTATCAGACCTACCACCAAGCCTTTCATTTACCCCTGTATTACACCATGGTTGTACTGACAGTTCTCTGATGAGTTTATACAGACCCTAAACAGTGGTTTAGGTTTATTATGAAAGGTTTCAGTTAAAGATGAATCACTAATTGCATATGTACATCTGCACATATATTTGATGTCAAGAGTATCAGAAATTGCAGCATTTTAAAGCAGATTGGATTGAGCACGTGTCACTGGTGTGGCACTGCCCAGTGATAGGGGAATCAGCATGCCGGTGAGCTTCACGGCATGCTGGGTGTTAGGCCGCGTGGACACGTGGGTTTAGCGCGACAGCCCGGCTGGGTGGTGTCTCCTAGCAGAACCCGAATGCTGCCTACCCCCCCTGAGCATGCATGTAACCGTGGAGAGTCAAGGAGGTCTCCCAGCATGCCGTGGGGGAGGCGGTCACAGTGAGATCCACATGCTCCCCCCTTCAGACCTCCCGAAGTGGAATGAGCCATCCTGTCACACCGTGAGGGACACGGCAAGCACACACACAAACACACCATACACACGGCACCACAACACATAACACACGGCAGTTGCTAGGCACACGGACCAGGTACTACATCTCCTACCGGTGCATGTCTTTCTCCTCTTTAAGTACCCAGTAGTGCACAGCACAGGTCAGAGTAGCCTATATCCACTATGGGGGTTCCCTTTAGCAAAGGTTTTAAACTCACTAACTGAACATACCCATGTTGAGTACACAGTGTGCAGCTTGGCCATGACCTAGTTTAATAAAATACAGAAGAACACCTCCACACCCACCACAAGTGGGACTATCATGACTCGGGTGAAATTAACGGGGCTGATGCAATATCTGGTCCACATGCCGGCTGCTCTGAGCACGCTCCATACTCACATATTCAGCCGTTTCGTCCGTCTCCCACTTAACCCCCGCAACGAAGCATAGGGGAGCGATGTAAAAAGAAAGGGAAGAGCACAGCATGAGAGGAACTGCTGGGTGGAGGGGGTGTAGTGGGGGCTACTATGAAAGTCAGAGACTGGGGGGAAGAGGAGGAGGAAACAGGAGCAGGTCAACTGATTCTGACAGAACAGGAAAAGGACACGGCGGTCACTGGGGACTCGTTTGCAGACAGAAAAAGTTTTCCATTGGTTAATCAAACATTCGAGCAGGCGGCAGAAATTGGAACGGAACAGGTGTCACATCTCGGGAGACTCCCCTTAATTCTGTCTTGTTTGTTTTCCTCTCTCAGCTTAGTCATAAACCAAGAAACGGCAGAGCAAAACTTTGCTCGATAAAAAGCTCTTCTCTCCCGTATGAGGTAGAGTGCTGGTGTGTCATAGCATGAGGAACTGGAAAAAGGGTGCGCGCAGGAATCGCGTCTGAGAAAAGGCACTGTTTGTATCCAAGGAAGTTCCATTCTTTCCCTTTTTTATTTTGACTTTCGTTTGTTCATGTTCGTTCAATGGATATAGCACGAAGTGGTGCAATTACAGCCTTGAGAGAAAACTTTATGTTAATAATGCTTCTCCTTTGGTTCTGTTGATATAAGCTTTGCTAACAAAATGCTGGAATCTTAATGCATCCATTATTCATTTTGGCGGGACGTTTGATGAATCACTTCATGAAATTAGCCCTCCTTGTGACTCTACATTCTGTGCACTTATCCATTGTGCCGCTCATAGTTCATGACATGTAAATCATCTTTTACAAGGTCATCAGAGACAAGAATTTACACACAGGCATTTCAAGCTTTCAAGTGGTATCATGGTTTTGATGTCACACACTGTTGGCTGAAGTTGGAGATCCTCCTAATCAAAAGGTAACAGGAATGGGGTGAATCTCAATATAAAATACTTAACTGTATTTATGTTCTCCTACATCCATTTTGCATCATCTTCCAAAATCCCTTAATGTTGGTTTTGCTCCACCCCAGATATCAAGGAAAAATTGGTTGTAACCACATTGAACGAGACCAATCCCATGAGTCATTGTGCCCCGAGTTTGTTCATGGAAGGCAAGGCAAGTTAGTAAGACCGGTCTTGCCAAGAGCACAAGTATGATCTTTGCATTCTTGATATTGAGAGTCATTTATGCATTCACGTGGGGCAGAGTCAACCATTGATCTGTAAGAACTCACCTGGGCGTCAGCCAGCATGACGTCCTTGATGCGTGGGAGGCTACGAGGCAGGCTGCGCGAGTCATCATTATCCACACGGACATAGTGCACCTGGTAGCCCCGGATCTGGCCGTGTTGCCGTCCTGGCACTAGGGAGCGCCACATCACCCTCACTGCTGTGGAGTTCAGCACTTCCACCTCAACGCGGCGCGGGGGCGCCCCAGGGACTGCAGACACGAGAGGGGGCTGTTATTCATTTACATAATACAGACGTCGAGGACAGGCATGTATCTGTACATGACACATAATTATATATATATGATATATATATGAAACATCAGCACTTGTATGTAAGATAAAATATAATAATGCGAAAACCAGACGTAACCTTACTTCAGACCTTATTCTTCGCTGTTGGATCTAACCAACCCAGCATCAACCTGGTGCCAAAATAGTTTGGATAAACACAGAATTCCTCACTTAAAAGAGATTTTCCAAGGAAAAAAAAATCCCCAGGGTAGAGGAACTCAAAATATTTAGTTAAAGGACTTTCCCTAACCCAAACACAAGGCCCGGCCCATGCCTACAGGAACATCAGCTCTCTTTGTATGCAGTTTTTTCTGTGGTTTTTCCCTGTACCGATAAACCAGTTCCCAAAAATTTGGATGATCTCTTTTACCTCCCTAACAGGTATGACTCTAGGATTTCTTTTTAAGCTGGGGTATTCGAGAAGGCCCATAATTCATACAGAGGAGCCGACTTTATCGTTAACCAAATGCAAAAAGCGCATTTCATACAAGCCTCAACTTTGAAGCTCTTGGCCACTATTGTTGCTTTCACACCTTACAGCAGAACTGAGACCTTTATGTTAGATTAGCACGGGAGATGCAATAAGCTTGTATGTTAAACTTCACACATAATTTTAAACTACACTGCCACCCCTAAAACAATGGAGAACGAACAAGTTGTTTTGTTAAGCTATTTGGTTGTTAGGGGGGAGCTGCCAGAATCAAAACGGGACACAACCTTTTGTTAACATTTTATTCATACAACCCACGACATATTTCATTTGTAAATCTGGCTGGCAGATCGATCTTTGGGTTTCACAGAATTTAAAAATGGTATAATGTGTTCCACTAATAAGCACTGGCATGTTTCACCAGCACCAGCGATGCTAAACAAAAGTATATAAGCTATCGATTGAATTTTCTAATGCCTCCTAAGAACTATAATTGAGTTCCTACAGTGTAAACGTGATTGGTTCCTGAAAAAAGTTCCTCTGGTGTAAAATATAAATCTAAAATATATAAATGAAAGGCTGAGCTGCATTTTGATCACAATCGATCCCACCAGTAACTAACAAATAACTAACAAAAGGAGTTATTGATCCTCCGTTGTTTTGGTGTAGTTTTGTACAAAATTGTACATTCAGTTTAACCTAAAAACGTTTTTTGCGTCTCCCACGGTTACTTAGCATAATGTTCCCACTTCCTGTTTTGCAGTGTGAAAAGCAACAAGAGTGGCCAGGAGCTACAAAAGTTCTAGGTCAAGACAGCCCAGGGACCTCTAAACTGGGAGCATGTTCTGGAACTTCGGTGTGAAAGCAGCTATAAACCAATGACATGTTTTGAATTAGTAAGTGACAAGGGAGAGGGGCACTCTGGGGACCAATCAGATTTTTACCTGGTACAGGTGTCACTGTGGTCCAGACCCTAATTGCCACTATGTAATGTATCATTGGTTGTTTTTATCTGAAATCTGTTGATAATATTATAATTTTTATATAATTTATATAAAATGTTATTTTAAAAAACCGTGCATGTTTCCCAGGTACTGGGATGTCTTTGACACTTGTGTTTGGTGTTAATACCACCCAGTGATTTGCCTTCACAAGTGGGAGGAGCCACAGGGTGGGACATACCATCCTCATCTGTGCGACAGAGCAGGGGTAGAAGCCACAGGGTGGGACATACCATCCTCATCTGTGCGACACAGCAGGGGTGGGCTCTCTGGTCCGGGTCCCTTGTTGGTGAATGCAGCCACAGTGATTTCGTACTGGGTCCACTTCTCCAGCCCCTGTAGCAGGAGTTGTCCCTCGGTGGGGGGCACTGGGGGTTCCTCGGTGGGCTCGCCGCCAGCTTCGGCCCCCGCCACCCGGTGGCGGACTGTGTACCCGGCCAGGGCGCCATTCTGGCTCTCCTTGGGGGGAGGCCGCCAACTTACCAGCAAAGTGGTGGAGCTGGAACTGCTGCACTTAATGTCTTGGGGGGGGGCGGAGGGCTCTGGTCAGGTTCGGGGGGGGTGGGGAGGAAGGGAAAGGAAGGGGAAGGGTGAAAACAAAAAACAAAAAGATGGGAGAGATAAAGAAAATGATAAACGCAAACAAAACAAAACAAAAAACAAACAAAAAGACAAAAAAAAACAAAGCAGGACTTAAAGAACAAATGCATGAGGAACTCGGAAAATAATTTAAAAACAAACAATAGTGATATAGCACTCATAATAATGATAATGAAAAGCTTGCCTCCAGTTTTTCGATCTTTACCCAGGTGCACGTCACCACGCCATATTAACATTGCTGGGAGACAAAACAGCAAAAGTGCCTATTGACCCAGAATGGACAACCTAATTAAAGCCAAGCAGGCTGTGAAATCAATATTAAGCGCTTGGCTCTCACCTGTCTGGTCTTACCCACCAAGGTCTGATAATTGATTTATGGAAAAGCACCCAGAAATGGATTCAGTCATCCACCTCTGGCTAGGGTGCAGATCCATCTCAGCCAGCATTGCTGGCTTTTCCCAGTCCTTCCATTACGAGGCAAAGCGCGGTGGGTCCACTTATTTGTAATTGTTTAAAAGTCATTGGGCATGGTTTGCTGAGTTTTTACTGGAGAGTGCTCTTCCAAAAAAACACATTACCAGCTAAGCGCCCGTGAACTCCGGAGTCCGAACGGGTTCTCATACAGTCTAGGTTTTAACCATGCGGCTGCCCGTGGATAGAGTTGACTTTGCGATTTAGTCGAAAGATATGCTTATTTGCGTGTGAAACTGCTAATCTACCAATCCTAGCTATTTACAAAGGAAAATTAACTTCCATATCACTTTTTTTCCCCCATATGGGCCTCATATCTAAGCAAAAAATTGTTTGTTCTATGTGCCCATTTGCAAATATTAACCATTGCTGACTGACACTTATTTTCAATTCATTATTATGGCGTTTAATCTTTGATGAGAATACGAGAATGCAAAATAAATCAAATGAGTACTGGAGGCATTCCGTCGGGAAACATCAGACCACAGCTTCAAATAAACTGGAAAAATTAAATATTGCAAGCAGTATCTTCAAAACAAATGATTAAATACATATAACTTAAAACATGGGCTTAATGAAAATTTGTTTGCTGGCCGTAAAAAAAAAAAAAAAAGTATCAGAGAAAGATCAGATACCATGAGAAATAATAAAACATGGGAATAACTTCTCCAATAAACGATAAATAAAATGCAATAAGAAAGCAATAGAGCAAACAGCACAGTCATCGTCTGCGTCGATACGTACCTGTGCACCTTCGAATACATATACATAAGACTTTCTTACCAACGGCAGCCAAGATCACAGGGAGAACACACTCCCTGAGTCAGGGGGGCAAAACCCTCGCCCCCACTCAATGAAACTGTCAACCATACCATGTCTGGGCCTTGAATGGGAGGGGCCATGCCAGATCAAGGAGCAGATGACTATATTTTTGCTTGTTTTTGTGGGGGGATAGAGAGGGTGGCGTGGGAGAGGGTTGACCCACCGCTTCTGTTCAGGACTAAGAGCCACACTGGTCATTTGGGCCCAGGGTGTCCACCCCCACGGAGGGAAGACGCTTGGATCGTGCCGGGAGACAGACCCCCCCATCCCCCCCCACTCTGTCTGGGACCATCAAAAGGCTGCCAAGAATCCCATTCAGCGGCTCATTCTGCCGCGTTTTTAAGCACGACTGGCGGTGATATTATCTCTCCCTGTTTGCCTTTCATTTGTGGCATTTCAGTGTTTCTCTGAAAGAGTTTATCCTCCTCTTTCATCCCCCAGTGAACACAGAGCTCGAGGACGGAGCAGGTGTGTTTTTTTAGGGAACCACTGCCGCCCACTTTTTGGGGCCTGGACGGCTGTTTCGTGTCTGTGTGATTTTGTGTGTCTGTCTGTCTGAATGAGAGGCACCGGGGCCACCAGCAGAGGGCAGCACTGGAGTCTAGTCTTGACTATCTACGGTGAGCTGTCTCCAGTTAAAGCCCCTCCTCACACGTTTCTCCATACCCCGATAAAAAGGAGGAGCCGTCTGCGGCCATTTGGAGAAAACGCACCGTAAACTATAGGGTGTCATCTCTGGAATTACAAGGAGGGCTCCTTAAAGTATAGTCTTTTCTTCTAATGACTACTTCTGGCTGGCTCTCATCAAATATAATCACACCAACTAAGAGTCGGCTCCACAGTGGGGTCCTACCCAGCACTGACACGCTGAGACTCCGTCTGCGTCTTACTTACGAAGGCCGCGTCGGCTGCCGATTTGCATTTAGCCCGCGCTAGTCAATTAAATCTAAAATACCTCCGAATGTAAATAAATGAAAATAAGAGGGCACCATTCCAGGGGTATGACTGGAAAGCTGCACCTTTAAATTGAGGCTTTCTACTCCTTGTGGCCGAGACGCAGATTCTCTGCGTACTTCCACCGGCAAGGAAAACTCGGTGACGGAGGAAACTCCGTACGGCTCATCGGCAAAGCGTGAAATGAATTTATCGCCACAGAATGGGATTCTTATATGTGACTTCCACCCACATACCTCCCACCACCCCCCCTCGTCTCCAGGCATCCTGTAACGTGCAAGCCTGTCCCCCCCCCCCCCACCACCAACATCTTATGGTGGGTTGGGGGCGGCGAGCGCGCCCCGGGCCCCCGGCGCTACACCAAACGGCCGAGGCTCATCGCCTCCCCCA
>JAODKE010000047.1:8796560-8816011 GCA_026779605.1 Mormyrus hasselquistii | reverse complement strand
CCCACACACACCCGCCCCCTCCTGCCGTGGCCATTATTCTTGATAAGTGTCGGCCACCTTGTTCCAAAACAAATCATCGTGTCTTTGCCACCTAAAAGAGGCTCCCACGGTGGCCAATTTGCTTTCACGACAGAGAAATAAATAAAACATAAAGTAAACAATAAACTGAAAGACCTCAAAAAAAGAGAGAGACAACAACCAACAGGCAATAAAACAGCACAGGTTTTGTTAAAATTAGCAGCTGAGGTTGTATAAAACACAGCCTGTTTGAGTGAATTCCAATCAATTCCAGTTTCATCATCATGTACCTTTGGTTCTTGCGTGGCATTGCTGATTTTGCTGTAGCTACTAATTTCAACTTGGTCCCAAATAAAATACATCTGGTTAAGAGACACTTAAATTGATTTCAGGACAAGGAAAAAAAAAACGAGAGGTAACACAGATCCTTTGTCTAAACGCAAAGCTACGCCACAGATTAGCTGTCAGCGATGCTGAACTTCACACTCGCCATAGACTTCAGTGTTTTCTTCGGAGGACTGTGAAAGGGCTTCCCCCCATTAGCCAGGCACTGTGAAAGGCCACCAGGAGGTCGCTTGTTAACCTGGGAAACAAGCGACCCTTTTATAGGTGTGGGATTCGGCTCTCCTGTGGATCTTGCCTCGGAAGCTGCTGGGATCACTGTCGCGTCAGGCTCACACCGAATCTTCCTGAAGCAGATCCGACTTCACATTTCCCAGTTGGCTACATTTAAATTCAAAGCCAAGCCTCTTGCACGGGCTGCATACTAATGCGAGGACACAAACAGTAGAGAAATCTCTGACCTATTGTCCAATAATGTGCCCGTTAATAATTAATTAGACGCAGATATGAAGCATACAAAGAGTGTATTTTTTGGACAGTTTTCCAGGTGTGGATAATTGCATTCTTTTGTATACCATTCTCCCAGCCAATCGAAATCTGCCTTACTTTCAGCGAATTGTTGAACCAATCCAAGTAGCCCAGACAGCGGGGCTCCTGTTTCTCCGTGAATTACAAATGCCAGTCTGGTTTCTCCAGAGCTACGACTTCAGCCACGGGGAATGAACGGTAGATAGCAACGTGGGACCTCGTTAGAAGGTGTTACATTTAGGTTGTTGGTCAAACATGCTATAAGTGACTGCTGGACAAACAACAGTTATATAATTAGTAGTGTTGAGTGGTTTAATTTTGTAGTGGGAGAGATGAGGCATCCCAGCGGTTGGCCGTTGTGCGTTAGTGAGCGTTCACGCTCATTTATCGCCAGTTTTCCCTCCAAAAGTTTAGTGGCATGGTGACTAACAGCACAGAGTGAGTATGAGCCATCACACGCCTTGCTGCCTCATGTCTCTCATCAACAGGCTGAACGGACAACCAGGGCGTGATGCAGCACAAACAGCATAAGATCTCATGGAGACAAAGAAGTACGGTAATACAGCAGGCAATGCACTGAGCTTTTGGGTACATTTATACTTAAGGTTACTGGAAACTACCAAGTGACCCAGACAATCGTCCTTAAACGCAAACAGAAGAGAGCATATACACAGAATATGAGAAACCGCCCAGACTTCCTTTTGGGGTCTTTGCGTCTCTTTGCCGCGTGGGGAGGGCCCCGAAGGGGTGGGGGGGCTCAGTATCCGTGAGCTCCGTGTAGCTCCCTACCTCTCACGTATAGGTTGGCCGGGGAGGAGTAGCGGACACCTTCTTTGTTGGATGCCACACACTCGTACTTCCCCTGGTCCGTCTCCTCGCTGTTCTCTATCTGGAGGGCACCTGGGAGAGGGACAGAGATGTTGGGGGAGGGGCAGAGCTTGGTATTAGAGCCCTGGGAGTGATAGGAGTCCACACTGAGGGGGCCGTGCCCACGATGACGACATGACTACTGTACGGTATCAGATGCGGGGTTCCCCGCGGTCTTCTGCACGGGTCAGGTGGATGTGAATGGAGGCATCTAGCAAGGCATTCTCACAGCACGTGGCAGAAACACAGCTGGATGGTTTATGGTTAAATGCGGTCGCTTAACCTGATGTCTGATGGGGAAAGTCAAAGACCTGGTGCAGCTGACAGTGAGGGTGCGCACCTCAGTGGGTTAGGAATGATGTGCCTATGATCAGAAGGTTGCAGGTTCCAAACCCATAGTTGGCCGAGTGATTTCACCACCGAGCCCTTGAGTTGGGCTCTTCAGAGATGACCCTGCTTTCAATTGGATGCCATCTTGGGAAAAAACAGCCACTAAACAAGTACATTATAACTAGTGAAGGGGAGGTATTTTGTCTACATACTGTATATGCTCAGTCCACTAAAGATATACTTTACACAACACAGAATCTTGTTTATGTATACTTGCTCACGCCAATCAATCCCCTCTAACACATAAAGAAAAAAAAAAACCCTCAAGTTGTCAGATAATTTCTCGTTAGCGAGCCGCGGGCATGGTTAGGTAATTAGGGGGGTCCGGATTGTTTGGATCAGTGACAGATTGCTGCCTTCGCCTCGCGTACAGAGAGGCTGCTGGCGCTCATTACGGCTCAGGCGGGGTGTGTCGACACGCCGTCGTCTGCCGGACCTTCTGGCTTATCTCGTCCTTCCCCGCATCCTTGGCTAACGAGGCGCGTTGAGCCACTCGCTGAGCATGCACGTTGAAAGGAGACACCGATAGGCATCGAGGAGGGGGGGGGGGGTCATCCAGCGAAACGCTGAGCTGCACGTACACACAGGCGTGCACCCACAGGCCCACACACATACACACGCTAAGCACAAACAGAGACCTTTTGCGGTATTCCTATGCTTCATCGGTAAGATACCCAGGAATCCAGATTGGCATGCACTTAGCGCAGACTAAATATGCAATACTGTTCCTTACTGCCGATCTTTTGCATCCCACTTCCTCTGTGTAAATCTATTACCTTCCCCCACTCACTTGAAGTATCTCTTAACCCAATCTTATCAGAGACAACGTGTAACAGTGATAATCACACGCAGCCGCTGTGAACACTCTGCCTTGGATGGGGCACCAGGCATGACTCACGTCTGATCCTCGCACCCCGCCCCGAGACCCTGTGAGGGAGGGAAACATTTGCCCGACAGATGTGGGCGGCTCAAGGTTTTATGCTGGGAGATGCAGGAGATCCTTTGATGTGCAGGCAGGTATGGGGGCGACTGAGAAGGGAGCCATGTGCACTTAGACACCCCCCTCCAGGTCAAGCCTGGGGGGGGCCCCAACTTTGTGGGGCTGTGACATCAGCGCCACAGACCGTGCCTTTAAACTCAGCCAGGAGCTGGACCGCTATATACTCTGGATTAGTATAAGTATCTCAGACTAGCTGAATGTTAACGCCGTCGAGTGAAAAATTCACAAGAGATACCACGACAGCACATAGCCCAGACTGAGCCCGCTTCTGCATCTCCATGGCGATCAGTCACCTGGCCCCCACGCACACAATTAGCCCCTTTAATTAGGGTCAGCTTGGTGCATTTAAGGGCTACATTAGAGAAGGTCAGTAATAACGCCAGAAAAGGCCAATTGGACATTCGTAACATTTTCATTGTTCTGTTTTTTTTCCCGGAAAAAGTTATTCTTTTCATTAAATCGTGCTGTCCGAGACCTCCGTCCTGCCCCTGTAACAGCACCTCCACTCCCAAACGGTCTAATCAATATACCAATCAAAATCCTGCTGCAGCCACTGAATAAGAGCCAGGCGCCCAGTGAACAGGAACTAATTTTGTCAGTTGATAGACTATTCTCTGCTGACTTCATTACACCCCGTTAGCCACGAGCTACAAAAGTACGCAAAATGTTTAAGCTATGGGACGGCGTCTGTTTCAAACTGCACATTCCTGTGGGTTTATCAGTCCACACGGCGCCGGCCAGGATGGAGGATGTGCAGCGAGCTACCATGAACCGCCTCAGTTACGCGGTGAACGCTCCCCAGTCTCATTTGCTTGTGCATTGTCTCATTCTGCTAAGCCTGTGTAGCAAATATTCCAGTTCCTGTGTTCCTTCTGTCTCCTTTTTGCTTTGAGTTTCACGGTCTGGTCTCAGTCAGCCCCAGGAAGTGTCAGACTGTTTCTCCGTGTTTCTTTAATCCTCCTCTCTCTTACACATAGTTTATTTATTTTCCCTTTGAAGTGGGGAGGGACATACATCAGCTTTTTCATCGCTCGACCGTACCATCACTGCCCTATAAGGCATCTATAATCCCTAGAGTGTAATAGCATGCAGGACTTCATACTAGATAAATGCATGCCATATCCCTGCAATTGCTCCCTCAAGCCTAACCTCCACCCTCCCCCCCCATATAAATTACAATTAGATATGTGTTGTATGTAATTGCGTTTTTACGACCCCACCTGGCCCCCATCTTGCCAAAACCCGCATGCTACGGGGGGGGGGGGGGGGCTGTTGGCCCCCTTTTATTGGCTACCCCAGTGCATCCCCAGTACCCCAACAGGCCTTGCTCCTGACTCCCAGTCTTCCCATCACACTTAAATATGCAGCACCTAAAACGGGCTACGTCAAAAAATCAACTCGGGGGGGTGCTGACCGGATGGTCTCACAACGGCCTGCGGTGGTGTTACACTACAACTCACAGAGCGACAGCGGCCTGGGGCGATGTTTAAAATAAGCAGGAGCCGCCGACCGGCTGCTCAGAGACTGAGGCCTTGCAGCGGAACCACCTACGGTAATGAAAAGACTCAAATGCGTTATGAAGATACACGGCCCAGTCCATTACACGTCAGCGGGGGGCTGGGGTGGGGACACGATTCCCCTCTTCCCCAGGAAGCTTCTTCACCACTTAATCAGCTGAATGACAAGAGATGACTCTGGTAATGGCACTGGTGGGAGAGCATTGGCTGGATGCTTTGCCTTATGGGAAATTTTAATGTTTCTTTATAGCAGTGTTTCTCAGCTCGTTCCCCAGGGGCTCCCACATGGTCCATACTCCCCCTTCAATCTCCCTTGCCAAACAGTCTGCATTTTTGCTTCCCGGGACCTGGCAGGGAGCAAAAACGTGGACCGTCTGGGGTCCCCGAGGACCCGTTTGAGAAACACTGCTTCAGAGGAGCCGCTCGCCTGACTGCTCTTGTTTCACTTCCTTGTCTCAGAGACGAGAGAGAATGTCGAGAGACAAACACTTTGTACCTGGTTAGAAATCAGTCGTCATGTGAGATTGGAGGGGACTTTATTAGCCAAATATAAATCGGCGGGGAAAGTCTGAGGTTTATATTTTATTTTTTTTCAGTGAATCCTGAGGCTGATATCTTTCAAAGTAGCAAAACACCAGTGCAAAAATGCGGCGTTTCCCTTTCCGGTGAACAAGCTTGGCGCACCCAGGCCCTATAGCGTGCGTGAATCAGAGTGTGGGTTGAGCTCCGCGTGAGCCATTATACCCTTATAATCTGTCGCTATGTAGCAAACCACTTTGAGGAGAATCCGCTGCTCTCTCTCATTCATGGTGGGAGCATCACTCGCTCTATTCAGTGGGACACACACGCGGACACATGTGAGCCGCACACACACACACACACACGCAGCTTATCACGCTGGATGACATAAATGCTGTCAGTCATGGGGTTGGCGATGAGCAACAGCACTCGGATAAACCCACAACCTCCACAGTAGAGTACAAAGGAGAGAAGCTGACTTCCTTTCCTGCCTGAAAAGTCCCCGATGTAAGATCTTTGTAGATCTCAGTGCCACAAAAACCAGTCCCGCTTTGGGGGAAAACGTTGGAACGTTTCTGCAAACGGAGCCCCTTTTAATTTTTTTTGTTGTCAATAGTACCAGGATATTTACTGATGTGGACTCAGTTTTAAACAGGCAGATTTGTAGACGCCCTACAGTTTGCACCCCATTAGCTCTCTCCTGACCGCTATAACATCCTAACGGGGCATGGCAGTCAAGCTGAAGACTAGTGTGCCCCTCCCCCAGACACTCCACGTCAAAGTGTCTCCAGGCACCCCCCCCCCCTTTATCTACCCACTTCCTCATTTTTCATTCTGCAGTAAATCTGACACACCACCTCTTCTGTCATCGTGGCCCCTGCCTGCCATTTTGGTAAGTGACTATTCACGTGCCATTTTAATGCAATATTAAAATTCGCCCCTTCAGATGTGCCATTCAAAAACTCAGCTGGGGTAAAGCCAAATGAAGTTCACGTCAGTCTCTCTGGTATTCTGAAGGAGTCTCCGGCTTGGGAACAAAAAACCTCAGCAGAGGAGGTGACCGTGCATAATGGCACGCGCTGCCCTTCTCGCATCAGAAGAAGATCACACCTCGCAGTGGAGGCCTAGGGGCAAGCAGGCTAGAAGAATGTTTCACCCAGCAGTTCACTGGTGCCATGATTAGGCACTCTGAGATCTCTGGTCTCAGCTTCCTCGAAATGCCCTAAATGATAACAATAACCAAAGCCAAGACCTCCAAATCCATACTCATGATAACCAATCAGATTGTAAAGGAGCTCGGTACAAGCAACTAGAGGAGGCAGGACCAACCAATCAGATGTCTTGGTCCAGCTTCCTCTACTTGCTTGGACCCACCTCCTTTAGAATCTGATTGGTTATCTCACTGAATCATTATTGGTTCTGCCCTCAGAACGTTTATGTGTAAATAAAATTCCCACAAGCCAAATCTCCCCGGTCCAGTGAACACCTTGGCAACTCAGTCGCTGTAAGGGAAAACGAACATTGGACACAGCACACATCTCACAATGACGCAAAAAAGGATAAAGCACGATGAAATGAAATGAAATAGGCAGGAGGTGAAGGAAGTGAAGCTGGGAGGAGGCACACAGGTGACAGAAACTGAAAACACACTGAGGAAAACGCAAGACACACATCAGACGCAGAAATAAAAGCGCAGAGGCAGCCGATCTGTTAAAAACATGAGTTATTTCCATTGTACTGCTGGTTAACTGTTAGGGTTTAGGATTCCTTATTGGTTAGTGCTCTGGTTATGATCTTACCTCGTATAGGAGTACCCTCTGGAAAAAACAAATGAAAAAAGCGAGTTTAGTTGAAGATTTATGTTAGTATTTGCTTGCTTAGGGATGGGTTGCTTTGTAAATTACTGCTATCAGTGATTGGGGTTAATTATCATTGACGAAGTGGTTAATTTGACTGGAAACTCTGCTGCTTACCCTCGAAGGAACGTGGATGTCGCCTCCCAAACCATTCATGTATGATGCAGAAAATGCATGACTGAAGCCTCTATCCACGCCGATAAGTCATTCTAAAGATAGTTTCCTCTTCAGGTCAATAACTTTTTTCCCCCAATCGATTAATCTCCACTGAGTAACAGGGTAACAGGGTGGCTACACCCTTGGCGGACGGTCTGGTGGTCTCATTATGGAATTGTTAGGTCGGAAGAACACAAACAGCTTAACCCACCATTATCAGATGTGGAATAAAGATTCAGAAGATATTTATCAAAAATGTCTAGAACACTGATAGCATCACGTCTAAGAAAAAAGCTTCCAGAAACCATGGACCGCTTATCAGTTGATGTCAGGGGATCTTTGCCGTATTCTCAGTAATCCGTGGAGTAATGTCAGGGCTCTCCGAGACCTATGTACCCAGAAGCCTTAGGGCCAGTGGGCAGCCAGATTTTAGGAAATTATGGCAGGACGTCTTCTGTTTTGGCCCTACATTTCATTCCATGACTGGTGACCTTCAGGGTCTTTACTTTCATTTTCACCTTTTGGAGGTAACGGCTGCCAAAGACAAGTCTTTCTAAACAGCAGGTCAGAACAAGGCAGCTGAGCGTTTTCCTTTAAAGAAGGCTGTGTGTTACATAAGAGGTAACTGTAAAATCAGGGTAGGTAGTTTGTAAACATGTTAAGCACCAGACAAGTTCAGAAAAAAAGCGTGACAGTCAGTAGGGAAAGAGATCTGATCACTAACGGCTTTCAAGACATCTCCTCTGAGCTTCAGTGCAATAAGCGCCTCAATGCAGAGCACTTCTGAACCAGGCAAGACACACAATATATATATTTTTCTGTTTCTGATCGCAGAAAAATCTCAGAAAAATAAGGCGACAGTTAATTGGTCAGGGTAGAGGCAGCAGTATGTTAATTTAGTCATAGTTAGGGTTAGGAATATTTAAGGTGAGGAGAGGTTAGACTTGATTAGGTACTGGTTAAAGGTAAACTAAAAATGCAGGTTTATGGGGTGAGGACTGTCACCTAGGGTTGGTGATGGGAATCTGGACTGTGGAAGGTTCAGGGATGCAAAACAAGAAGCAGGGGGGTAGCTTCAAGTAAGTGGGGTAATAATGGTTCATTTTGGTAAAATGAATCAAAGTGTCAGTCCTGTTCTGGGTGAAGTTCATCGTGATGGCAGCAGATCCTGGCTCTCAATGCAAACACCCTTAAAGACGAATCACTCAATCGGATTCCAAAAGAAACAAGCTCGACATCATGTAAGCTGCGTCATGGCGTCCGTCGTTACGTGAAAACTGGAGTCTCGTCGCCAAGCAGGAATATCTCTTCGGGTCTGTCGACAAGGTCGGAGCCAGCATGGACGTCCATTACTCCTGCTGCCGATGTCCAGTCTCTCTCACTCCCCGGCCCTGGATGCTGAGGTGAACTTCTGAGTTTGAGCCGATTTGGGCTCTTTCGTCCTCGACCGAACCGGGTGACTGGCGATGACTCACCCGTGGAGTCAAGGCACTTTGTTTGAGTTACTGAAATGCAAACCGGGGCAGAGACTGTTTGAGTGAGTTTGAGACCTCAGCATGGCCACAAGGGGTGAATACCCCCTCCTCATTTATGGGGATAAGCAGACAGTCCCGCACGGCTGTCTCACCTAAACAGACCTCAACTCTTCTCTCCCGCTCACTTAAAACTGGTCTGTCATCCGTTGCTGGCTCCTCATGTGGAGCCACACATGTGTGAACTTCTGTAAGTGTGTGTGTGTGTGTGTGTGTGTGTGTGTGTGTGTGTCCCCTTCACCGCCCCGAGTGCACTCTTCTGGCCAAATGCACTTTTTGCATAAAGGATTCACGAACGTGTAGTGACAGCAAAAAAAGCCAGCGAAGTGCCTCAGTTAATCTCTCGCACTCCCCCCTGCCCCCCGCCCCCCCGCACACACACACACACACACACACACACACACAGTGGCCGTGAATTTGCGGCTGAAGCTGTTCCAAGGTGCGGCGAGCACCTGGACGGTGTAAAGCAGTCCCATCTTCTCCTGTTTACCGATGGATCCTGTGTGGTGACAGGACAGGCTCCCGTGGACCAAAATAAATAGCTGAAATCTGTCCCCTGCTCAGCGTCTTCCACACCCCAGCAGAGAACCTGTCAATCAGCGCATCAACGCCCGCCCCCTTGCCCCCGCCCCCGTCACCACAAAATAAAACCTAAAAAATACGGGAAACCACAGTCCACAGCAAATCGCGCCTGGGGATCTTCGCTGTTGTTCCACTCCATTCCCTTTCCCATGCCCGCTCTTCCTTGGGGGGTTATTTCTGCACGCTGACCTGTGCGCTCTCCCCACCGCTCCCTGCTGAAATACGTGACGTTCCGGCCTGGGAAATGTACTGTCTCGGTTGATTGGAAAAGTGAAGCTTATTCAAAAACAGCCAAAATCGCATAATAACAATAAAAAAAAAAAAAAAGAAAACTATTTAAAAGCCGGCTCCCCCAGAGAGAAACTCTTTTAGAGCGTTTCTTTTACCTGACCTGGCTCTCGGACTGCGTGGTCGCTCCAGCGGAACAAGGATTAAAGTCTCTGGATCTATTGCCAGCCTCGGAATGCCAGGAGAGGAGCTTGTTTATTTGAAACAGGCCTTATCCTCTCTGGCGTAAAATGGCGCGGGGTAATGTGGGACCCCAGCCTCTGCAGGTATGGGTCCCAGGACAGATCCATCCCAATTGGGACGCTGTCGAACCCACCCTCCCCAGCGCTGACCTGCTGCCGCCAAGGACGCCTGTACATTTCAGGATATTTTTAGGCCTCCTCGTCTCTGGAAAGTTGAGGGGAATAAGAAACAAAAGGTACGCTGCCAGCGTCGTGGAAACCGGAGAGAGAGATCCCCAGCGGATGGAGGCTGGCGCTCGGAATGGAGAGTCGAGCGAAAAACAGCTTTTGAATTTCCTTCTCATTGGCGCGTGCGAGCGAGGGAGAGAGCGACAGGACTTGGAAGACGGAGTATTTTCTGAAATAACACTGCAGGTTGGGGGGTGGGGATGTGGGAGCGATGAGCTCTGTCGACCCGATAGCTCCCGCTCATTCACAGGCGTCTGGAGATGCAGAGGCACTTCAGGAGAAACCTGGCCCCTTCCAACGGCATGCTCCCCGAGCCAGGGGGGCCGCGCCGGCCTGACTTTCTGTTCGGGACTTGAGCGCCGCTGTTGTCGCTCTAGGTGTCGCCATGACCTCGTGGGGAGTTTGGTCGCCGGTCTCACGGCCTCGGCTGTCCTTCAGAAAGAGCACTGGGCAGAGGCAGAGGATGGAGCTGCGTGTGCTTCCCAGAAAAGAGACGCGGGAGGAGGCGGCGAGTCGGACGGGAGCTGCGGGGTCCACTCACGGATCACCGTGATCCGCAGGTCTTCAATGAAGTACATTCGTAGGGGAGATGTGATATGGGAGCGTTCTCTCGATTTGAGTTGGAAGGGGTAAAGAAGGCGAGGGCAAAGGAGATTCAAAAATAAAGGGAGGGGGGCCCAACATGCACTTTAAAGCTGGTAAAATGCCATCTGCATTGGGAAGGGGGAGATACTTTTGTGGGCACTTACCAAAGGCTTCTGGAAATAATAAGGAAAAAGGGGAAAAACAAAACAATACATTTTAGGGGAGGAGTGAGATCGTGGTCATTCCCCTCTCAACAGTCCGCCTGGTTTCCCCAATTACAGCCACGGGATCATCTGCTCATTCTTTCATATACTTTTAATTCAAAAATGCCTATTAGCAGGTGATGGTTCAACCCAGTAGACAGCCTTCAGATTTTAGTGAGAACACTAGATACTTATTATCACAGAAGTATCTTTCAGGATGTTTTTCTTTTTAGTTTTCGGATTTGAGAGATGCTCTAGCAAAATAAAACCTACTGTCTAATTTATATTTATGGTTAGATGCCAGAAGGTCAAAATCAATCGCATGAATTATGAAACAGAGGAAACATGTTCAAATTACAAAACCAATAAACTTCATAGACCTGAATGAAATATTATTATTGGCAACATATAATCTTAATGGACAACTATAAATGCCTCAACAGACTTCGCATAGTCGCTATTTGACTTTGACCTTTGGCAAAAAATTAGCCGTGCATCTGGTTAAAATTAGTAATCAACTGCAGTTCTTCAAAAGGGGTGAAAAAGACAGGACATAAACAGGAGCGGGACAATACACAAGACAGGAGGAGCCAACCAGGATGGCTGGGGACAGAGAGACAGAAGAACAGTAAGGTACAGTCAAATACAGATTGGGGGGGGGGGGGCGGTTGGTCCGGACTCACATACTCCATCTGCTGAAAAGGCTGAGTTATCTAAACCACAAAAAACACATCGCCATCATCCCAGAATACATAGAGTTGGTTGAACAGGCCGGTTCCAAAAAACAAGCAGACCTGCAGACCATCCCAGGATATGCGGGCCTGCTATGATGTCATGACGTGCTACGTCTATCTTGCTTCCAACGTTCACAGTGCCGTTCGGGGGCTGAGGTTGCTCAATCAGGCCCCAACGACCGAACGTCCTGAGTGCTACTGATAGCAGCTTATGGCATAGGTAAGGGGACTGGGTCTAGAGCAGAACTGGGCTGGAAACTAGCTTGTGGAGGCAGCTGTAGACGTTAGCGCAGCTGTAAACTCTTAACTTCCTGAGCCCAGAGGTCTTGCGGTGTTTGACTGAACTCCAATAAAGATTTCGCCTGGCGATTCCACATTAACGTAATGTTGCAGAACTGGCCAGGCTTGGGAGTAAGCTCCGTGTTCCCTACGAAGAACCCGCCTGCTGTGCTGCTCAACTTGGGCTAAAAGGAACCCCTTCTCCTTTCCAAACAGGAAGCTTTTACTTTTTGTTCTTTATTTACTCCCAGCATGTTTATCTCTTGCAGTGTTACCATCAGATTTCCAAAAGTACACCGCACAGGCCACTTTTGCTTGGTGCTTTTTCTACCTTTGTTATGTCTACCAAGAACAGAAAGCAGGACGGATAGCGCTGGAGTCGACAGCGGCAGTATCGTGTGGGATGAATGCTATCGGTTTTCCATGTTTCATCTTGTACTTTGCTATCATACAGAGGTGACCTGCGGCCAACCAGAATTCAACAAGGAGTTTTACTGGGCGTAGGGCATCGACGCTAACCCTGAACTGCGCGGTATATAATCCGGCCACTTGAGAAAGTGCTTTGTTGGGGATATCGATTGGCTGAGCACCTGTCAGTCAGGAGAGCCTGAATCAGAGTGGAATCCCGGGGATTTATCGCTCGTCCCGTTCTGATCAAAGTGAGCAAGGGCTGAAACTGGACTTCCCAAAACGCCCACCCACCCGCTCCAGCAGATTAGGGGGTACCGTCGACACGGCGCACCGCGCGCACACACGTGAGCCTGGGTGTCACGCTCGGGAGGGCGGGGCTTACCAGATCGCAGCTGTTTGATTCGCCCGTTACTTGAGCCGGGGTCCACAGGCAGGAAGTCTTTGAACCAGGTGATCTCGGGGTCGGGGTTGCCGCTGGCAGCGCACAGCATGGTGGCCGTGCGCGTCCGCTCCACCACCTTCAGCTGGGGACCCATGTCGATGTTGGGGAAGCCGGGCGGCAGCAGGTCCTCTGCGGGGACAAAAGCGCCACTGTGAGACCTGGAAGTGTAACTACAGCAAATCGCTCATCAACGTGTTGTTCCCCTGTGGCAGACAAACAGGTACCGTCTATCAGGTATCATCTACTACTTCCGCATTTCTCAACCCAGTCCACGGGGACCCCCAGAGCATCCGTGCTTTTGCCCCCTCCCTGCTCCCCACACACCTGTGCCGGGTATTTGTTCTTGATAGACCAGGAGCTGGGAGAGATAAAAAATGTGGACTGTCTGAGGGGCCACGAGGACTGTGTTGAGAAACACTGCATTACATGTAAGTAGCAAAATTCCTCTTCCATTACAAGGAGATCTCTCAGCCAGCTTGGCGTTTTTTTGTCGCCTTTTCAGCCACTTCACCACCAATGCTCAGCCTATTTTCCTAAACCGCACCTTGAAAACGAACTTGGCAGCAAGTCCACCTGCTTGAGAAGGACTTCCCCAAGGAGAACCTCAACCCCAGACAGGGAAGCCAGAGATCCGAATCCGCCTAAGAACTCTACAGCTTTGGCCGCTGCTGCTGTTGTTTTTTTTTTTTTACCCGGCATTGGTAATAGGGCTTATTATGTCCATTACGCTCACTGACATCACTCCTGGTAGTGGGTTACTAGGGTGTGATTCATCCCCGACCCGCAGTACCGATTCTCTTGTCGGGCCAAATTGCTCTCGGCAGAAATCCGCACCATCCAGTTAGACGTTCGGATTTAGTAGTAAAAATTACTCCGGGTGCCAGTACGGTAACACCACATCTGTTAGGGCTGTCCACTGCTCCACGCGGCCATTTAATCATCGCTCTCCTAGTGCTGGTCCGTTGGCTGCTCTATGGCCTCTGAGCTTAAGGTTTCCAAACCAGAATTATCTAGTTCTAACGCAAGCCTCCACAATTCTGCGAAAAAAGAAAAAAAAAATTCATTGCGACATTATAAGCAAAAGCTGTCGTGTCTGTTTCAAGTGGGCTCCTTCCGGTGCCTTCCGAAGAAACTTAGCATATCCAGTCATTTTTTTATCGCCACATGCGACAAGAACACTGGAACTCTTTTCCATGTTCTTTGAATATTTATTGCGCTAAACATGACATGCAACAAAGTATGTGATACACGATCTGCAACATTATAAGGTATAAAAATGAAGGACTGTACAACACAGTAACATTTTCGCAAGACAAAGTGGTATTTTGTTTTGTTTCATGTACATTTTGGAGGTTCATCTCATTTCTGTGAAAATCACCACTGCTGCAGACAGGCTAGTGAAAAAATGAAAAATATGCTTGAGATTTTTGTGCCTTTACAATCACCCACACTATACATATAAAGCCTTACTTAGAAACCTCAGACGTGACACTTAATAAATGCAGCAGAAACCACAATAGAACCTCCCCAGCTTCTACACACAGCCCGTCGATAGATATAGTCCTTATTTTCCATACAAATTCACACACCTGAGTCTGGGGTAAAATCTACCCTAATTTTAATAATGGAGTGAAAACAAGACAAGCTCTCAATGGTTAACAATCGCCAATAAGAAATATCAGTAGCGCTTTACTTAAAGCAGTCGTGTATCATGCATTCCGGAGGTATCTAATACATTATAATGCATTCATAAAGCATTGTAAATACGGCTATAACCACTTATAAAAAGGCATTATAGTCATGCTGATTATGCATAATGAATACTCTAATCGATAACGCACTAACGATAGCTTTATATAAAAAGCATCCTTAATTCTTATAGTGACTATTTTAATGCATTATGAAGGTATTTATAGTGCATTTTAGATGAGAGCTTCATAGAGCATTCATAATTCGTAATAAACCTTGCCTACAATGCATTATGCCTTTTTATTAATAGTTATTGCCATGTTTATAATACTTTATGAATGCATTATACAATAAGCCCTCGGACATTCGCGAGGTTACATTCCAGAACCCGTCACGAATGAGGAGATGTTTGGTAGAGTCACTAAAAATGGTAATATGTGCTTATTTTTATAAACCCTAAATATGCTTCCAAAACACTTTAATTTCATTTAAAAGTCAGCTTAATACATTACCTTTAAAAACAAATGTTTGAGGTAAATAGAGTACAGTATCGCCTATCGAATATTTGTCACACCAGCACATCTGCAGTACAGTATCCTAATGTTACCCCTACTAATTCATAGAACATGGCATTGGCTGCCGTTTTCTTTGCATTCACAGTAAGGTAAAATGAGTAAACGAATGGGACTGTACACTTATTGACAGAAGTCATAAATGTAACCAAGGTACAATTTAATAAAGTACGTAAACATGCACTGTACGTACAGGGTACAGGTATTCAATCAATTAAAAATTATGTAAAGATGTACAGAAATAGTAAGTTGCAAAAATACTATGTGTGCACTAACCACGAAAAAGAGAGAGAACAAAAATACATACAAACATAAAAAATTTTAATAAAAGAACAACAAGGGATTTAATACGGATAAAGCACTCAGGAACATCTAACATCGGGGAAACATACTCGAAAGCGGACTTAAATATACAGGACTAATTAACAGCAACTAGACACAGATGATCACACTGGGATTCCACACGAGGTAGATGAGGGGGCGTGGCACATCGGTCGATCGGCAGGATCTGACAAGCAGGTCCTGACCGTCCCAAAGAGTATAAACTTTGCAAATGGGATTTGCATCTTGTAAAGGAACAGTACAGTATGTACATAAGGAGGAACATTTCCATAAGAAAGCCATGTTTTTGAAGGGATTTTTTTTTAACTGATTTATATTGCATGTCTTGAACTTTCCCCAGAAACACAGTAGAATCTTCATTAACTAAATTTCATACCAATTTTACACTTAAAGGTATGAAAGCTTACAAATCACTACGAAAATTTACGAAAATTAAACATAAACACTTTTGCAGGGCTTTTCGAGGATTTTGCAGATGTGAGAAAACATCGCGAATGCAAATAATTATTCCAATGAAATTTTTGCTGATCTGTGAATTTGCGAATCACGAAGCGTGAATGCATGAGTGTTTACTGTAATACGTTAAGAATGCATTATAATGTGCTATGGATGCATAATGATGACTGCTTTAAGTGTTATCAAAATATCATAATTTACTTCTTTAAAAACATGCCGGATACCATAAAGCTTTAAAAATCCTGAAAATGTTTACATGAATACAAAGCTAACCCTTTCGCCGTGTGGCTAGTTCCTGGCCAATGTTTATCCGCCGCAACGAATACGCCCCCCTTCCAGCATACGTGTTCCGTTGGGCTGGCAGCCACGCTTCCCCTTTTTTACCGTCCGTCTTTACGGCTTTCACAGGCTGCTTTTACGACGCGAAGCACTCCACAGGCTCCTGTCTGGCTGGGATTAAGCAGTGACTTCTCTCCCCAATGGCCCGCTAGATCAGAACATTAATTATCCCTAATTGCGAGTCTCTGCGTAATGGCTCTGTGCAACCGACAGGTGTGGACCTTCTAATCAGATCGGCACTGGAGACGCCACGGGCTACTGCATCCCACTGCAAGGTCACATGCGCGGCGGTAAGCAGGCGCGGTAGAGGGTGATGCCCGTCCGTATGAGGTTATACCACTCACGGCTTCTCCTGAGGAGTGGTATAAACACTGGTACACTGAGGTAATGCTTAGGTAATCGTCTCATCTGGTTATGGGCTCACAACCCACTGACATCATGGCACCGCTGTAATTAATGTGTGTGGATCCCGCCATGACGTCGTCCCTCTGCCAAAGTGATTACCCAGGAGCCTCCCTTCCGTGTTGGTGGTCCACCAGGGGCGGGGTCACAGGGGCACTTGAATGCTGATTGGCCCCCACAGCGTCCGCTCCATTGACACTCACCGACTGAAGACATATCATTAGCTAATAAGCTTGGCCTCTTGGTATGTATCATGGCCCACCTTATGGCCCCTACCTTAAAATATCCTAGAATTGCCCAATAATTATTCCTCAAATCAATGTTGCTGCTTACAGAACATGCTGCAGATAATCTGAGACCCAGTGAACCTCCACTGTCACAGGCAGTCACAGATAGACCCTGCACTGGAGACACAAAACAATAGGCAAGGGAATGTGGCCCTTAGGGGGCTCATACCCCTGAAGAAGTAAGGGATGCCACCCCCCTATAATTAAATATGCCAAGAGGCGGGGGCACATTTAATCACGTAGCAAAATTTTCTGCAGGTGCCACTGTCCACCACTAGTGGGCAGTGTGCTCAAAATCTGTAGTGTGAGGCCTTATGGAGCCCATGGGAGGCGCCCGATTGGTGTTTTGTTAGCTTTTACGTGGAAAATCAGCCGGATTTCATGCAAGAATAGGATCAAATGTAGTAAACGATGACGCTTGAGTCGAGTGCGATTATCTCACTGCAATTACGCTGCCCGCAAAAGATAAGTAGCTCAGGACCCTGGGGTTTTCTTGGGGCCCACGCCCCTCCCTTCGGATGGAGATCGCGGGGCGGGAGGCAGGGAAGGCGCTGGAGCAGGCGGCTTGACGACCGCAAAATTCCCGCGGAAGAAAATGGGGTGGCTGCATTGTCACGGAAACAGCAGGAGATCTCCACCTTACCGGGCCTGTATGAGTGCCCACCCTGGCACAAGGTGGCATTCAGATGGAAAATACAGGGAATCAACAAAGATGCAGAATCCCTCCTGGGGGGGTCGGGGCTGCTCTGAGTGTCACTTTCCCCTCTTTCTCTCCAGCCCCAGCATCTCTCACTTCACACCTCCGCGCCACCTCCTCTGCTTCCTGCCGCCATCTGCGTATAGGTTAGGTCTGCTACCCTCAAGCACACGCACCATCAGCAGGATGGGGGGGCCACCTCCAGAATCTTCTGTAACCGGCTCTTTCCGTAACCTGTCCCCCGTGGCAACAATTACCATAATAAATCAGCCTCCCCGGTGCAGTGGCAAACAAAGTGCCAGCACCCCGTTCCTGTCCCGGATTCGGGGGCGGCACTGTCCGGCCGCCGTAATCCACCGATCACCGTGGCTGGGGTATGGCGAGTGGCACAGGTATTTATTGCCCTAAGGGCGCGTGTTTACCAAATATCAGTCAGCCACACGTTTCAATCTACACATTATTCCGGCGAGTTACCTAAAGACAAGCGCACTTGGGCAGATGGCGAACGCATTCCGGAAAGTTGCCCGCTCAGCTCCGCGTGGCTGAGGAGCAGAGACGTGGGTGGCGAGTGTGAACGAGGCGGACTGCGTAATTCGCCTGGAACCGATCCCATGCCGTCAGCGTGGAAACGGGCGCCGCGTTCGTCCTGCCAGCGCCGCCGGAGGCTTGGCCGCTTGCCAGGGCCCGATTTATCACCGTCGGAAGCGTCCACCTTCCCCTGCGGGGGGCGCTGCGCGGGACGGGGAGGGAGGGGGGTCTTCTCCTCCATGGAGGCCTCGGCAGACGGGGAACGTTTAAGCGGAGAAAACAAACAGCTGCCCGCGGGCATTATGGAGCAGAACAACAGTTCAGTCCGGCACGTCACCCGGGCCGTGTAATTACGCATTCCATGAGTACGCTGTCAGATCGCGGGCGCTTTGCGGAGAGGGAGGGGCAATGCTGTAGCGCTGTCAATGGGGTAGAGAGATGGGGTGGCGCACAGGTGTGGGACAGCTGTGATAAGAGTTGGCTGTCACTGTGTGACTAAGATATTACCATCAAAGTCTGGGGGGCAGGGGGGAGCATTTAGACATTTTAGGCCCCATAAAAGCATAATAATAATAATAATAGATACTTTATTGATCTCCGTGGGGAAATTCTCTTTACGCCTCTTTCTGTAGGTGAGAGCAAGCTGGCTACGTAGGGCAGCCACCCATAGCAGCGCCCAGGGAGCTGGGGGGTTAAGGGCCTCACTCACAGACCCGCAGACAGGTGGGTTCGAGGCTGAGCTCGAACCGGCGACACTCATGCAGGCCCCACATCAGGTGACGCCTGCAGCGCAACACTCCCGTGTTGGATTTGACCCACCTGTCCCTCCCTATCTAAGCGACATGCCCCCCCCTCCCACAAACCTCCGTAAGACCAAATAAAAGTCATGAGCGAAGCGGCTAAACAGCATCATGGGGGAGCAGGGGGGCCTTTGACGAGAGCCGTTGTCCGTCCTGCCCCCCCCCACATGTCTGACCGCGGGTCAGACGCGTTACACGCTGTCACTCTGCACGTCCCACACATTTCTGCAGAATGCAGCACAATGAATGCGCAGAGCTCACTTAACAGGATTTATTAGTTTAATATAACAAAAATTGCCTTTTTCGTCATCCACAATTTCATAGTGAAGCATAATTGCATAGACGCAGAAATGCCATTAGAGGGGCCCATTAAAAACAATAAACAGGGAGCTTTGGCTCGGCCTTCCTTAAATTCACACCAGCAGGTCAGGAGACGGCGGGGAAAACTCTGGTAACCCAACATAAGACAGGATCACCTCTAAGGCATCGCGCCAGCACATCGATCCTCGCGGGCGCTGCGGCAGCTAACAAACGTGCATTACAGGAGTGAGGAGCTGAGTCTGTGAGACTGTGACGGGTGCGGTAAGCTTCTGCGGGGGGGGGGGGGGGGGGACACGCGTAAAATGTCCCGCCCTCCCCCCCGGCGCACCCCAGGAACCCAGAAGCTGTGGAGGGAGGGG
>JAODKE010000047.1:8692926-8725811 GCA_026779605.1 Mormyrus hasselquistii | reverse complement strand
ATTTATTTTTATTTTTTTTTACGTGGTCAGCATCGCGGGCCGCATTTGCATTTGTGACGGGCCGCAGGTTGAGAACCGCTGGGCTTAATCTATATGATCTGCATCTGCGTTCTGTCAATCACTTCTGTTCCAGAGCTAGCGAACGGCTATTCATTTGGCGTTTTGGCTTCTTGGCACCATAAACATAGGGCAAGTCTGTTTTTCCAGTCTCTGGTATTTCACCACATGTAACGCGGTCCTATTTGAGTACTACTATTGGCTGTAGAAGCGTGATCCTAAAACAGACACGTTCAAAGGAAACTGAGCGACGTGACGTCGATCCTCAGAGCGCCTGACCCCCAAGTCGCCGTCGTGCCGTCTAATGTTTGTTTGCTAATTGGACATCCAGAACCCTCCCAGCTGTTTAGGAAGGAAGACATTAGACATTGGAACGGCCAGTAGCCAAAACCAAAGCGACAAGGAGCTACAGATGCCAAACCGACTGTGTCAGTCGCTGCTGAGGAGCTATGAACAGCAGAACGGGACAGTTGCCTCATTAGGTTAAGTGTATTTCTTTCTAGATGAATGTGCCTTGAGTCAGTGCAGTGGATTGAACGATAGACTCATGAAACATATTTGTCCTTCTCTACATGCTGGAAGGGTTATACTAGCTAGGGTTAGGGCTGCAAAGCGCAGACGGTCCTTCTGTATCCTCATATAAGGGGCAAAGAGGAACTCTTTAAGTCAGCCCCTCTATGAAGATGACACACACTGCAGACGACATTAGTAGCTAATTAGCCCATAGGCTAATCGTAAGAGCTTTGGATACGGGCCTGGTCATTTTGTATGCCCCTGAGGCACTGTGGCATATGGAGAACTTTTTAGTCATAAAACATTGAAAATAGAGAACCATATCACGCACCGTAAATCCGGCCCATGTCCAGAAAATAAATTTGGGGGGGTGGGGGGGCCATGGGGCACCGAAGACGTCTCAGATCAGCTTGTGATTTTACTCGGAAGGGCACTCGTCATGTTATTAACTGTGACATAACAGTAGGGGGGAGGGGGGAGTCAAAACCTGTTATTTTACTACAAGGATAAGTGCGTACTACTTCCAGGACAGAAAATTACACAGTGCTTTAGTGCCACATACACAGTAATGGCTGCGTTAGGATGTGGACATAGACACAGGAGCACTGAGCTGTTTTTGTGTAGCCGCCTTTGCTTACATGCGTAAACGCGGGGAAAACGGAAGATACTCAATGTATTTATGCTATAAAGATACTTTTAAAAAAAGACTCCAAATATGAATAGAAAATGAACAGAACACAAATGAAAGAAGGAGACACTAATGTATTCCTACCCATTTGCGTGACACTGATGTGCAGCATCAAGGTATATTCATGGAAAATTCTTCCCGTCACGTGAGAATCTCTGTGGAGATACCATCGGCAATGTGAACACAACCTTCAGGACGGCATGGGCCTTTGGGGAATGCCATGGAGAAGACCCCCCCCCCCTTCCCGCAGCTTCCGTACTGCATGCAGATTCATCCGAATACGCCGTTTCCGCACTGCTTTTCCCCATTTATGACTCGGCTGTATCTATTTTCCAATCTTTCTATCTCTCAATTTTCTAATTTCTCCGTCCTGCCAGTGTTAGACGTCTCAGCGCTGTCTGCTCGCCCCAAGGGCGCTCGGCTGAATTTAGAACCTGACGAGGAAGCACTTAATGAGGACCGTTGCTATGAAACAAAGCTGGTGCTGGTTGATTAATTGCTAATTCAAGCCTGATGCTAAAACCCAATGTCCTTCCACGTCGGTATCTGCATGAGGTAATAGCAAACAGTTTTCCACCAGCTCCATTTTTGAATGGCACAACAACCCCCCCCCCCCCCAAACTGTACAATTATGTTTTAAATCCCTCTATCCACTGTTATTGTTTTTTTTATTTTCAAGGAAGCAAACTGAGTAGCTAACCAAGCCATCTTCTGAAATGCATCAAAAGGGGGGACATCCACAGCTATCCATCATATCACAGTGCACCAGGGCTGGTTTCCTGCATGGGTTTACACCGACTGAAGTCCAGGGGTCTCTGCTAAAAAGGGGCCTGTCCTGAGACCCCCTTCATCATTATCACCCCCCAAACCCCAGTCAGCAACTTTTACTGTCCTGTTCCTCCCCCCACCCCTCCGGTCAATAAGTACACCATCGCAGAGACTAGAAGACCCTCTGACATCTCAAACAGCCCCAGAGCCCCTGACCATGTTGACTTGCCTCTTCAGTGCACAAATTCTGAAAGAACCACATGTCTCTAATCGTTAAAGAAAATCCATACACGCATAATTGCAAATATAAAACTCATAGAATCTTTCCATGCCTGCCTGTGCAGGATCCCAAAAATCTTGGAGCCATTCCTGAAGAAGGAACACAGGGTTGACAGCAAAAGGACACCCCCCCCCAATGAAATGCAATTCTGCTTCACACTCAGACACCATGGTCAATTTTGAGAGGCCAATTCGCCATAACTGTATGTTTTTGACTGTAGTGGGACATTGAACCCAGAGGAAATCCAGTGAAACACAGGCAAAGCGCAGGTAAGAAAAAGAAAACTTACAAATGTGTAGCCATGAGACCACAGTGCTAGTCACTGAGCCTCCATACCACCTCATGTTATATGTCATAATTCATCTATAATTTACAAGCCTAAGAAAGGTCCCCTGAAGTTACAGGTTTCAGGCAAACAAAAGCAAAGCTTCAGAATAAGACATTAAGATCCCGTTCCTGGATGTTTTGCACCAGAAAGGTCACAGACAGCTTGAACCCATAAGTGATGGTTCACATATTGTAAGTAGCTCTTTTTTTCCCAGAAATTGTCAGGTGTGAGGTAACTCTGGACTATCAGGGAACAAGAGCTGACTGTGAGTCTCTATGCGCCAACTTGTTCTTGTAAGCAGACAAGGTGCTTTGTGAAGCTTGCTATTCAACAAACCCCACCCTAAATGAAAGTGTTGTCTACTATTGAAGACCATTGGCTAAATCCTGAAAGAACAGAACAACTCTGGTATTGAACCTATATATCTACGTGTTACAACTGTCACCTCCATTGCCATCCACAAGAAGTGCAGCTGACAAAATATTAACCAATCCTCTATTCTTTGGGTTGAACTTACAGAGGCCCTGTTATATATGCGACTGCCATCTTGAGCTAATTAAACACGATTTTGCTCGCCCGGGGATCGCGCCTGCGTTGATCAGTAGGCCGCCCGTGGGCTTTGCGTGAAGAAGTCGTGCTTCTAGTCTCGACCAGCTCTTCACATGCTCGGGTGCCTGGACCCAGCAATACACCCACAACTTCTGTCACTTTCACCTGTCGTGTGCAACAAAAAAGAAAGAAAGAAAGGAGCACCTTACAATATTTACCGAGAGCGCTCCATATAAGCAGGTGCAGTATGTTAGCCGTGCTGCAGCTTCTGCCAGAGAGAGGATCCCGCTCTGTTATCTGACACCTGGTTGCATTTAAAAGTTCCCATTTCCTGTGGTAATATTCAAATAGCGCTATTCATTACATTTGCCACCGTCCTGCTGTTTGGTCAATCCTTTATATACGGCATTAACTGTTCGCTTACTTTGAGCAGGAAATCAATGCATTAACTGGAAGGCCTTACCCGGTTACAGAGTGCTGGACAGGTCAGGGCCCTCTACAGGGAATTGGTGACATGATGTGTAATTACCTTATGGCACCGGACATTGAATTGAAGCAATTTTGCTTTGGTCAGTAGGCGCCGTCTGGTCCCTGTATCCAGCTACGAAAACATCTAGCATCATGTCGCGTCAGCACCCATGTCCAGAGCCGAAAGGTAAACGTGCACGGAGAAAGGCACTGCCCCCGCACTCAACGTCCAGATCTCCCCCCGTTCTGTCATTCCATCTTCTGCGGAAGTCGGCGTTCGCCTGAAGAGGGTTGGGGGAGGCGTTTGTCTCTCCCCCTGGGCACCCCCCAGGGGAGTGAGGGTGTCAGCCCACGTGTTAAACGATGGGGATAGGTCACGATGCAATTCCATCCTGATAGTTCTAGGAGAATTTGAATAATGGCAGACATTGACCTTAAGTCATTGCTGCTCGCAGCACAACACTTTTAATGGTGTTTCCCCCTCAGTGGAGTACTGCCCCTACTGTGAATGCTGCTACATGCGTAAGTGGTGCCGTATTTCACAGCACAAGTATGTAATGGCTGGTTATTTCCGTTGATTCATTAGCCTAATTGCTAGCCTTGAATGTTGTGCAGCAGGTAGCATTGTTCTCGCACAGCTCCTGGGCTGTACGGTTGAATCGGCCCCAGATTCAGTATGCGAAGTCTGTATGCCCGCTGCTGTTTCCGTGTTTTCAATGGGCGCTCAATCTTCTACGATATAAAGCTTTCCCTTTCAGGCGAATCAGTGACTCCAAATTGCCCTTAGCGTGCGAGAGTACACTCAGCGGTCAGTTTCTTAAGCACATCTGCTTATTAATGCAAACAGCATGCCCCTCCAAACAGTGATTCATGTCGTTGAATGCATGCAGCACACACCGTGTCCAGAGGTTCAGTTACTATTTGGCTAAGCATTAGAATTTCTAAGACTCACGATCTCAAAAGCGGTGCGGTCGCCGGTACCTGACGTGGTGCTTTCGGTATCTCAGAAACCGCCACCTTCCTAGGATTTTCACACACTGCAGTGAGCTTGCGGTGCCATGAGGGAGGACAACCACAACGAAACATCCCGTCGGTGGCAGTTTTGTTCGCAAAAAAACTCCTTGCTAATGAGGGAGGTCAGAGGTCAGAGGAGAATTGCCAGATTCATTAAAGCTATCAGGAAGGTCACAAGTGCAAAAATAACAGCTCAGACATACAATTCTTCCATCCTTTAAGGGGCTCCGGAGGCAAAAGTCAGTTCCAGCTTAGTGTGCCTAATAATGTGGTCGTCAAGAGTACAGTATGTGTTAGTGCTCTGTGATAGACATGCATATCCTGCCCTGCATTCTTCTGAAATTCTATTCAGTTCTGAAACTGAATAGGTGGGTAGATTGCTTAATAACAATATTTTGGGCTCTCACTTGCTGCCTGGGTGATACACAGATTAACATAAGCACTCAAATAACAAGCACAATAAATAAAGACAATCATCCCTGCATCGTGCACTAGGGTTGATCTGCTGCGTGTGTGTTGCATTCTCCTGTGGCTGCACCTCACAGGAGGCCACTACTAGGCTTGTATCTAATTAGACTGTGGAATCCTCTTCCATTTCCCGTATAACTGTTATATTGACGGGAAAGCATGCATCGATGACATTTCTCCTTATATTTTGTATTTTAAGGGGCACATTTAACATCACAGTGCCCTTTCTGGTACAGTATACAACAATTCTGCATTGCATTGTATATACAATAGAATTATGACTGAGATTATTTATGTATTATACTTTATCATCCCATCCAAGGTATACCTTGTCTTGTACCCTGTCTTGGTTGGGTTGTGCTCCACACTCACTGCAGCCCTGTACTGCATAAGCGTACAGGACTGTTGATAGATATGTTATATTCAGAGGTGGATAGTTCAGGTCCAGAAAATAAAAATCCAGACCAAGGTTTTGTTTCAACCAACCATTTGAATATTTTGTGACTGTGACTCTTTATGCCCAACTGGCTGGTTGAAACAAAATCTTGGTCTGGAATTTTGCTTTCTGGACCTAAACCATCCACCTCTCGTTATACTCTTTTAAACTTCATTTTTGAAGTTCTAGCATATGTGTTGCTTGATTTTTGTTGTTGCTGTTGGTATAGGTGGGGAAGTGTTGTGACATGGGTTTGAGGTATCAGATGTTCACTACAGAACATTGACTTTAAGATTTCTGCCATAAATATATGTGGTGTAAAAGCATGGTTATTACCATGGTTACACAATTCCAAAAAACCGCCATGCCAGGTTACTCACCCGCAGATTACTCACTCCCTCCTGCCTCTTTGACCTTGAAGGTGGTTTTTAGGTCATAAACGTGTCCTTTAAACAACTTAACTCGTTAATGCGCTTAAGAACTTAAAATAAAAACCCATAATCCCTTTCAACAAGCCACATCTGTCCATTCTTCCGGAGGTCTGTAGGTTTCTGCCTTGGCACACAGTGGCACCTGATTACCCTCTCGGGGCACATCGGGGCACAGTGCTGTACTCCACATGTTTTACACCAGCTGCTTTCGCTGAATGCAGAATCACTGTACACTTTCCAGACATACCTTACATGTACTTTCTTTATGCTATTTCATCCCTTTTTCATAGGTCTGCCTTTCCCTGGTCATCCATCTCTTCCTTTATCCCCCAATCACGCGATGAAAACATCGATTATATCGCTGCGATCAGGGGATTTCCACGGCAAAATTCACTCCTCAGATGCAAGGTTTGGTGTCACAAGACAAAAGAAAAACAGCATGACGTTTCCCTCAAGGAAGATCTAACTGCAGCATGAAGAAAAACCCGGACCATAATATGGGGTCTCATTATGCGTCTACTTATTCCTGCAGAAGAAGTGAGGTGTCAGCAGCAATTACCCCGGGCTGTCAAAAACCGGCCCGGTTGTGTCAGCTTTGGACTGCATCTCCCAGAAGCACCAAAGAAGCCACTACAGGGAGCATAAAAGGAGTGATAAATGCAGGAATTGGTCACTGTGAAAAGCCCATCCAGTACGCGAGGGGGTAAGAGTCCACCCAGTTATGAAATTAAATAAATTAGACTTAGACTTCTGGGCCGGCTTTGTTCTGGAGAGATGTCTGGTATTATCTTTGTCTACTTCTGATGATTTTTGAAAATCAGAGTTAGGGAGAGTATTTCTTGTGTACCAGCCCTTTTCAGACTGATACTGTGATTCCTTTTTAGTTGTTCATGCAGATGATGAATTTTATTCATATGCTTTTTTCAGTAGAAGGTCAGGTCAAGCAGCAGAATATGTAAAAGTGATATTTATCGAGGAATCAGTCATTCCCGTTGTCCCATCCATCCATCCATCCATCCATCCATTTTCTAAACATTTTCCCGGGTCAGCAGGTATCCCAGGTGTTTGTAATTTAAGCAGCGTGATGTGCGCATTAAAGAATAAGTGTTTTGCTGTTTGCACAGCACTGTGGAGAAATGGTTTTGGGAATGTTTTTGTTACTGTAATTTTTTGGTATTGTGTTTGCATTTCATGAAGTATATTTATGAATCTAGAAAGAATAGCATGGGCTTCTAATATACAGTTAATGCTGTTCGTATGAAAAGCTTGAAAAATTGGCTTCAAATAGCTTTTCTGGGGAAGTTAATGGGGTTCAGTGAGGTATCTCGCTATCTTGAAATCGGTTTTTCAGTGAACAACTAAGAAATATAACTGAACTACCGAAAAATATATAGGTTGGTGTACAAGAAGCACATTTATTTTAATGTTTAAGTATTTTTAAATATTTATATTTAACTTATTTAGCAGGCAATGCATAGTTCAGAAAGCAGAGTCAGATAGTGCCTGGAGCAAATAGGGGTTAAGGGTCTTGCTCAAGGGCTCAACTGTGATTTGAACCTGCAATCTTCCAATGGCCAGCACAGTACCTCAATCCAAAGATCCAAACACTGGCCAAAAACCTGCTTTGGAATATTGGGTCCATTCAGCATTGGGTTGATGGATGTATTGTGGACGTGGATCTGTCTTCTTCCGTACTGGGTCATGAGGAGTCTGTAGCCAACCCAATCCAGGCTAGATCGCATGGAGGAGGAGTTTGTGTGAATTTTACATATGCAAATATGTTCTGAAGGCAAAATGAAGAATAGAGGAGACAGGACCAATACATCTGATTGGCTAGCCCTGCCTCCTCTAGTTGCTTGGTCCCACCTCCTCTACAATCTGATTGGTTAGCTCTCTGAACCAATCATTTATCTTTCTGCCCTCAGAACATTTTTTTGTATAAGTTAAACTCCAACAAGGGTTGAGGAATACCCAGCAGAGGACGTCAGGCCATTACAGGGTGTTCATAAACAGACATACACACACAACACACACTAACCCGCTATGGGCAATTTAGAAATATCAATTCACTTCATGGTCTTGGAATGGAAAGAAGAATTGGGTGCACCAGAGGACTCAATGGGATACTATGCAAAACCAGGAGAACATGTGCATTTCACACACAGAGAATCGGGATTCAAAACCTCAAAGCCTAGAGATGTCATACACTCTTTCTATATATACACTCTATATGTCTGAGTTCTCTGTTCAGATCTTTGTCATTTTGGCACAGAACTCAACTATTCCATAAAAGGAAGAATGTTCTGATAAACTTCATCAATCATGTAACATTTCTGTTACCCATTCCAGAACAAGAAACCCCTACACATGTCACAATGCATACATCACTTTGTTAACGATTCCTTTTTGATTGTGTTGTTGAAAAAATGGAAACATTCCAGAATTTCTTTGGGATTATCAATACAGGTAGTTAAAAAATCAAAGTGATGTTTGTATTTATAGCGCTACTGCTGTCACTTTGTCATTATTTGTCTGAAAAAGAGGAACTGCGATGAAAGACTCTACTGTGGGGAAGGTGAACATCGCTGATAAAGGACTGGCAAGGGTCTGTCCTCGCGGTCTCCTCCAAGCTCAAGAGCGTGTTTAATGCTTAATGCTGTAGCCACTCTCGGTTTTTGCCAGACATCGTGCTGAACAGATGTTTCAAGAGGGAATAGGAACCGACTCTACCATTATATGAAATGAAATTAAAGAATCTCCAGCTATTTAGCTGCAACCATGCCTGCAAATTGCTTGATTAAAGGTTCCTATAAATGTCAGATGGCAGAGTTATGCAGAATGCTATTTTTTGTATGTTGCCTATGGGGTTACTCGAGTTGAAAGTGATACACTGAGATAATAAGTAGCTAGTTTACAGCAAGCACTACAGTTGCTCTCGTCTGCACTAAGTATATTTAGAAACACATTACAAATATGCACTTAATAGTACTGGATTTTTTTAATGACGCTGGAAATCAAGGTCGATTGAGTAATCTACTGGAATCAAGCATAAAAACAGAGACTGCAAAAATAGCCAAATGCTATGTTAAGTAAAAAGTACAGCTCTTATGTGGGTGATTTTTTTACGACAATGATCACTGGTTTCGGTAAGGACCTTGGATGGTGGAGAAGTGCAGGTGACACTGGATACATGCATACATACAGTGAGGAGCAGCACAGCACTGGCAGTCCAGTTAAACGCTCTTTGGGTCCATAGGACAGACTCAGAAATAAATCACTACCCTTCTGTCAGTTTAGGGACCTGGTGAGAGATACAGGAATACCTAAACGGCACCTTTATAATTTGAAAGGAGCCCCAGTCTGGTCCTTAAAGATGTATATTATGTAAAAATAGCTGGGAAAATCCACAGAAAATCCACTAGGGACATTTATGGGGGGGGGGGGGGGGCTGCAGAGCTAATGATCAGGTTGGCCTCTCTTATGCCCCCTACCTTAGAAAATGCTAGAATCGCCCCTACTCTACACTTTACATCTGAAACTTCGATAACCTTAAAAACAGCTGCCATGACAACTAAATTCTTGAGCTACACAAGATTACTATCTGCTCTTGCTACAAAAATTATGTCAGGAGTCAAGAGACGTTCAAAAAATGAGACACTGTCAGCATTTAAATATAGGTCATTTTTAAAAGGCACTTTGTGTGGACGACGGTCTAATCCACAAAGAGATCTGCAGATAGGCAATGTGAATGTATTGGTACACATCAGTTACCGTGATACCAAAATGGTATTTTCATGAAGGTTAAAGACATTGTTATCCAATCAGATCCTGGACAGGGGTCACATGGGTTCTGGGCATCCCTGGCCGCAGAGGGCAAAAAGCAGAGGTTACATTCTGGTGAGGATTTCAGCATCACAAGGCGCATGCAGACACACTACAAGCAATTTAGACACCAATAATCCTAACATGCCTTTGGACTGTGGGAGGACGTGACGGAGGCATATGAAGAACATCACAGGGGCTTTGTTTACGTTCACTTTTCAGCTACCTCTAAGAAATTATGACTCCTGACTTTCATCCGTAAATCCTCCTGTATCACAAAAGTATACTCCACCAAAATCTGTTTGCCTTCACTCCTGGTTGCGGCAGCAATATGAGACCCAAGTTCTCATCCTGTCTTGCCTCAGGTCATGTTTGTGCTCGGTAAAATGAAGAGAGAGTGACATGAAAAGAGCATAAAAGAGCACATTCACTTACCAAATGTCTGCAAAATCCCCCCCACCTGCTGCTCCTCATGGGGGTATCGAGGCTTTGTCGTTTTTACTTGGTCTTCTTTGTTCCGTGTGTGCGGAGCCCCAAAACCGAGGCGCGAGGTCCATTACATGTTCTGCTGCCCCGAGTGACCACCTGCATCCCACAATGTACCCTGATCTCCCGGCTCGCGTGCTGCGCCATAGAAAAGTCAAACTGGCATCATAAGTCGACTCTGCTGATAAAATTAGGGCCCAAATTGACCACCTCTTTCAGCCTTTCCTTGAAAGATAAACTTCAACAGGCTTCGTTAAAGGGAAACAAAAAAGAACGTCTTCCAAGGTAATAGATTTTATCGACCGGAGCATGACATGGTAAAATTTCAAATCATGTTAATAAGCCAGTGCCGATAACTTCTTCATAATAGTGTTACAGTGCTGGAGTTTAAATTAAAAAGCAAGATTAATAGTTTTAAGCAATTCTCAATTGACTCAGTCGTTTGAAAGAAGTGTTTAAAGACACAGGTGAGAGTTTGCACACGAATGGGGCAGGGGTGACATTATGCTCGTGCGAGGGGGTGACACCTTACACTTAACACGTCCCCTCCTTACACTCTGTTTCAGGGTAAAAAAGGGCCGAGAAGGGATTGTGGTTTGTACCTCACTACAGTCACTTAGCATTTAAAATATTTTAATCTACCTCATTATCATAATGAGCAGTGTGCAGGACTTGGCTGAAAACATGTCAAAACATTCCTCATGATGGATTTCAGTTGCCGCGATGAGACCAGAATGCACCCAGTGATAAATTACTTCACAGCACTGAGGCTTTATTTTTATATCTCATGAAGTAAAAAAGAAAAAGCAGAAAAATGTCCTCTCGTCTCATTCAAATCCGGAGAGAGGTATAGCATAGTCTGGGAATTAATCTGATCTGATAACCTGGCAATTCTGACAGGATTTTCTTTTGATTCGGAGAAAACAATAGACCGGAGGATATTATCCGACGGCAGCACAATAAAGCATATTTGTCATGGTAGTTGACATCTGCCTCTAATATGATGTTTCCCGCCACTCCTCTGATCTCCATCCGACATAAACATAAGCGTGACGTGCGTGGCAGATTTTTTTTTTATCAAAAGTCTCTTATGATCTGTAGGGCGCCGAAAAATAAATAGAAAGAAAGTCATTGGGATGCAAGTAGCTATAAATCAAAATAATACTTATTCCAGGAAATGGATGCAGGCGTGCCGTTGGCCTTCACTCTCAATATGTCACATGTGGCTTTTTCTGATTTGACTATAAGGAATTTTTCAGCATTGTGCTCCAGTGCTCCCCAGTGCTCCTTTAAAGTAAGAGTGAGATCCAGTACCGAAGAGTGTGTGGACTTGGCCTCACCCTAATGATGTTTCCCGGTTCATCCCAAGAGTGATCCAACAGCCACTCCAAGCCTGCAGTCACTATGAGCTGAAACAAAGGTCTGTGGGAGTTTTACTTACACAAAATTGTTCTGAGGGCAGAATAAATAAATGATTGGTTCAGAGAGATAACCAATCACATTGTAGAGGAGGTAAGCCTAAGCGACTAGAGGAGAAAGGACCAAGACATTCAGTGGTTTGGACCCACCTCCGTCACAATCTGATTGGTTATCTCTCTGATTTTTCATTCTGCCCTCATAGCATTTTTATGTAAGTAAAAACAAAGAAAACAAAGACAAAGCTAGTTTTCTGTTTGGCTTTTGTTGACATTCCAGTCTCCAATACTCCCCCATAGTTTGTTTTTCATCATACAAAAGCACTAATGTCACCTTTAAAGGGCATCTTGAGTCCCTCTGTGAAATTAAAAAAGAAAAAATATATTTATTTTTTATAATATAATAGAGGAATGTTTGTGTAATATACTGAATTATTGAATGAGCTTTTCATTTCTTAAAAATATGAGTGCATTTGATCAAACCTATTTGAATTCAGTCCCTGAAGTGTTACTAATCAATACTACTAATCAATACTACAAGTATACTTCGGAATGAAATGTGAGTGTGGCTTCACTCTGTATTTTGGACAAGATATGAATTCACAGTATTATACTGGCAATTTTTTTTTTTTGTTTTATGGATCACGATAGGGAAAAATATTACCTTCTATAGTGAAACTGGTGAACGGATTCAATTCTTCATCGAGACAGAAAAGAAAAGAAATGATTCTGTTCACTGCGGGTGGTGTCGATAAGACCTCAAAGACTCTCCTTAATTAGACCTCGTTTGGGAGACAATGCGCATAGCTGGCAAGTCGAGTCACAAAGATGTTTGAGAGGTTTGCTGTAACGCTGCAATCAGTTCAGAATTAAGCTGTCAGGGTGCATATCCCACTTGACCTAAAAAAGGGGGAAAATGGTTGCTACTGGGCAATTATCCCCCAATTTCCGCTGATTCCTCAGTTAACGATTCTGTGCCTGCCACAGACTGGCTGATGTGCCCGTCGCAAACTTACATAGCCATCAATCAGCCGTCTCTGCACTGAGGCTAACATGGAGCCACACGGCACAGCACAGCACCAGCCACAGGACCTGGTGCAGCGAGCAGCTTCTCCCAGGCACCTAACAGGCTCCAAGGGTCCCTCATGCATCATCCGTTGTCTGTTCAGGAGGCCCCATCGGTATCACGTATCAGGTGACATTCTGCTCCATTTGTCCTGCACCCAAACTCCGCCCCTAGCCATCATCAGATCCCCTAACCCACATTAGGTGCTTACTATGCTTAGTTAGTGCCTCCTGGCACCAGGCTGTCCTCTATAGTTCTTCAAATCCCCACGAGTCCTTCCAGGTCAGAGGTGTGAGGAGGAAAGTGCCCAAACACAAAGAGTCAACCTGCCTCCAGCTCCCTTGCAGTAACTACGGCTGACAGAGCTGTAAAGCACCTCAGACTAATTCTGCTGTGAAGGCATGATCTTCACATTATTTAAGCTACCATAGCCGTGGAGTCCGTCCTTCTACATCGTCGGCTTCTATAAGATCCCTTTCGACTCCTCTTCCCTGCTAATGTACAGTACCAGGCAAAAGTCTGCACACGCTAAGCCGCCTACAAAGGAGAGCGACAGCGTCGCTTCGCATGACCAAACCACCAGGCCTAAACACAATAGAAATGGTTTTGGAGGAGTTTGAACAGAGATTGAAGGAAAAGCACCCAATGAGGTTTTAGACCAGTAGGTCAGCCCAGTTCCTAGAGCAACTGAGGTTAAGGTCCTTGCTCAAGGGCCCAGTGGAGGCATCACATTACTGACCCTGGGATTTGAACCAGCAACCTTTGAGCCCCAACTCACAGAGCTGCCCCCCAGCATATACATTTATTTTTAAAATACTTAAATACTTTTTTTAAATACTTAAATTATTTTTGGTCAGGGCATAATCCACATATGTTATATTATAGTTTTGATGTCTTTATAATTATTCTAAAATGTAGACAATAGTACTAATAAACCTTTTTATGGGTAACTGAGTCCAGACTTTTGACTTGTACTGTGTGTAATTTGTAACACGATATTTTGTCTGACATGGTTCCATAGGAACTGTGAACAGAGTAGATTGCCCAAGGCAGAAGGATGCACGGGCTTTGGAATGGAGGGCTTGTATTGCAAATTCGGTCTAATACAGGCGATGATTCATCTACCAACTTTCAACATGCTGTCAAGTCAATCTAATTTTAACAAAGTTAAAACAAAAACTTCTCCAGAAGCGTTTCTTCGGCTAAAGCACTTGGCAGAAGTTTGACACAAGTCAGACATGGAAACCATGCAGAGAGATATGCATATCTGAGGAATATTCACGTCGATGAACGATACCATGTCAGCATACAACAGCACACTGCTCATTTTCTCTGGATCATGGTGAAACATGGACGGTTCAGGTTGCTGTTCTGCAGCAAACAGATGCTCTTCTTGGTAGGGCATTTGATTATATTCCTCTGCATAGCTGCTTTTTTTCACCATTGAGTCTCCACTAGCTGTCAAGCAAAGATTATTTCAGGTTTTTTTTTTTGTTTGTTTTTTTCCCCACCATGTGGCATTTCAGGAGCTCAGCTACTAGCTGGATAGGCTAATGCTTTAGCCAGCAGGACATCTCAAGATGCTCATTAGTGAGCAACAGGCCCCAGTTGGAGAAAATGTGAATTTAAACCCAACTATTGCCTCTCCCCATATTCTATCACATTCTACATCAGCTCTTTCTGCTGGTATAACCCCACCTTCTTGTAACCATCCGTGTGACGGGGGCCTTTTAGCAAGCTGGGACCACGATAGGTGATGTAATGTTTGCAGTATGGAGCGATGGGGGGGTGGGGGGGGGGTTTCAAAACCCTCAGAGAGGTAAAGCCTGGAAAATCGCTACTAAAATGTTACCCTTCCGGTGCCCCCATCGCAGTACATTAAGGTCATGTGATGAGTGGCGTGCCATCGTGTCACCGCCTGTTTTCTCAGTGGCCCTCATACCACAGGTATCTCAGCCCCGGTTGGACGGAGCTGGACGCCATAGCAACGCAAGCCCCACCGAACAGTCTGCTCTAAACCATTTCACAACTTCCAACATTTGTCACTCCCCCAGAGGACCACGACTCTGTTTGTATGCTGGCTTTCATTCCGGCCTAGTCCCTGGTATTAATTGCTTTCTTTAAGTCGCTGGTCTTCTGTATTCTTCATAACCAGAGATTCCCTCAACATCAGGCAGGTAAAGATGCAGTATAACAGTCATGTGCATACGATAACTAAATGCATTTAATCATCTGTGGCAGAAGAATTTCAGTGTGTGCCCCAAAAACTTGAAATTATATACCATTAAAGAATGATACATGAAAATGATGCAATTTAGATTCAGCAAAGGTCTATATGTACGCTGCCCTTCAGGAAGTCTTACCCATCAGCCATCAACCTTTGAGCCAATCAGACAAGAGGTAAAATTATAACGCCCATTTGAATGGCCTACTTATTCCTCCGCTTAATCTTCTGCCTTCTCCTCTCTACTTACAGCGATGACTGACTCACCCGAATCTCCTACCAAGGGACCCAGCTGGGCTTCAGCCTGTTCCCGACACTCGCGGAGTCGCCGTGGAGATGCAACGCTTCCTCTGGCCGCCTCACACTCCGCGAGCCGAGCTCCGTTCATTTCCACGGCGACGGGCCCACACCTGAAATACCAGCGTTTCCATTCAAGCTCGAGCGCCTTGCCTTGTTCTCGGGTTCCCCTGTAGACTTCTATCAAGACAAAGACAGCCATGAGCGCCTCTGAAAGATCCCGATTAGGGGGAATGCATGTACGGAAGGGGGAGGGGGAGTCAGACATTGTCCTCTCCTCTTCAAGATACTTAACAAAAGCAAAAGACAGTAGGAACAATCAACTTTAGGTCTTGAATCAAGGAGCAAACAATCAAAGTCAAACACCCTGGGTTTGGAATAAGATGAGCTAGGAGAATTTTTAATCAACAGAATTGGAGAAACTGGGGTAGCATGGTGGTGCTGTGGTTAGCAGTGTTGCCTCACGCCTCTGGGACCAGGGTTCAAGTCTCTGCCTGGGTTACACGTTTATGCACGCTGTCCCCATGTTGTTGTGGGGTTTTGTCCAGGTTCTCCAGTTTCCCCCCCCCCAGTCCAAAGACATGCTGAGGCTAACTGGACTCACCAAATTGCCCGTAGGTGTGCCTGGGTGAGTGTGCCCTGCATTGGGCTGCTCCCCCCTCCTGGGTTGTTCCCTGCCTTGTGCCTGTAGCTTCCAGGATAGACTCTGGACCCCCCACGACCCAGAAGGATAAGTGGTTTGGAAGATGGATGGAGAATTGTAAAAGCAAACTCAAATCTCACAGATGACTAAAACAGAACAAGAGTTTTGGGACCTCCATCTGACAATCAAACTCCAATGGGCGTGTATGCAAAGACAAAACCAGTTCAGGGAACAATCTCTTCTGGCAGACTCACTACGAGGGTTAATGCAAATGGCAAAATTAATATCTTAATCTCATAGTGATAAGCATGAATGTGCTGAAACTGAAAATGCTAAGGAAACATACAGTACCAGTCAAAAACCTGAACACACCCATATTCATAAAAGGTTTAATTGTAGTATTCTCTACATTTGAACTAATTAAATTGGAAGTACAAGATTTGTATGGCAAGTCCAAGTCACTGACGATCACGGGAAATTTTTTAGAACCCTCCCCCACCTCGGCAAATTTAAGCGAGCGGGACTACCCCGGTCAAAAGTCTGTGCGTTGAGTAAGTGGATGGGGAAGATGGATGGATGGATAGATGGATGTTCTAAATTTAAAAATGAAATGCTGTTGCATCACTACCAAGCTGCCCTTCTTGTCCGGCCGTATTCACCTTAAAAAACAGCCTTCTGTGAAAGTCACAGCTTTGTGGCCCTGTTTCAGTTCGTCGCGCTCTGGCCAGCAGCGGTCCCTCCGCGTACTATGCTCCCTTATCCCCCCCCCCCGCACCCCCCGTGTCCGTAACCTTGGAAGTGGATACCTGACCGGCTCCTGGCAGCACAGTCAGCCATCCCCCCCCGGTAGGCTGAATGCGCATCTCTTCGTCACGGGTGCGGTAATGGCTACAAGTATCCGACAGCCATCATTACCATGCAGTCAAGAGGCCCTTTGAGAATATCACGCCGCACACAGAAAATGACTTTAAAATCTCCCGGGCTTTTCCGGATCCGCGTTTATCACTCATAGCCGAGGGTGTGATCGAGAGCTGGAATGACTGACCCGGAAAGGCGCTTTAAACGGACATAGCAAGCATTTGCGAAAAAGACCCGGTCACCACCCCCCCTATCCTGCAGTGGGCCGGCGCAGAATGATGTTTTCTTTTATTTGGAGTCATGACACATGAATAACCGGTGACACACGCAAACGACCACATCCAGACGCTCTGCACGCCAGGGGGATGGGGGACGGGGGGACGGGGGGGGGGGACGGGTGAGCAGGACTTAATTGCCGCGGCTGAAAATCCATCCACCTCAAAACTGAATTATGGCCAATTTCACAAATTACCACGCGTCACGTAAAACGATAAAATATGATTATTTTGCCCGCACCTGGCAGCCCAAGTCCAAAGGACAGCATTGTTAGATCATCCTGTCACCAACGCCCCCCCTCCTCCACAACCTCGCCCGACGATGTAACAACCGCCAATGATTTATGCTAAAAGGTCTTTGATTATAAGAGTGAACACAGATGATGGAGAGCAAGCTTTGCATAGAAATGGCTGTTTTCCCATCCGCTTGATGGCGATTTAGATGGGAGACCACACCGGCTCCTCGTATCCGCGCTCTCAAGGTTGCTCATCACTGGTCCAGACAGTGAAATCTAAGATCTGCGCACAGACGAAATGTAAAGGTCTTCTTAGACTTTATTACATTACTTCTGCAAGGAAGCTTGTCAACTCGCAGGAAAAACGGTTCTTTGTCAGAGAAATTAGACTTTGATAGGGGACAAAGTTTAAAATATACAGTATATATATATATATATTTTTTTATTTGGTGGATGAAGGGAAGGTAACGGTGAGAGATGAAAAAAGAGGGAAGGACGGAGAGAAGCAAACGGCTGAAACTGTGATGAATTGAAGACGAAAAACTCTAGGATGAGTCCACAAGTTCCAGCCTGTGGTCAGCTAAAGGTCTCCGCTCCGAGGCATTGTGGCAAAGATGAAGGTATTTCTGAACACTAATTAAGTTAGCCAAGTCACCGGCTCCAGTACTAGAACTCACAAACACAAATGTGATAAATATACAGCATATGTTTGTTGCTAAGTTACAGTCTATTCACCTGTATATCCATCTATATATATATATATATATATATATATATATATAGAACTCAAAGTGCATTGCATTTTAATTGTGGTATAGTAGTTTCCCTGGTAATTGCGATCGGATGGTGTTAAGACATGTTACGTTCCGCTTTAAGCCAAAGAGAAACGTACAAAAAATGAACAGATTAAAAAAGAAAAGAATGCACCAAAAATCCCTCACAGCGATCTGCCAGACACAGCGAGCTTGACAAAATATTTCCCAGTCCATGTTAAACAAGTGAAAAAGAAACAAAAACACAGAGCAGATAACACCAGAGGGCTGGTTAAAAATGACACATGCATCTCCGTGGCGGGAAGTTAGGAGATGGGGGGTGAAAATCACTCATTCACAAATAAAGGCCGAAAAATGGATGAGTATTTGTCTTGACACACTTGATCTGAAGAAGTACGTCGAAATGAATTACTTACCATTTGGATTATGAATGAAACTGTATTAGCACCCATCATGGAGGCTGTGCTGTTCAGGGACAGGAGTGTACTGTAATGTATTATGAATTTGCAGTTCACTAAGCTTGTCCTGTGATTGAAAGAAAAAGCACTTTGATTATCAGCATGTCTTGAAATTCAGTATTACGTAGGTAGGTGCTTGTCCAAAGAATATCTCCACTTCCTAAGTGAAATTTTCTACCGATTTGTGTCACCCCTGATTGCTTGATGAGGTTTTCACAGGAAGCTGGGGGACTATTTTGGTGAGTGCAGATTACTGCCAACCAGGGGTGATTCTAGGTTTTTTTTTTAAGGTGGGAGGACATAGGAGGGGCATTGACAACCATATCATTAGCCAATCATGTGTTTTGAGTCTGTGAGTGACAGGGGAGGGGCACTGTGGGGGGCCAATCAGGTTTCAGCTGTGGCTAGCATCCCTGTATACACCCCTGCTGCCATTGGTGCCCACCTTAGGTGTCCAGCGGGTCAGGAGTCATTTCAACCACTACTGTAATCATTTCTCCAGAGCCAAAATGGCTGCCTAATACAGCAGCCTAATATAGCAGCTGAACCAGCAATACAAAACTACTACAGCACGTGTGTGTTGCCGCAAGTTGAAGAGTAAATGCAAACAGATGAACTATGTTGTTGATTTCCTTTTGTAAAAATATAATTAATGTTTCCTAAGGAATCCATATAAACGTATTAATGTTATTGAACATCGATCATTCACTTGCTCTGCTCTGCTGAACTGTGAGACTAATAAAACTATTCATACAATTTCTGATGACAATCACAAGTGGTATTGATTCTGTAGGATAAAAAAGATGGCTTACATCTTTTGAAGGCATTTCATATATCCTCGTGGTGTAGACTTTTCACTCACTGTTGTTTTGTTGGTATCTGTATGTGTTATACCAGAATAAGGCCATTATGTATTTACTGGAACCAGTTCAAAACTGGGGAGTGGAAATTGGTCAGAAACCAAGCCAGAAGCCTACATGGTGTCAGAGAGTGAACGAGAGAGACAGGGGAAGAGAAAGGATTTAATGAGCACAGTGAAGCTCCGAGCCGGTGTGTGTGTGTGTGTGTGTGTGTGTGTGCGCGCGTGCCTGACAGAGCACGGTGGTACCTTTCTGTGTACACGCCGTTCTGATCAAAGACTAAGGTTAGCGTCGCCCTCAGATCCGATGCCACCTTCTGCTGATGACAGTCTGCTTAGGGCTCTATCTCCTGTGTCACACAGCTGCGTCGCAGAAAGTTCCAGAGCGCCCTACCAGCTCCGGGGTACAGTGCAATAAAAGGAGGCGGCATTCTAGGTAGAGATGTGGGCAGACGGCACCTCTCCATAGCCGCTGAATCGTGGCGTCTCTCTGAGGAGGATTCTGGGATGGCCTAATTGGATCCGGAGTGGGCTCCTCGTCTCCGCGGTCAGTAGCGTGGACACCACGGCTGAGGAAACATACTTCTGTTCCTGCCACTCGTCAGCAGGGACACGGAGCACGGTTTGGGGTGGGGTCAGATCCCGTCAGCTAGAGTGACACGTGGTGGCTGCTGTGCCCTCCGGTGCTCGCCTCACCTTGACAGCAGTTGCTGGATGAGGGTTTATCGTGCGGAGCGATTAGAAAATGAGCAGCGAGCAGCGATTAGCCAAGGGGACGATGGAAGCACAGATGTTATGGATTTAGGGGTGTTGGTAAAAGCAACCAAGCCCCTTGACAAAATGTCAGCTTAGGCTCCCTGGTCAAGTAAAATTCAAGGGCCCCTGTAGGGTGCTGGGCCCCCTGAATCTGCCAGGGTATCCATGCCCCTACTGTGGCCCCTGTAGGGTGCTGGGCCCCCTGAATCTGCCAGGGTATCCATGCCCCTACTGTGGCCCCTGTAGGGTGCTGGGCCCCCTGAATCTGCCAGGGTATCCATGCCCCTACTGCACCCCAGCTTGGATTGACCCATAGCAAGTAGTTTTAACCCTTTAATCCCTGGACTATACCTCCTTCCCAAGAGCATGAGGCCACTCTGATATTTTACATCACTTCCTCTCTGAACCTTTAGAAACACCCAAGCCATATAAACTGGACTGGCCCAATTATTCGCACAGGGCAGCACTTTTAAAGAGCTCTGCGATTCCTTTCGATGCTTCACTCTCATTGTGAGCAAAAGCACCCAAAGACCAGCTCCACAAACTCCCCACCCCCCCTCGGTTATAAGTCGGGGTGCTGCAGTAATGTCCTCCTGTGACATCCCGGTCTTCTGATGGGATTATGTAAAAAAATACAAAGCAGATGGATGCAGGGCTGAATCGGAGAGAGAACATGAGAGGGAGACAGAGAGATTTAGAGCTATGAAAGGCAAACAGATTTCAAGAGAGGTCACATTCATTAACCATTCAAGAAACTGAAACTCTCCAAAGGCATTACTTAAGGAAAAGTAACACTGCACACATCATCTGATCTCTGTTAAAGGAGTAACTGCCCTTTGGGGTTTTACTTAGAGAAAAATTCTGTTTATGTAACGTATAGTTCAGTGGGTTTATGGCTCAAGGCGCCTGATTGGCCCATTAAAGTCAGGTGGCTAAAACAACTGCCAATCATGCTGCACGACACCCAGCCTGGGGCCTGCAGGCATTTGACCCTCTTAGTATTGAAGATGTCGCACACGAGTGCATTTCACCTGCCACTTACCTGCTTTAATCAAGGACACAGTGCACGCCTGTTTTGGTTTTCTTTGATCGTAATGAATTATAGCTACAGGATGAATCATGTGTGGAATCGAGGAAGGAGGGGACGAGGGGGGCAGCTACAGAAGAGGGCATCCTGTGTGGCGCGACACTGCGCAGACGTAGCCATGCGCACGCCCCCACACAAGGCGGCGGCGGCTGACGTAAGTGTGGCTGCGCAAACCCCGACGGGCTGGCCGTCACCGATGCAGACGGGAGAAACGGAAGCATCCAGAAGGTTTACAGCCTCTTGCGCAGCGGAGACAGAGACACGGGGAACATGTGGGCACAGTGTCGCAGTAATGTCTCCCAGTTATATAAACCACAATAAATTGGGCGTGGCATAGAGCAGGATGCGCAGATACGCAAACGTAATCTGACAGCGAAGTCGTACACCCGACATCGAGGCTACTTTTGAAATTAATCCTGTGACCTTCTGGTGATGTTTTAAGCTTAACTGTTAATAAGTCTAAGGATGGATACAGGAAGCTGCACCAAATCCCTTAGTTTTTGTAAGCGCATTGTAGATTGGGGTAAATCTCATGAGCTAAATAAAATTTGCACACTGGCATTAACATGAATTTAGCTTAATTGTATGCAGATGTGCAGGTGTCTGAAATTGAATAAAATTGCTTCGTACTGATGCGGTTGGTGGGGGGTGGGGGAGGCGGGGGTCCTCAGTGCGAGGCGTCTGTTGTTCCTAAAGGGATCAACATCCCCTTCCACATCTTGCCCCAACCCCCCATCCGCGGAAACAGCTGGATTCGCTCGCCAGTGTCTCACCTCCAGCTGCTCCTCAGTTTGAGCAGGGGGGGTGGTGAGAGAGATGTGGAGGCGGCAGGGGTGTGCGAGGGGTGGTGTCGAGCCGGAATCGCACGGAGTCGCTCAAGCAGGCGGAAATCACGTTAAGACTGTGAACGCCGTGGCGGTAGGCGCCCAAGGTGGGAAGGTGATACACAGCATTATGATGTATGAGGCTTATAAAGGTGCATAAAACCATAAACGGTAATAAATTACAAGCCCATAAGTCGCCCACTGCTATTTTACTGTTTAGGTCTCATTACGGTTGAATACTCCATTTGGTTTATAGCGGCGGAGAACTACTGAATGCTGTGTCGGTGCTCCGTGAGCATTCCCCACCCCCCACAGCGTTGTGGCCCACGCTGCATCTTCCCATCACCTTACAGCTGGGGGCTGCTTGACCCCCTCTCCTACCACTGACGGGGGAGCCTAAAATCGGCCCCTTCACGGCAAAATCAAACCATCGCTTCACAACCTTATGAGGCGCATAGGAAGAGCAGATGGATGCCAAACACTATACAACCACACTGTTCTGATATGAGCGTTTACGGTTATATAGAAATATCCATCCATTCATCCCTCCATCCATATATCCAACTATCAATCCACTATCCATCCATTCGTCCATACATCCAACTATCCATCCGTCCGTCCGTCCATCCATCCATCCATCCATCCATCCTGCATCGAATGATGTACATTACGTTACATTAATCATTACGAATCTGTGAACTATCCCAGAAATCATTGGGCCTAAGGTAGCCTGTATAGGATGCCAGTCCGTCACAGTATATAGGGACACATATGTACTTTTATTTACTTTCCAACAGCACAGTGTTATGAAGGTTGCTGCTGCTGCATTAAGCAGGTACCGCACCACATCCTCTGCCACGGAAAAGTTATTATTGTGATTATTTCTCGGCCGAACTCCACACAATGTATCCCAAAGTAATTCAACTGCGCACCAACAGCCATTTATAGAAGTTGGATATTGTACTGCGTAGGTAATGTGTCCTGGGAACGGGGCTACGAGCGCGACATCGGGCGGGCGGATAAACAAGCATCGGCGTTGGCTGGCTCCCACGAAGCAGTATCCAATAGCAACCAATTACGCGCCGTGGGGTCAATCGACACCTTGCAGCCGACTCCGCCATTCCCTCTGCCAGCCTGCCTGGGCTGCGTAACCTCTTCATCACCAGGGAGGGGGGGGGGGTACATCCGGCACCTGGCCGCTAACATGGTTATTATGCCGATGGACACTGATGACTGATAACCTCAATGGACTAGTTGAGTTGTGACAGAGGGAACACTGGTTTTGGGTGCTGGGAGGTGAATGACGGCACTGAAGCTCCACACCTATTTTCCATCCCGTCCCCGTTTGATCTCTCGAGGACAGGAAGCGGTGATTTAGCCCCATTGCGATGGCTGCTGTGTAAATGATGTTCTCCGTCATTTACAACTCTTTTATGGGTGAATAATATTATATACTTTTATTTATGTTTGTTTGTTAATTGATTAATTAATTTCCCAAGTGTTATCCCTGCGGTGGCTGCAGAGAGGGTCAAGGCGTGCACACTGGCCTGCCCCCCCCTCACGTTTTCCGCGCTGAAAAGCCCCCTAAGACAAAGACTGCTGAAGCCAGATGGGTGTCATGGGGATGGAGCTCCACGGTAAAAGACACTCCTCCTGCTCAAAAACAGGCCCCTCGAGTCCCTCCCCCAGCAAGACGTCCTGGCACCCAAAGTGCATCCTGGCCTTTTTTCTGACATTCTTATATATTCTGATGGCACAGACACACAGGCAAACCTGTCGGGTTGTGAACTAGGATCCAGTGCTTCCAGATCCTGTTTACCATCCCCACCCCCACACGAGAGTGTGTGTCTCGGGACCAGAAATCCCAGTCCAGTTCTAAAGCTTCTGGTTATAACAGTGTGACTTTCCAGTCCCAGCTTAGGCATGAGATGAAAAAGTGGTTCTATGGGCGTCTGCTTAACAGTGGATAACTTGCTCTCAAGCTGGTAACTTCAATAAACCTTTAACACTTCTTAAAGATGTCACAGGGATCCTAAGCCCATTTTTTTTACAGACAAATCAGTTAAAATGAAGCAAGCTATTCAATTATATATAAACATCCATCTATTCATTCGACATACATTAGCATCCATCCAATATAGCCCATGATAATGTATCCCATGATAATAAGGGTACTGTATGAGAGAGGGGACACCCTGAATAGCAGTTAAAACATTTTAGTAACACTTACTTGATGGGGCACAAATACTTCCACTGAAGTACAAATCATGAACAAAACATGAATATTTGCTAGAGATAAAGGACACGTCACAATTCATTAAGGATGAACAAACATGAGATCAGTATTGATTTCTTGTTCCTTCAATAGTTCCTTAGTAGTTCCAGCAGTTCAAAAAGGTTTACAGAAATGACAGATGTAGTAAGAGATATAGTAACTGTTTGATAAAACATGTCACTATTCATTAATGATTAAATAACATGAGAACAGTATGTAAAAAAGACTACCCAAGTTTGTGGTTAATTGATACACAAGTAATAGTATAATACTATGTTAATTGTGCCCCGTCAAGTAAAGCATCAACAAAATGTCTATATGAATTTTTTGTACATCTTCCAACTCCCTTCTTGGCAATCAGCAAGGAAATAAGCTTTCACTATAGCTACATTTTCAAAATCGCTCACAAAATCGCTCAACAATTGCACGATCATTCACATAGCATGCTGTTAGGGTGCTGTAGGTCTTTTAGAGATGAAAAATAAGAAGGTAGCACTAACCAACAGATTCCCCTTGAAAGAGCATCCAGTGTTTTCTGGAAAAGGAACACTGCACTTCAAGAAGAGGGCAGGGGGGTCTACGGGTCTACCTCATGTCATCTTACCCTGTTCCTACTTAGTATTTAAGCTGCCCATGTGACCTAGTCAACTTGGCACCCAACAGCATGTCACATGACAAGATAGCCGCCCAAAGACATGCCAAGTGATGACAGAGACGAAGCAAAGCATCAGAATTAATAACGTTTTTGCACAGTGATGCACGCTAAGTGGTCTTTGTGGGTTTCCTATAATAGCAATGTTAGAAGTCAATTCAAGTTAGTGATAGTCATGAGTTTGAAATTAGAAGGGATTGTAGGTGTTAGAGGGTCGTGTAGGTCTCAGTGCCACTCAGGCCTAATCTGTATCCTAGTTGGAAAAATTCCCATCGTAAGTGAATCTCGATTGTGCAGGACAAGCCAACTATGGGCAGACACAGAGTCTGCAAGCCATTACCGGAGAACCGGAGAACAAGCACTACGCACGTCCCCTTTTGTGAACCAATTCCACCTGCCCTTAGGCACCTCCTGAGCACCGTGGTGGGATACGAGCGCACTCTCGGCTTTCAGAAGTTAAGTGAATGAGTAAGGAATGAAAGGCTTGTCAGTCTGCCCTCCCCCCACCGGCACCCACACAGAGCTGTGTGGTGGAGGTAACAGTGGCCAGATGCCCAGGCTCTGTGTGAGCAAAGATTCATAAGAACTATATGAAACAACGATGTGTGAGTACAACTCATAAAGGTAAACTAAGAAAAATAGGAACATTTCGTGAAATCTAAACATATCTCTCCATAGAAGGAGAGACTGGAAGATAGTTCTGCATGAGATATCATTGCTATTTAGGTCACTGACTAATCTGTGCGAGTACATAGACATAGGAGGCTGGCTTTATTCGTGACAGGTATAAGAATTACAGATTTCAGACTATACTTTTTGAAAATACTTAGATACTTTCCAAAACATGCACAACTTCAGATTCTTTTGATTTCTCAGTCTGGAATGGCTAATTTATCCAGTGTCACACTTTGAGGTGAGCGCTCAATCCAGTGGTAGACCTTTAGGTGCCCAGCCGATGGCAGAGGTTCGTGGAGAGTGAAGAGAATGAGAGGAATTTGGCCAAATTGTATTCTCTGAATCTTCTCGGCCCCATCTGCTGACATGGCACATCAGAGATCAAACATTGCTCCCCAAGGCAACTTAATTTGACTGAAGGACCCTTGTGCTTCTACAGTTTACCCTTAATAGAGTTAAATGTTCAACGATGTGAATGGAATCAACTGGGATTTTTTAACAATATTTTCGCATGTCTCATTGCAAAGAAAAAGTTCCAAAATCTTCAAAGAGCCGTGTTTTGATTCTGTACTGTACCTTTAGTGGATAAATTAGTGCAAAATTTACCCACTAATTGGATTCCCTTTTGATGTGTAGTTCAGATATTGAATTATTGATGTAATTATCCAATCTACAGATCACTGACCCGGTTCGACTCCAGAAAATAAGTATTAGGGAACAGAAAACTATACTGTGAGACTTTGAGCGTCGGACTATTGGGGAACTGTCTTCTGATGGTCTGTCTTCGCTGAGGCCACAGAGAGGTCAGCAGCTCTGTGTCAACAAAATCTGAACAAAATCCCCATCTACCAAGAGCTGCAGTAATAAACACGTCTGATTAGCCTGTCCTCCACCACAACAGAGGGTTGTGAGTTTCTTTGTAGAATTTCGGTGACCATTGGGTGGTTCTGCAATTAAGCAAAATTAAGAGTCTGGTACTTGATGTGGCCATACTATTACATACAGACAGATTTGCCACAGTAATGACGACGGATTATTTCTATATATAATGACATCAAGTTGATTTATTGAGACTTCAGATCCTTTCCAGCGGAAAGGGTACTTCTGGTGCATTCCTGGCTCCCCTTTCGTCTTTCACCATCTTGGGTTGGCAGCGACACACACATCGAGTGGGAACTGGCCCAGGCAGATGATATTAACATTCGCCTTGTTTAAGGAGTGCAGGAGGGGAGCCTGACATCTCTGGTATTTGTCACCCTCCAGACACTTCACTGTAGAACAACCGCAGGGAACCCTCTGATTGGGAACAAGCAATTCGTCATGTCAGAGAAATGTAAATATTTCCTTTGTGCCGAGCGCTCGTCTCACAGGCATGTGCGGTGCTGCATAGGCAGCATACTGCATTTCGCACTTCGACCCGGCCGGAAGAGCCTGGAAGCAGCATTTCCTTACTTGCAGCTGATGGATGGACGACAGACCATGACGTGAAAGCTCGGGGATGACGGGAGAAGATGGCAACAGCTCATAAGGCAGGTAGATCAGTGTCTAGAACATCTCCAGGGTGCCAGTCTTCGAAGGGTCACTCATCGTCTTAGAACCACATCTCTCAATCTGTCCAACTTGACACAAGCTCCATGGAACATGCACAGACTAAACATCAAACATAACAACAACGACAACTTCTATCCCCTAACAAGTGCTGAACTCTTAGCAAGTGAAGGTCATTTCCTGCAGAGAACAACCCAGGCCAAAGAATATCAGCTATATTCAAAGACATAATGAACAGCTTGATTCCTAAGAAACACGATCTCCAGCCAGACCGAGTGAGGACCTCCTACTGCAGGTGGCCTACCCTGGGTTTCTTGTAACCTAAGCCTACATTTACTCAATGACCTCTAGCTACAAAGAGTGCTCCCAAGGCTAATGCTAATATACAGGGAAGAAACAGCTGAAGAAGGCTACTTTTAGGATGAAATAAAAAGTTGGTGGTCGAGAACCTTCAGTTGCACAAACCGAGACACTGCACATGTGCCTTTGTGTCTCCCATAGCAACGGTGAGATCATCGCTGTTTCTCAACACCTGTGGGGTCCGCAGGTGGCAAAGGACTGTCTGACCTTGAGGGGGGGGGATCTCCACCACAGCCTGGCTCTGCAATCACATACAACTTGGACAAACACCAAAATCCTGGAGCAGAACTATCCACAGGACATGAAAACCTACGCCACATCCAAATCATGCTGGCCCAGAGATCTCTGATCAGGATATATTTATATTTGTAACCCACTTGCACTGACGTCATGCTCCTGAATTACTGTGCATTGTGTAACCCTGAGAAAACAGCCAGGCTTACTAAAAGACAGAAATCGGAAGTAAGGGAAATATCTGAATTTATATCATTTTGACTAATAAAATGACTTTGACTAAGGTTCAGATGCGTACAACTTCCAAAAGAAGTTACGCTAATGGCTCTCATTCTTGGGTGAAGTTTGGGGAATGGGTATTTCCCAGTGATCCCACAAATCCAGGTGTCTCTCTTCATAGTTGGCGAGGTCGAGCCGCTTGTATCTTTTACCCAGATGCCCCTTGCCTAAAATCAGTGATGTTAATTTGAGCGATGAAACGTCTGTCTTTTTGAATGGGCCCTTGGGCCTTTCCCATCAAAGCCATGCACAGAAATATGACTGGACAGCAGGGCCACTGGCACGCATGCCAGCTGCCCCCCCCCGGGCCCCCATGTGCCGCCTGACGGATGGGGCGTCAGAACAAGCCGCACGCTGTGTGTGGCCTAGTTTGTCATGGTGCCCAGTAGAGCCAACTCAAAGCTAGCATGCAGTATAGGTGAGGTGCAGCCCCACAACTGACATCACCAACTGGGTATTTAAAGCCAAATTGTGCATCCAACTCATTAGTCATCTCAATGAGGATTTCGCCATTGTTACCAGGGGAGGGTTTATATTTTCTGGGGCACTGCTCAAGTCGTCGCTTCCTCCCAGCGTAGTGGGTGCTTTTGGCCAACAGAGGGCTCCCACTCCTCAGGGGCCTCACGCAGATACGTGTTTCCACTGGTGCCAAGCGCCTCCGCTAATGCTAATAGACAGCCTCAAAAAAATTCCTCTATTGAGAGAAATGTTGTTTTTTTTTCTTTTTTAATTTCTCAGGATATACATTTTGTTCATTGGAAACCCTGCAGAGTAGCTGAATCCAGCCATCTTTGTCAGAGTGGCCGTCTTTGGTCAGCTGCCTGGAGTGAGATTTCCAGTTCAAGTCTGCATGCACGTGCACACGCATTCTACTGTTCTACTGTCTTGTAAACAGTATGTAGGGTGTGCAAACTAACCCAACCCTTTTGATGTAGCAAATGTTAGCTTTACAATGGAATAATATAGATTTGCTGTAAGATTTCTCAAGCGAGCATGAGTCTGAAAGTGGGGATGTCACGCCAGATGCGAGACAGTTGGCAGCCCTGCCTTGTTTTGTTTCTATCAAGGACATAACAGAGGGAAAAGAAAACCGCAGCCGCAGCCACAATTTTCCGTTTGATGTGTCCACTTCCTGTTAGCATTGACCAGGAAAGTGAGACATAACCAGGAAAGTGAGAGTCTGGGTGTCACCTTCTGGCAAAATTCAAGCCATTAGAGTTGCAGAGGACAGGGAAACAGAGTGAGCCAGAGTCTGGCCGTGATCCTTCGCATTAGAAGCGTAATTCGGCGCAAATGGACAGGCGGTGACCTCTTACCCATTGTACACCAAAGGTTCATAAAAATATGGTGTCCCAGCTTCCAGAGATCCATTTAGCCTTTATAGCTCTCCAATGACCCGCTTCTGTGCCACTCATATAAAGCGTGACGCTAATTTACTGACGCGGCAATCACACGCTTTGTTTCCCTTGACGCCGGCTGGCCACGTGCTGGATCGTTATCGCGTGTGCAGGCCAGGTAAAGCCTATAGCCAGGCTTAATTAGACAGCCTCGGGGAATCGGCCCTTATTTCTGCTGGATTTGCGCCTCTCCCGTTTGCCGCTCAGTCCGCAGCAATTTCTGGTAATTTGAAGAGAGAGCTCTCTAATTGTTCGGGGATTGTTTGTTAATTGTCGGATCCTCGGCGGTCGCCATGTGTTTTCCGCTAAAGTCGGCCGCGCTTCGCGGTCCTGCCACGCTCCCCGGCCCTCTTTGAACCTCCTCGCGCAGCGTGACCCGAGTTTATTGCTGCAGGTGGCCCCCATTCAGTTGACTCGCCATAAAAGTGACCATGTGACCACGCAGGCTGCTTTAGTCGCCGCTAAATGCAGCGAAGGGCCGTTTGCTGATAAAAGCCCCACACCTGTGCACTCAAAGCACAGGAAGCCATAGTTATGATTAACCAGCCGGTGATTTTGGTCAGTGCAGCTGCAACCGCACCAGTTATTTCCCCCTTCATGAAACAGGACAGATACCATATGTGATCCTGCTAGGCTTTTAAACAAAATCTTACCTCATTTTAAATTACAGATAAAGTTTAGGTAGAAATACAGAGGGAAACCTGTTTTATTGCGATTGTTTTTAAATTCTGTAACTGATTACCTAATAAATGTTACATCACGACAGATTTTTGATAATAAGAGAATATGAACTGATCCATAACGCCCTGATCGAGACAAAAAAAGTTTTTGAACAGGCCCCTCTATACTTTCAGAAAAGCAGACTGACACAAACCAATTGACTTACCTGTAAACAACAGTCCTCTACAATTAATTCACAAGACGCTTTTATCCAAAGCAGCATATATTTGAAAGCAGGGGCAGGGGCAGACTATCCCTGGAGCGATTGTCCGTTAAGGGCCTCGCTCAGGGGTCCGGCAGAGACATCACTCTGCGGACAGTAGAGTGCAAAACGGCGAATTTCTGATCATAGGCCCAGCATCCTAAGCACTGAGCTACAAACCAGCGTTACTCACAAGAACCTGCTCAGAGGGAAGAGCCATGGGAAGGTGGTGAACATCGTGTGTCTGCTTCACCACACACACACACACACACACACACACACACACACACAAGAAAACTGTACTTATATCTCTGTGGGGACCGCCCATTCATTTCTCTGGGCAACACCCTAATCCCAGCAATAAAAACCTTGACCCCTACCCAGCCCTAACCTTAACCATACGTAACCAAACAAAATACTTTTGGCATTTTTTTTTTTATTGGAGTGACAGATTTTTATAAAATGGAATTTCCCTATAGAAATTAATGGAGATTCGCCATGAAGATATGAATACTTCGACTGAGCATGTGTGGTCCAGGTATACATCATGAATGAAAGTTACATTTATATAGTGCTTTTTCGAGCGCTTTACAGAACCAACGGAGAGCCACTTCAGCCACAATTACAGTGTAGCTCCCACCAGGATGATATGACAGCAGCCATTCCATGCCAGTTCACTCACCACACAGTAGGTAAGGTGGTGAAGGGGCAGGAGAGAATTCACCAGTTAGATACAGGGGATGATTAAGAGGCCAGATGTGTTAGGGCCACAGTGGGCAATTTAGCCAGGACATCATGGTATCACTCTGTTTTGAATGATTCCTTGGGATCTTTTATGACCTCAGAGAGTCATGCATGTTTTCAGCATATTGTGGGGAAACCTGGTCCCCGTAATGTAAAAATTGCAAAAACACACAGACATGCACAGACAGACACAGGTGTCAGTTGACAGAGAGATGTCTGTGTCAGGAAACGGCAGAGCAGGACAAGGAGAAGCTGCCATTGAGCTGAATGGAAAAATCAATGCTGTTGCCTTGTATTAATTACACATCAGCAGCAACAGCTATGAGACCAGATCGGCAGGGGGGTGCAGAACATGGGAGATGATCCGTACCACCATATGGGAAACCTCGTCACTGCTCAGACTCGATCAATGCACAGGGTCAAGCATGCCTGTTCATTTCTGGGGGCAGGACAGTTGTGGCCCTGCCCCTCCGCCCTCACATACGGATGATATACCTCACTCTTGGCATGGTGGCCATTGGTTTACAGGAGGGCTGTCTATAAGTGACGGCTCAAAAATCTCATTGTGTAGAGGCCTCAATCATGGGCTATATAAAAATAACAGGCTTTCCCCGAGGGAGCTCTGCGTGTGCGTGTGTGCGAGCGGAAAACACTGAGGATCTTGAAAACCCCCAAAGGTGAGGAAGACAGAAAACTTAAGAGAGAGTGATAGGAACTCCCAGCACTTAAAAAGCGCACTTTAGGACAGAGCCGGCCATCTGTGTGTCATCTAGATGACTGTCCAGCACTAATACTGCATTATGCAAAATGCCAAATCTGTCGCCGCTGTCTTCGGAGGTCAGTTCTGCGCTTTGATGCATGTCTGATGACCGAGGAAATCACTTCCTTTGGATTAATATCCAAACCCCTATTTTCATATGACCATAGGGATACATAAGTGAAGAGACATAGGCAACTTGCATGTAGCAACTACCATGCCGCCTCACTAAAGCAAGCATTAAAAAAATATAGACATTCAGTGAAATGCAAGTTGGCTTTGGAGCATGGAATGTTATCAGCTGAAGTTACGTGTGGATAAAAAGGTTTGTGGGAACCTGCGCACAGTCCACGTTTTCTGTATCTACCGAGAGCTGAGAGGGAGCAAAAATGTGGACGGTCTGACAGGGAGATGGGAGGGAGCAAAAATATAGACCATCTGTAGGTCCCAGAGTACTGGGGTGGAAAACTGTGTTAAAATGTTGGAAAGGTAGAAAACCGAGTGAACAGAATACCTGAAATATTCGGCAGACCCAGGCTTGACTTGTGCAAGCCAAAGCGTGACGCCCAGGTGGTTCATTACAGAACACGTGGAACTGACGTGATCCCAGCACAACAGTCACTGTTTTTCAGGTTTCAGGATGGATGTTCAAACCATCTTAGATCAGCAGTTAAAACACCAGCTGAGGTGACTTTCAGTGTTGTACAAAAAAAAAAAAAAAAAGTTCATTTATACTTTCAGCAGCTGAAATTAAACTTCCTCCAAGCCTCTGGACTGAACACCTTAAATGTGCATTCCAATCCCATTATAGAGCAGAATCTCTAATCCCTAAATTCCGAAACATCTATATGCAGTACTTGTATTACACACTGAAATCAAAAAGACTCGGCGAAGCTTTGGGGTACGTTTGGGAGCCACAGAAACCAAATCAGTAATCCCACAATCCCCTGCTGAAACCTTGCT
>JAODKE010000047.1:8659047-8682151 GCA_026779605.1 Mormyrus hasselquistii | reverse complement strand
ACAAACAAAAAACTGATTTTACGGAAACCTCCCCCCCCCCCGTTTGCGAACCCCTACAAAAAGGTTCCCCCAAAAACCCCCCAACCACCCGGCCTTTGAAAAAAAAAATGCCCCCCCCCCCCCCCCCCCGGAGTTGCGTATATGTTGGATACGGAGCGTTTAGGATCGACGTCCCTGGTGAGGAATGGAAGTCCAATTTAACGGCTCTTCCTTTAATGTTTATGCATGTGTTGATCTCCCCCTGAACTTGATGCTGATCATGTGCTCATGTCTAGTCTTGCATTTCAGTTTCCAGTTTTTGGGCTTTGGTAAGTTCCTCATGGGAATGACGCCCCAGATGTGACCCGCGCTTAAAATTCCATCACTGTCACGGTTTCGCAATTCTCCGTAACACGTTTTAGTAAATGAGGTGCTGCTGTGTAATGCGGTTCAGGAACAGGACTAAGGATTTTTTAAATAATTAAAAAAAAAAAACATTGTCTGGTCAGTGTAACAAGCAACAACAGAAAACCTTTTATATGTCAGCAGTGGGCTGCAGTGAAAACTGCACTTTCTCCAGACTCCTTTGAATTTTTTTAGCCTCCTACCTCGATCTCATTATCGTGTGTCTTCTAATCATTCTGGGTGCGACAGGGAAACATAACTTTTGCTCATTTTCGTCGATTACAGAAAGTTATACATCAACCTGTGATTAGCATAATATTTTTCCCCGGATTAGGGAAAAAAATAAGCACTCCTCTCTTCAGTATTAGTTCATATGAAGCTATCACAGCACATCCATCTCAGATCTCAGACACCAACTGTGGATGGTGTAATTATCCTCGGTGGAGCAGGGACGTCCTCTCATATGAAAATAACAGTATTTAAAGGCAGCAGTAAGAAGAAGCCCTGTGTAATTTTGCTGACACAGCCTTTCCATGCTTACCTCTGAACATTAAGACTGTGCTGAGGATAAAATGGCACTTTTAGTAATTTCAGAAAAGCAGCTGCTTGGAATGGAAGTTCTTGATGGCCGCTGTGAAGGCGTCCCCCAAAGACCGGCCGAGTGCTGTGACTCTCTGTGGGACTCAAAGACCGGCCGAGTGCTGTGACTCTCCGTGGAACTCAGCCATAGAGCAGTGACCCTTTATTTACCCCCGTGGGGAAGCTACGTTTCCCTCTGCTCCATCATGCTCACCATGAGACACACAGACGAGAGCAAGCAGGCTCAGCCAGCAGGCAGCAACCCTGGAGTTGCGGGCCCGACGGGGCAGGCCTGTAGCCAGAAATAAATTGTGTGGGGGGGTCCAGCGACCATACCAATTTTGCAAATGGGGGGGGGGTTCATTCTACATTTCTGTGTGCATGATCAGTAACAACATTTTGAGTAGGGGTTCATACTCATTAGTGTAACACATGGCAATGATGGTATCAGTCTGCAGGGCCAGGATTCAAGACAACGACCTTCCGGTTATATTACCGATAGTGTTAACCCACGTACCACACCAACATTGTAACCTTACCACTCCCTGTTCTGCTGTGGGTGGGGTAGTATATTACGCTGGTCTATCTAAACACCTGTTACTGACTTGTATGTGTCACCCTGCTCGTAGACACAGTAACAGCTTTCTCTTCTGTACATTCCAATACAAGATACCTAATAATAATTCATACTTTATCGATCCCTGTGGGGAAATTCTCTTTTAAGCCTCCCTCAACTTGCTCTTTGTAGAGTAAACTTCCCGCGAAGGGCAGCCACCCGTAGCGGTGCCCAGGGAGCTGGGGGTTAAGGGTCTTGCTCAAGGACCTGCAGACGTGCTGAGGCTGAGTTTGAACCAGCGATCTTCGGGTTACAGGCACACAGGTTTAGCCCAATCCCACCTTCAATCCCACTCCGCACAGGTACATAAATAAAGCAGCGGATAGAGCATCGGGGTATTGTAATCCATGCCTTTAAGGCAGTGTTTCTTGACCCGGTCTGCGGGGAACCCAGACAGTCCGTGTTTTTGCTCTCTCCCAGCTCCCAGCACTGGGTTGAGAAACACAGAGGTGGGCAATCTTACCCAGAAAAGGCCGGTGCGTATGCGGGTTTTCACTGCAACTCCCCAATTTGATTACCAATTAGAGGAATGACTGGCTGAAGAGTCCTCACACCTGGGTTCGAACAGTTAACAGTTTTAACAGTTAAAGGTCACCCCAAAAACTCGCACACACACTGGCCCATTGTGGGAATGGATGCCCACCCCCACTTTAAAGGTACTGAAGATACAGACAACCTTAAAAACCTTGAGGAATTTAAAAGAAGAGCTAAGAACATTTTGTTACACCTCAGATGTAATGCAAGACGTACAAAGGGTTTTTCTTTTGCTGTGTTAGGCCCTCGCTGTCTGAATCACCCGATGTTCCGGAATTATCTGTGCATGTTGCTAATCTGCACTCTTACTTTAGACATCGAAGGCTGACGCTGGGACTGGCTCAGCGAGCGCCGCTCACCTTAAACGCCCCGCGATGAGCTTACAGCCGCCATTATGCATGCAAGCGATCAGTGAGGGAGTAGCTTCATACAGCTGCCGCTGGTTCATTCCGAGAGATTTGCCTTCCGACAGAAGAGCTTCTCTAAGGTCAAAGGTAGGAAACTCTGTTCCTAAAGGGCCCCAGTCTTGGCCCATCTGTAAAGTGAAGTATTTTGCAGTAACGCAAAACAGGAAATCATCTTTCCAGGTATTGCAGGGTAGAAAGATGAACATACAAGCCACTTTATGCTGTACGTTCCCTATTAATATTCGCAGGTATGTTTTATGTATATTTGATGTGTTAAAGTTTATTTCACATTGTTAGCTATTTTTCTTTTAACTTTCAATTTTTTTTTTAAATGTTACCTTTGTTAAAAATGTTTTAAATATATTTTATATCCTTATCTATCCTGCTATTGCTTTCAGTTCCTGTAGAAGTAAACAGGTTAAGATTTTTTGTCACGTAAACATTGCATATTTGACAACTAATTGCTTGAATCTCTCTAGTTCTATTGGACGTTGTGGCCTCTGAGGGTAAGAGTTCACTATTCCAGAAGTTTCCTGCATAAAAACAGGCACCCCCCCCCCCCCCACACCCCCCACCTGCTTCCACTCTACTGCAGCCCACCCCACCGCTGAGACGTTCATGTCCGCAGTTGACCGATGGCAAACAGGTCTGACTGATTCAGTTGCCGTGGCATTTCTCCCTGTCCATGCATCGCAGTCTGTGTGACATTGTGGGTGGGGGGGGGAGGGTCAGGCAGTGCATAGAAGTAGCCATATGTGCAGGCAGGGCCGTTTGCCCCTGCAGATGGCATCTCCTTGGCACAGCGGTCAGTGGCGTCTGACTAGGGAGCTGTCCCAAAGTCTCTCTCTCTCTCCCTCTACATTTCGTCATTCATACAGTCCTCTCATCCAGAACGACTTTACCGTGGTGGCAGGCTGCGTGGTCCCTTGCTGCTTTATCCCCGCGAAGGGTGGAGGTGAGGAGTCAGAAGCCCCGGGGGGGGGTGGGGAGACCACGCCCCGGACAGGACGCCATCCTGCCTTCCGCGGGGCACGCGCCAGCCCACACATGAACATTAATCCGCCCGCAGTTTCAGGAGAGCAAACACGACCAGGGGAGAGATGGGGGGAGTGGGGGGGCGGTGGCACAGACACTGGGACAGAATTCAAACTCCAGATGGTCAGTCTCAGACCTGGAGCCGTAACAGCGCCACCACATGACAGGACGCCTCAAGTGCAAATAATGATACACTTAATGGATCTTTAGTTATGAAATTTTAAACCATACTTTAAGGTAGCGCAGTACTACTTAAGGGTAGAGTTTTTTTTTTTCTTCATCTGAGCAGCTAATTAATTACTGCCTACGCTGGATAAGCCTTTCAGGAGAATCCCGAGATCCTAAAATCGCCGACGTCTGCTAATAAACCGAATGATGCGACGCAGAAACCTGCCCCCTCGTTGTCCTACCCCCTCATTGTCCTGGCCTTCTGCCACACCGGGAGGAAGGCAGAAGGGTGAGCGATCCCCGCGGCTCGCCGTCTGGACCCTGGCCGTCCACGGTGCCCGTCAGCGAGGCTGTTGGCTTCCGTGACAAAGCGCGCTGCTCCAGTTAAGCGCTGTTTGATGGGCGGCGGTGGCGGGGGGGAGGCACGCACCCATATGTCAGTGTATCTGAGAGTCCCCCAGCACTGTAACTCTGAACCATTCGCTTTATGTTTTCTATCCTTCCTGGAAACAAAGGCGTCGCGGATCTGTGCCGAGTGAGATTGAAGGCGTCTTTGGAGCCTTGCATCGTCCCGTTGCGACTTTACCAACGTCTTCAATAAGATACATCATACAGGACAAAGGGCCAGTAAAAGGTGAATCACAAGTTAGTCATCGCTCTTCATTGAGAGAAATGTGGCACTTTCACCGCTTCCATAACAATGAGTCCCAGGCCAGGTGAGCAGTGAAGGAATTCTATCAGCCATAATGATTCACTCTTGTTCCATTCAATTACACCTCATGAAATATTTAATGGAATCCCTCCCCTATTTGCAAAGGGCAAGAGAACAGCTATCTTGGGGCATTTACATGTCAGATCATAGTTAATCTTCATTATGATTCCTAACTGCTGCGTCATTGCTTGAGGCCTCTCGTTGGCTACCTGTGAAGCGCGTGCTGTGATCCGATTGGATGAAATCGGGCACTGCACAGTACAGGATAAGAGCCATCAGCTAAATCTGAGATTCATGTAGTACGGGCAAATTTGTTTGCAAGGTCCGTATGTTAGCAGCATAGCTTGCAATACAAAGAAGATGCATTTTTAATTATGAAAAATTACACTGATTTGTCACAAACTGTTTTCAGTTTGTTATATTGCTAAACAGGGTTGTTACTTGTGTGAGCTATCAGTGCGGGTGCACAAGTGTTTACAAGCAAATCTAGCAACTAGAGAATGTTGATGGAAGGGGTTTAATTAGTGTGTGACTGCTGCCTTTGTGCTGGTTAATATAAGTATTAATTAAATATATTTGAACGCTTCTTACTTTAAAGAGTTGCATTCCTCACCATGCAGAGAACACAAGCAAGGTTCTCATTCCTGAGAAGATCCTGATGGTCTTAGAGTGACAGGAAGCACACATACATAAAGCTAATCCAGTAAGACACATCTGGGACACATCTGCTGTACGGTACAATCTAAAGCTATACCCCAAACATGCCCACCGGGATAGTCTGATAGCCAGCGAAGAAGACTCGAAGACTCACACACTCTTATACACACACTTACACAAAGCACCCTTCATTAAATACAAGCTCAAACTTTATCGAGACTATATCCATGCTACATTTATTGTGCTCTAATGTCACCGGAAGAGTCGACTCAGCCTTCTAAATGCCAAGCGCCTTGAGATATCTGGATGTCCTTTGGCATTTTATTTTAATTTTAATTCGCATCACACTGCAGGAAACAAGTAGTAAACAGAATCAAATGCTAGCTAACCGCGTAAAATCAGTGTAGGTTCACTGTGTATACAGCAGCACTAACTGAATCGTGAGCAATATTATGATATTTTAAATCTTGCCTCATAACGGTTAACGTTAACACTTAGAGTCTGAATTTGTCTCACATGCATCAAGCAAGGCACATGCAATGAAAACTAAACGTCGGTCAGTATATACCTACCCCCCTACACGAACACCCTGTTTATAGCCATGCACAAAACAAGGTGTAAGAGTTGTTCTTTAACAAGACAATAATTTTTTTTTTTTTCCCACCGATGCCCTTGTGGTAAACATTGTGGAAAAGTGTTGTGGTGCTCGCACACGCAGTAAGGTGACATTTTATTTGCACGTCACCATGGTGAACGCAAACCCGGGGAGAAGCTTTCGGCTCTGTCTCCCAGAGGATTTGCTACGCGTCGGGCCTGGGGGATTTCATCACCCTGACAGTCGCTCTATGAAGGAGAGGCGCTAATTGCTGCAGGATCACATGCTCTCCTCTCAGGACCTCTGTCAGCAGGGCGCTGCTGGGGAGGTGGGAGGGGGGGTCTTTCTTCTCTTCATCAGAATGAAAAAACAACAAAACAAACAAAGGCTGTCTCCCTCCCCCACGTGTATGTGTGATAATGAAAACAAGGCCCACGCTATCGATCTGCTCCCTAACCGGCAGCTGCGCTCTGCATGTCAGAGCTTCTGCGGGTGTCCGCCATTAAGGTGATGTCACCTTACGGAGGCAGGACAGCGGTCTGGGGATTTAAAGGTACAGGTGGGTGTGATTTCTAGCTGAAGCTCACATTTGTACTTTTTTTATTATAATCTCTAGCTGCGTGATTTAGCCTACAGCATAGGTCATATAAAACAAACAAGTCAATTTTTTATATAGTTCTTAATTTCATACACTTTCAAAACTATATATAAAAAGCAGCCAAATCTGAGTTTTTCCAAAGCAAACTAACATAAATTGACATTATGGCCCCCGCGTAAACCCCCCCCCCCCCCCCAACACCTGTTCAGATGTCATCAGCGCAATGCATATTCTGTAGTTTACGTTTGCATGTTCACACGTGAACATTTCATATGTACGTCTTACCTATTTCCTTGCATTGCTTGGTCAATGTTTGACAACAAAGAGGCCTCAGGTGAATTGTCTTCCCTACAAATACGAACTAAATGCTCGTAAGCTACATCAGAAGCACCACTACGGACAGAAATAAAGCCGGCTGTATTTTTCTATGGGTGCCTGGCCGCTGATTTAAATGACGACGCTGCTGCTTCGAAGACTTGTGCTAATCGCAGCGAGGCAGGCCCGAAGTCCCTCAGGTTAAGTATTGTTTATTACTATTGGCGACGCCGGGGGGAGTAGAGGCAAAGCCCCGCCCCCCTCGCAGAGTTCCTCAGAGGCACATATGCCTCATGACATGTAATGGGGGGCAGAATTTTGTTTTATAGCATTACCCTTGTGTGTAGCACTAAAAGAATAACAAATGGATCTCTATCCCTTGGGAAACATTGCATAGAGATGCACCCTCACGCCAAGTAACCCCACATGCTGGTGGTATTGTGGATCCTCCATTATTGAACGTTCTTCAAAGTTAATAAATACACTGCATGTACAAGCATGCCTCTGCTGATCTCAGTTCAATCCTGATGCAGAGGAGAAAAAAAAAGACTCAGTTGTACACCTATAGTATTCACGCTGTTGCTGTCATGGAATTATCATGGAAATTGCAGAAAATAACGGTTCCCAGGTTTCTGCATGCAGTTTTGTGTGAAGGTCCCACAAGACTTTGATATCCCTCTTTTTTTTTTTCTCAAGGCAGCTGTAAGGGTAAATCATAGGATCAGAATTCCTAGGTTTTCAAAAGACAATAATACACACAACATCCACTGGCCTCAGTCTATACTTTCAAGAGCTTCCAAGGTCCCTGGAGAGGCACTGATTGAAGTCAAGAAGGAGCATGTAGGTGTCTAAAAGAGAGGATATAGGATCATAAAAATGTCCAGAGGACGTGGGGATGAAATCCACTATCGGCGTATGGTATATGAACGTACATGCTGGTTTTATGTACAACATACGTAGAGCTTTAACCTAATTTTCAGAAGCTGGATTTGGGAATGCAAAGACAGCGAATGACTGAAGGGAAAAGTAGGGGGCTGATAAATACACACAAAAAACTGATAAATACACAGGCCGCGTGTTTGCCAGCAGGTGGGAACCAGGAAAATCGATAAAGCTGAATCCAAGAGGGGAGAATGGAGAAGAAAAGGCCATCAAACTTTTTCATTCAGACGGGCCCACAGTGTACCAAATCATGGCTAACCTCAAAGGACAGACGGTTATTTCCTCATATTTCCAGTAAGAACAAAAGTTCAGGACAAAGTGAAGACCTTTTGCTACGTTCCGGAAACATCCACGGTCAAAGTTTAAAGCTTAGGACCAGGGACGGAAATTGAATTGAGGCGTTGAGCTGGGCCCTGCATGGGTGCTCCACTGCATTTCCTGCGTCACCTGAAACTCAGGGCACTGAGGAAAGGGCTCAATAAAGGGAGAGGGCCACTAAAAGCTACTGAGTGAGCGATCCGGTCGCTCTGAATTACTTCTTTCACAAAGCTCTACAGACATACCCCATTGTGGCTTACGTTTATACCATGGCATTTCATATCTCCAAGGCTGTTGTCAATGGCAACCTAGAGAGCTGTCGACTGTACCATATCCCAAGGCTGTCCATCATCCTGATCACAGCGTGCCAGATTCTCGTGGATGCCGCAGTCCGTCTGGGAGTATCAGATGAGCGTTCAAAATTTATGTTTAACAATACGCGGGATTACATTCTTCACTCTTTCACCTAAGAGTAATATTACGCTCTCCTAGTTTACAGAATTTCAAAGACAGTATAATGTATCCCCTACAGATGATAAATGCATTACCCCTATAATTTAGCACTAAAGCAGGTAGATGCAATGATATTAATGCTGTAATGCTAAGGCAGGTTAAAAAAATGCCAGGATCGAATCAGAAAATGTGGAAATGAGATTTTCAAAATAATCTTGCTGTGGTTACCGCATAAACAACTCTTAGCTCTGCGATGTTTTTTTCCCTCCTCTGTGTGGTTTCCTAATCTCATTTTTAGCATGCATTTATTGTGGAAAGGCTGCTACTTTACCGAAGCAATAAGAGCAGAGCTTTCGATTTGCCTCATTTATCATTGCAGGGCTCAGGTATCATGCTTTTCATATGTGTAAGGCCCCGGTCCAAAATCAAATTTTAACAGATATTTGAGATATTTGTTAAATTCATAACCGCAAGCTTTATATGCCCACGTTATTACCGTCCCATTTCCTGTAACTGGTCATGTTTACCATAGTAATGTATGACATCAGAAGGACAGAAAAACCAGTAAGCCAAGCTTCATAGGCGGGGCCACTGTGTGTGATGGCGGTGCGGCAGAGATTACACTGATTAATAGTTTCTATCTCTGGTTCCTTGTGGACTGTTTCAGAGGATGACTGTGCCTTGTTAGAACTTGAACGCCCCATAATCGAGATCCACAGTATGTCTCCGTTTCACTTTTGGGCTTATCCATCACCGCCGTGCCCTGGGTACGAGAATACCTGGGTATATATCAATCGCCCTATCAATAGCCTTTGTCACACCCCATGCAGGAAAAAAGTCCAGAGCAAGCATATTTAAAAGTGAATTTTATCCTCTATCGACTTTATGAAAGGCTCACGTCTGATCTATGTCCCCTAACGCAGCCAGAGCGGCTCGACCATGTAATCCTGCTCCATCGGGCCGCCGACGTCCACCTGGCGGCGCTCGCCGATATCCGAATCTCGACTTTATCTCCCTCAAAGCCACAGGCAGTCGATGGGCCAAGCAGAATGGCAGAGCAGTGAAAGGCCAATTATTTGAAGGGATGCATGGTCGGCGGCTCTGGAACTCTTTAACCATAGACTGTGGTATGCGTCTGAATGGGGGGGCAGGGGGGGAAAGACAAAGTCGTGTGTACTTATCCGCTTTGTTAGAAGTTCTTGTGAAGCTCCTGCTCCAATACTGCTCACATTTGGACCTGGGCGTTCATTAGAAGCTCAGCCTGGCTACACTTACATCTCGCTTGACAGCATAAAAGTTTGCAACGTGCTATTTGCCTCACTTGTACAACAGTGCCTGCTAAACGTGAAACGTAGATGCGGTGTTTGCTTTTGAAAAACTCAAATATAACCTTGTTTTTCTAAAAAAAGAATATAATTCAGGCCTTCATTAATAAAGTTTTAGCAGTTTGCATTTACTTATTTGTAGGTAATTTGTTTCATGATGTTTCCTCACTGCATTCTTAATGATGCTCTAAGAGTTACTTAGGCAGGGACTTGGGTGGTCCCAACTGCATGGTTCATGTGTTTAGTTGCAGCAGTCTGGATATGTTACAGACAATGGGGCAGTATCTGTGTTCAGGGTATGCGGTGGCAGGCAAGTCAACACACTGCAAGTTCAGAAAACACGTGCAAAACAAAATATGCTGCAAATATGCGAGTCACAACACAACGGAAGTTTCCAGAGGGAACATGAAAAAAGATGGATCATTATGGCTGGGTGGCATATTGAATGTTTACGGTATATGAACACATTTTCAAAACGAGATATAGGATGACACAATACCATTGTTAAAATCAGGTTTGACTAGAGACCAAGAGTATTCCTTCATAGCTGTAAGCAAAACGAGACCTTTGCTCGTGACGTTGCACAGAATCCAAGAATTCACAGGTAAAATCCAACCACTCAGCATCTCACAACGAATCCTTGATATTTGGTTAATTTAAATAAATCATTGCCAAACAACTAACATGTTAAAAATATTGTTGCAACACTTGTTTTATTTTGTTGGAGGCTAATACCTCAAAATAAAGATCTTCCCAGATATTAAGTAGATCGTCATTGGTTTTTAGAGCCACTAAGTTCTAATTTAGCGCATACTGTACCAATTACACGGGCTGCTGTTGTGCTGTTCTCCAGATAGCCAGATGGAATTGTTCTGAGTGAGACATCTTCATGATGTTAACTGATGAATTCATGCTAATTTTAGGTGTGACAGGAGCCCTGAGCACCATCACACTTCTGCTGCAGGTTGGAGATAAGACCTACATGTATCCAAAGCCTCCACATTTTAACAGGTCACCCCTGCGTCGGCACAACTGATTCATATTAAGAGAGGCAGACGTAATTGGAAAAGATGCACCTGACCGGATGTGAAGGCTCCATTTGTGAGGTGGGCCAACCAAAGCAGGCCAAGAGTTGCTGCTCTACAGTTTCTTGTGCATGCCACTGACGGCTGCCCATGGGTGACCAATCAGAGGCCATTTAACCCAAACACACCCTTTTAGCACTCAGTCCAGGTCATCTGATCTTAACTCAACCAATGTATCAGCCACATATAAGAGCAGCACTAATGAAGATCAGTAGCACAAAAGCCCCACAGAGAGTTAACAGTCAATGATTCAACACATATCCATAATTAAACAGAGTTTTTTTTGACAATATCAGCTTGAGATGCAGGGCTTCTTGTGCTCTTGGGGTGCCAGATGGTGTAGCTGTTAAATAACTGGACTTACATGATTGATGAATGAAGTCCTAGAACGGTAGATCACATGTTGTCCAGGCAATAGATAATGTAGTACTTAAGTCAGGGGTGGGAAAGCTTTTCCATGGGGGGCCAGTGTGTGACCAGGTTTTTTGGGATACCGGCCTTTCAATCAACCAATCAAAACAGTGGTTCTCAACTCAACACAGTTTTGGGGACCCACTGTTATTGGCTGATTACGAGGTCAACCTAAAGTCCCGCACTCACAACAGCCCTCCATGTTACAACTACCCCATCCCTACTTAAGGTCTAATAAAACAGTAGTTACTAGTTTAAGGCCAAGGGTGGACACAGTTGTTGTATTTTGGAACAGGAAAGGTACTGAAAAATTTCTCCACTAAAATATCATGTTACATAAAAGGGTAAAACTGTAAATATCTTTGGGTAAAGGCGTCAGATAAGAGAAAGGAATATAAAACGCAATGCCTAAAAAATTCAGCTGTCTCAGTGGGCAGATGGGTAAGCTATGCATGTCAGCGATGACATAAGCATTTGTTAAAAAAAGCCAGAACGTAACTGCTAAGTCTAAAAACTCCTGGGATGCATTATCGATCATTCGATTCCGGGTTTGAGTTTGCAGCTGGACAAGCTTACAGTGGGTCCGCCGGGAATGGTGTCTGCCCGCAGTTTGGAAGTGGTGACATTTACATGTCTGGTCGGTTCTGGTTGACAGCAGGGTGTTTAGTATGTGGGATGAACGTGACATTTGGGCAGATTAAGGAGCCGTCCGATTCTGCTAATCATTGTGTAAATGGCAGAGCACAGATGCTGCAAACTCCCCAGCCTCATGCGCCGTCTTTCTCTTTCAAAAATCCTCCAACATAAACTTAGAGCTTCCCTGACACATCTGTCCTAGTAGTTGGTTAAATTCAGCTGAGGGTCACTTCCTCTTTTGTAAACAAGTAGTTAAGAAGGCTGCAGGTGCACCGAAAACGGCAACAGATGGCCGTTCAAAGAGACACGGTCAGATTCTGTAGCGAGTGAAAATCTTGAAGGAGTTGAAAAGCAAAGAGCGATGTGTTTTAAGATTAAATTAAATTTTAAATGCGTATTAAACATTGCCTCTAAGCACTGATTGGTTCCAACTGACAACCATAAAACACTTAAGCTTTTAAATACACTCAGTGGCCAAGTAATGAAGAGCCCTGTGTAGTTCCAGGTAGGGCGCACACAGGCTTTATCACCACTTCTGTAGTTTGCATCTTGCGTGTTCATAGAGGCCTTTTATCTTTTCGTTTTCTAGCAGTTATTTGTGCACTTGTGGCTTTCCTGTTAGTTTTAATGAGTCTTGCCATTTTCCTCTGACCTCTCATTAACAGGGTGTTTTCAGAAACAGGACCTACCCGTGACTGCAGGTTTCTTTGTTTTTTTGCGCCATTTTCAACTTTAAATCGGGGCTGGCCCTGGGTCTGCCGAGATCCTGACATGCGCTATAGGACGGGACGGCCCAGCCCCAAGTCACTGGACCTGAAACTCACAACCCTGTTGGTGTGCTGTGTACAGCATGATTGCTTGTGTGGAGGAGCACGCTATTGACGTGAGGAAACAGGAATACAAATATACAGACCACTGAGTCTGTCTTATACGTGTGTGTATAAATATCACCATATTCATAGATATTTTATATAAATATTTTGCAAGGTGAAAAAGTCATTGAATGCATAAAATGGTGCCGCGTTTGAGTTTGCAGCTGGGCAAGCTTGCAAATCAATCAATCAATCAATCTATCTATCAATCAATCTATCTATCTATCTATCTATCTATCTATCTATCTATCTATCTATCTATCTATCTATCATTCAGTTTTTTCAAAGGACAATAAAAGCAATTTACCCAGAGGTACGAACACAGAGGCAATATAGCTGAAGTAAAAACACAAATAATAATTATTTGGAGCACCGGTGTGGTGTAGTATTATCTTCAAAGTTAAATGGGAAGGAAGACATTAAACCGTGAAAGTCATTTTACAGTTAATGCATTATAATTATAGGGCTCTACATGCTGGTTTGATATATTTTTTTTTAAACAATCAATTCATTTAATTCCTACATGTTGAGGCCATTTTGTCAGAGGAGTGTTCTTCATCATGAAACACGCCTTTTCTTACTCATCAGATTTTCGCACTCTGGACTCGTCACGTTCTTTAAGGTGCCTCAGCGTTTCTGATTCCTGAGCTGTTCCCTACCTCCTCAAGGGGGCGCTGTGCAGCTCAGTGGGTTATGACGCTGAGCTAGGCGGTTCAGGCCCAGGACGCCATTGGGCCCTTGAGCAAGACCCTTAACCCCTAATTGCTCCTGGGACTGGTTAACCCTGCTTTCTCAATTGTATGTCCTTTGGATAAAATGCTAAATTAAAAAAAAATGCGCAAAGAAATCAAGAAAGATGCTCAAAACGCCATCCCAAACTACGTATAAAAATACAAGTAAGGAGGCTTCTCACGAAGAACAATGTAAAACTGAAGGGTGCACTAGACATTATATTATGTCTTATAAACACAATTGCAGCCCTTGGCGTAATCATTTAAGATGGAAACAAGATCCCCAAACTCCCCGTTCAGGTGACTGCAAAGACCTGTTGTCTCGACTGGACTGGTTTACTCGAGATGAATAGAAACTGGAGAATTAACCAGTCATCTGTGAGAAAAATCGGCACATTTAAAGCTTCCAGTCCAGTGAAACACGTTATTATGTTTTCTCCAAAGGAAACAGAGGTGCATAACCAAGAGGGGCCGGCAGAGCAGAGGCAGGGATATGCATGAAGTGAAGTGAACAGCCTTTCTCCCGATGCTGGTGGGAGAAGAGAGACGGAGAGGTGTCATGGCAGATGCAGGGGGACAGCAGGCTGAGATTTTCACACGAGTTGAGACGGCTGTGTGAGTTGGCTGCTAACAGCCAGAGGAGCTATTCGTGTTCATGGACATTATACTCGTGTTAGAACCTGATTTTACAATTGAGGATCTTTGTGATTTCAGTCATTCAGAACATAGAGTACTGTGGAAAAAGTTGATGGCGGTCAAAGGAAATGTGTGAAGCTATTTATCTGGGTAAAAAGTGTATATTTGCTCATGAAAAAAACAGTTTGACATTAGAACGTTTTGGTAATATTTTGTCCATTTATCACTTAATCTGTGCTTTTACCCCAGTAGTTGTGTACATACAGCCCCCCCCCCTGTTTTATGTTGCACCATGGTCCCAGGGGAACAGCATCTTGTACCACTGTATACTTTTGTATGGCTGGCATGATAGTATTAATTTGAAAAATGACTTTAACAAAAAAATTTAAAGTAAGAATTTTTTCTGTTCTCTGATACAATTTGTCAAACCTCTCAGTTAACTAACTTATAAACAAATAAGTTGATTAGGTATTGATTAGCCCAACACAATATCTAGTGGATGGATCTACAAAATCATGGATATATCGAACGATTACAGCAGATACTGGGGGTAACCTTAGCATGGGTTATGAAACGGTTAAGCTAACACTCTCTGCCATGTGTTGCATATTAAACACAAACAATCCACATTAAAATCCACTCACTGTAAATCCTTGAAATCGTAAGATTAGGTAGCGCAACACAGCCCTTGTGCAAGCGACATGCCAACAAGAAGATTTACAGGTTAGGAGCACAAACAAAACATAAACAAGGGAGGGGGGGGGAGCGTTTTCTACCTGAGGCATCGATGGCTCAAGGCCAGATGTTTGATTGACCTACAGGGGAGCTGGAGCGAATCACTTAGCATGTTTACCATGCGTGGACCTTACATCAAATTACTTAATGCATTTTTCACAAATAGAAAATGTTTTCACATTTCATCCCATGCTGTGTGAATTACAGAGAGCAGTTGGCAGTTTTACGTAATTGCCTCGGAGTATTCTGACATCTAGACTGCACTCTATCTTTTCTAGCAACACAGACTCATGGGAAGCGAAGCACTAGAAACCAGAATGGAGAATGGCGTTTCTGGGTTTTAAAGGAAATACCAGAATTACACAATGTTTTTATGTTGAATACATGAACTGGCAGACAAAAAAACTGAAATAATGTGACAGGTGTTAACAATGAGATTAGATTAATTTGTGGAGCACACGTACGTTTTAACTCTCCATAGACCTTCAGCGGCTGAATTTTCATAGATTAACAAAATGTTATCTATTAATAATTACGGCAATCTGTTTTAACACTGTCCCCTTGTGTTTGGCAATTACACGTTGGCTGTTGTTTTTAAAGTTTCCCCCCGAACCGCTCTGTGCAAACCTGGAATCTCCAAATGAGCCTAATAAATAGTCCAGCTCTCCTTGCAGACGTCACTGTCGGGCCCGGGGTGCCTGCAGATGTCTTAAAGACTTTTGCAAGTCCCAGCTGAACAGCTACAGAATACTGTCTGTACCTGGCAGATGTCATCCATTTTCCACTTAAGTACTTATGGAGAAGCACCTGCAGTCTGCGGTCAGGATGGTGGCATCACCTCAACGGCAACTAAGGGGGGGTAAAACCAGAAGTGCTCATCTCACCGAACAGGAGCAAATAGCTCCAACTGAATCGGGCAGCTCAATAACGCAGAAAATAAGCTGCTCAGTTAGTGCCAGTTAATACCTTCACACACATTTGTCCAGTCTAAGAGGTCAAAAGCAGACCCTGCACCGTCATACCACTGAAGTGACAGCAGGTGATGAAAACTCTGGAATCCATCCATCTTCCAACTGCTTTTTCTGGCCGTGGCTGTGGGGCAGCCTGGAGAGTAGCCCAGGGTGCGAAGGGCACAGGGCTGGGCTGCATTTCGAATGGGATTCCAAGCCATCACAGGGCCCCACGTATCCAAAAGGGGCAACTTAGAGAAACCCATCTGGCACAAATAGAACACACTAAGCGAGAAAGCATATGTTTAAATGTCTACAGCATAAACATATATAAAAATTACACAGATACATGGATTAGCCGCTCCGCAGGGAGTCCTCTCGTTTTCGTTCCCTGGCTATTTATTCCACGTTAGCCAAGCATCAATTTTAACAGCGATTCTAGGCTGGGGTATCTACAGCAACCCACGTGTCTCCATCGACGCAAAGGCTCTCCCTGGCAACAGCAGCCTTCAAATTTCTCCGCTACTGTCCTCTCCTGTGCCGAAGTGTAGGAAGTGTCAATCGCTATCAGACCTGTCTCAGTCACTGGGGTCTACCCACTAAATCTAATTGGCACAGGGGTCACAGATAGTAGAAAAGACAGAGCAGAGCAACTGCATTTACTTTTTGATGATTAGATTAAATGTAAGAGCAGTGTTCTTCAGACCTTTATTTTTGATTTTGATTGTCTATATGGTTTATAAATCTTTCAGCGTAATTCACCTATTCATCTTTGTACTTTGTATTACTGGTAAAAATCACTGCACATGGTCCATAGAATGAAATGAATAAGATAAATTGAACATGCTATGGGTTTATAGTATTGTTAGTGTCCGTCGTCCCTTTATTGAAGGCAGAGGCTTGACCCCCCTCACTTGCGTGACCTGAACAGGGATAGCCAATGAGAGAGCGTTCCTGCTTTCAACCAGCATGCACAGCTGCAGCAGGCTACCTGCACCCCCCAACCCTCACCCCAACACCTTTAGCACTGCCCCTGTTGGCCACCAGGGGGTGGTCTGGAGCTGACCTTTTTCCATTGCCTGAACTACAATGACAAAATGGAGACACCATTTTTAATTCTATATTTCAAGGTACTTCAAAAGAATGCTTACAGTTAATCATATTAACACCATAAATGCTACTTTCGAATGACACATTAATTGTCATGAGAGTGTTTTGGGATGTAGGGGGAGAATTTCAGCAGCATCCCATTTTTGATATGTAATTCAATACCTATAAAGAGATTGGCCATTTAATGCTGTCAATCACTGCTATAGCCCAATCTCAAACACTAGTACAAATGCTGATATGCGTCCAGGAAGTCTTGCACCAACAGCTGAATACTTCATTATTCGTGCCCCGTTTAGTCACCATTTATTTACCTGTTTCATTCATGTCAAGGCCCCAGTGTTGTTGTTCTACCTGCTGTAAAAACTGCCTGAGTGCTGATCACATGGCATTTCCCACACCCATGTGGCTGGTATCATCAATGGCCAAAGCCCTTATGCAGCTCTGTCGGCATCTCATTGCGGTATAAACCACAACCTGCTGGCTGAGAAACAGACTGTTTCCTCCGCCCCATTGTCTGTGCAGAGAATCCAGTACAATTCACATGCAAACCACATTTTACTTCACTTGGCATCTTCTCCAACATTAGAAGGCGGGAAATAAGCATTATCTCAACCAAGTGCAGCCTCTACAAAGTGACTTTAAACCATAATTCCCAAACCTTTAAAAAACACATGGGACTTAATCGCAGAGTCACTAATGAGCTACTGGATCTGGCTTTGAATTTTTGCCCACTGTATTTTTGGAAACGATAGGGAAGATACAGTAAAGCAGAAACAAAGAGTCATCTTCTGTAAATTTATGAAAAAGAGTCCATTCATGTTCTTCCATCCACTCAGATTGCTCACAAAAAAAAAGCCAGATGCTGTCTGATTCACAGGGAAGTGTCTTCTCATCTTACAACTACTTTGAAAAATTAAAGTGTTGATGGAACTGTCCATTGTTTGCTGTCTAATAGATATTGCTGTGTTAACAATATATAATTTACTTGGTGGAATTACATTTAAATGCGATTACTATGCCAAATTCTTAGTAGGAAGGTAGTTAGTTCAAAGTGGGCAATTAGCTGGGATGATGTTAAGCTACAAACAAGTGCCTGTTTTCTGAATTGAATGGGTTTGTAAGGAGGGGTTCTTAAGGTAAATTAACAGACAAGCCCATGATACGCGATTAATTGCTAAGAGCGCAAGAGCTCTAATTTGAGCTTCTGGCATAATTGCGAAAAATGAACTGACAGCACAACGTTATTCTGTAAGAGAGAAAATGAGGACATTTAAGCCCTTTTTTAAAGCCCCCCCCCCGCCCATTTCACATAAAGATCAAGCTTGGCCGTGTCTCCACCAGGAAAGCTTGCACGGTGATTTCCTGATTGCAACGTGATTTCCGGAAAAAGTATAAAAAAAAAAGAAAAGAAAAGACGCATGCCAAGTCGGTGCAGTAGTCCGCTTGGCACGGTGAGTGTTTTTGCCCCGTGGGGGGGCACCTGTTTCGCAGAGAGCGGTGGAGGAAGCTGAAGCGATCGCCTCGACTCTCCCTCACAGCCGTATGGGCGGTGTTGCGTAGGCGCCAACTTATAAGTGAGAAAACTTACCAAGACGAAGGAAAAGAGGGAGGAAGGAGAGCTGGGCTATTTTGAATTCAAATTACATCACTTCCTCTCCTTCCTAGAGAAGATATTTGGAACGTGGGCTTGGAGGCCACAGAAAAATTCCTCTCGTCCCACACCACTGAGTTCCAAAGCAGTGTATAAATATCCCATGAAGATGAAGAGATATTCAGAGAAGTTGACAAAGAAACAAGATCTACGAAGGTTTACTGGTGCCGAGATAAAGTTCCCAGACGTGACTTGATCGACAGGGAGAGCAATCAAATGAATATGAGTCCTCATAGCTATCAAACAACACTAACGATCGCCAGACAGTCAGTCTTCCAGCTTGTAATGAAGGCCTATCTCATCATTGGCATGAAGATCTGAGCTTTAGAGAAGAATGGAAAAAGATACGGCTTGTTTGATTGAACTAATCTCAAAGCCATGACAGGTTGCTCTGGGTCCTGGGCGGTTGGTTCATATCAGAGTGAGATTCTTTACAAAGTAAGTCCATCTGCCATCAAAGTATGCACCCATGCTTTTCTCAGAAGCCTCGTAACTCGATTCCCAAACCCTTTCATTTCTGTAGCTCTCTGTTGGATTTGTGAAGGGCTAAAAGATGTTGCAAGTAACTAAAAGTCCCCTGAAGCTGAAGGGTTGTATACTGTATGTGAATGCAAAAAAAAAAATATGAAAAGCTTGTTTACTGTAATCGAATGGAAGAAGAGGGTCATTTTTTTGTGACTATAATTCCTTTTTTGATGACCATAGCACTGTGTCTGTCACCATTCCTTCTACAGGGACAGCTGTGAACTTCAAATACCCATTGGGTGCAGAGTTCTTGCCGAAAGAATAACCAACTGTGCCTCAGAGTGTGAGCGCATTAGGCATAGCGACAATTTCGAGGGCCCACAGAGCGGTGACTAGAAGCAACGCACGTTCTTACAAGTGGTCTCCAAAGCAGCAAAGATCACCGAAAACGTGCTCGGAAGTGGACCCGTGGGGAACGCAGGCTGCGGCCCGGTCCTGCTCGGATGTACAGACCATGCTGCAATGCCCCATATGCTGCCCGCGGGAAGGGAACGCAAACCTCAACACAGCCATTCCAGGGGAGAGGAACATCTGGCCATTTACTGCCTCTTGTTGTAATTAAGCCCTGAACAAATGAGCTGCCAGTCGTCGGCAAGGAGGGCCGACCCACGCAGAAATCTCCCCACCAGCAGCTGGTAACTGTACCTACACATGGCATTGTAGTGCTTCCAGTAATCCCTTTGGTTTTATTGACTCTTACACTTATTTCACTGACTACGATTGCTCTTCCAAATGCACTGACAACTACGGTTTTGGTCTGAGGATCTTGTGTGGTTCCCTGATGGTGGGTTGAGAGGCCAAACCACATCCGATTCCATCTCCACCATCGAGAGAGGCCTCAAGACGCATACGTCTCAGGAATTCCCCCACTACCCCGACAACACTCTATATTACCTTAATGTTCTTCATGAGCTTCTTGCCTTGTTAGAAGTTGCCCTTAAGCTCCCATACTGCTTACGCTTGTACCTGGGAATTCATTGGGAGCTGAATCAAGCTGCACTTACGCCTCTAGTCAATTCCTTGGCAGGATGGATGTGTGTCTTGCGCTATTTACCTCACTTGTATATCACTTCAGGGAAAGGCATCGTTAGCACTTTACTTGAGGCACAAATAATGTAGCATTACACTCTTAATCTACGTATTAACCAACCAGAAACTAAGTGTTAGTTACATACTGATCCCATGTTCGTTCATCATCAATCAATCATAATGGTTCAAGTATTACATGCAGTTACTATATTTGTTCATGATTTGTACTTGAGTACTAACTAAGTTACTTCTGTCCCCTCAAGTAAAGTGTTAACAAAGCGTCCACTAAATAAAAATAAGTGTTAATGTAAATGGAACCAAGATCAAGGGCCGACAGAGATGACATCTCTGGGACCAGGGTTAGAATCTCTGCCATGGCTCCATGTGTGTTGAACTTCTATGTTCTCCCTGTGTTGTCATGGTGTTGCCTCTGGGTTCTCCGGTCATGCCCCCCCCCCCCCCCACCACAGTCCAAATACATGTTGGGGTTAACAGAAGTTGTCAAACTGCCCCTAGGTTTGCCTGTGTGAGTGTACCCTGTAATGGGTTGGTGTCCCATCCTGGGTTGTTCCCGGCCTTGTGGCTGTAGACTCTGGGATAGACTCTGGACCCCTTATGATCCTGAAGAGGACAAATGGTTACAGAAGACGGAGAGATCAAGGATCAACAGTAACTCCTCCAGGTGACCAGTCCCAGGCCGTGCTAGTAAGGCTGACATAAACTCTCACTTTTCAACAATTTTACCAAATATTCAAACTGGAGTTTAAATCTGATCCTTCTCATTATCAGGTCCTGTTGCTTCATGCATTAACATCAAAAATTATTTCTCCTACAGAGCTTCACCTTCTGGTGATTTTGTGGTGCCTCACAGCAGGTTATAAAGACATCAAGTACACACCAGGACACAGAAACATTTAAATCACCCAAAACATTAAAGAAAAAAAAGATGAATAACAAGAATCCAAAGTGTTAATAAAGTCACCCTGAAGAAAATGACTTAGGTATCAACACCAAATAGTTAAATAATAAACACAGACAATGGGATCATTTTAAAAAATGGGGCAGAGGTGAAAGTTCAGGTCTATAACATAAAAATGCAGACCAAAATTTTGCTTTAACCAAGCAGCTGAGCATAAAGAATCACAGTTACAGAGTATTCAACTGGTTGATTGAAATGAAGTCTTGGTCTGGAGTTTTGCTTTCTGGACTGGAACTGTTCACCTCTGGAAAAGATGAATGAAAATCTACTGCCTAAGGACCCTGTGGCTGGCTACAGAGCTGCCTTGTGTAGCTGAAATCTCACTGCTGGTTTAACATATGCACTCTGGGATGGAAAGGATCGCCTTGAGGCATTGCATCATGTTTCCTTCTGTCCGACTTACAATCAAGCCAATTATTTGCTTCAACGGGCAAATTTGTTCTCATTTCTTGGTTTAGGGCAGACTTAAAGACGTCGACAGAACCTGTGAATGTCAGGGCGTCACCAGATCCTCTGAGTCAGAGTTTTAATTTGTTCAATTATGCAATTAATTAGATAATTTATGGCTCAACTGAAGCGAAACTCAGAGGTCTCCACAGTTTTTGTGAACAGTGGTACAGGGCTATAAAAACTCAGGGCTCAACTTGTTCAGGTGCATCAAGGAAGTTTTTAATATGAATTGGCAGTAAGTACAGTATTGTGGGAAAACAAGCTGCTTTCCTGTCTAGGACACAACAGTGGGTTACCTTTAACACAGCTCTTGCTATCTTTATTAATCCAAATAAAGACAGAAATAAATAATTTAAGTCAGATTTCTTTCTTTGCTATCGATTTACAGGGCAGTGGAGAAAAAACAAACATGTTTTAACAAGCAACCTTTGTGAGGTTGGCAGTCCTTCCAATGTCTGCTTCAAGTGCGTGAATCTCTGGATAAAATTAAGTAATTTCCTGAAATAAAAATACTAAAATCCACCATGAAAATGTAGACGGTGAAAAGGAAGGTAAAGTCACAGTGGCAGGGTCTTGTGGTTTTTTTTTTTTTTTATTATTATTTTCATCTTTTCATTGTTGACTTCATACATGACTGTTAAGCCGGTGTGACGATATTCACAGCTCTTACTGTATATCGTAACTGACAGTCTTTGCTATCACGCCATGGATCATAATCGGACATAGAATACAAAGAGCTACGCGTTCGAAATGACAAACGCATCACGAACAAAATGATCAGGTCCCTTTGTGAAGCGGGGTCCCTGTGAAGCTTGTTAGAAGTATTATTAGGGAAAAAAGCATAAAATATATTATGCATTAATGTATTCACTTAAATTTTATATCTGGTTGCAATAACTTGGAGGTCAAAAGGAGCTTAGAAACAAGAGTAACCAAGATGGATCATTCAAAGGCAGGTTCATTGATACTTGTTTGATGTAATGTGAATATGTCCACTACGAGCAAGTCATTAAAGATTTAGGCTTATAGTGACATCACCAAGGCTACCATAGCACTGTCTTGTCGGTCCATCCCAAAGTGTCTCATTTTGAAGTTCCCGTTCAACTTCCATCTGAAAAGCTCAAAAATATAACAGAACCTTATCAGTAGGACCACAGCCGAAATGGGTCCCCGTCATCGATCCGTTTCAGCAAATCTACAGAAAGCACCAACCGCAAATTGGCCACTGTGTTTCCTGGCAGTTCTGTGTTAAAAGGTTAAACCAGACACAGGCTCAGGGAAAAGCTAGTTGAGGTTAATGGATTCTGACTGGGCAGCCCAATCTGCAGAGAAGTGCCTACGAATAGCCTTCATTTCAAAGAGCCATCTCCATCAGCTGAACTCATTACCTTGTTTCCCCTCCTCTTGACTTCATTCCCCGTGCAGCAAAACCACATTATGATTTTGCTCCTGCAGGCTGAGAAAGTCTATACGGGGCACTAAACTCGATGCCTCTGTGAAAGTCTATACAGGGCACTAAACTCGATGGCTCTGTGAAAGTCTATACGTGGCCCTAAACTCGATGGCTCTGTGAAAGTCTATACGTGGCCCTAAACTCGATGGCTCTGTGAAAGTCTATACGTGGCCCTAAACTCGATGGCTCTGTGAAAGTCTATACGTGGCCCTA
>JAODKE010000047.1:8619341-8632276 GCA_026779605.1 Mormyrus hasselquistii | reverse complement strand
TGAACCCCTTTTTTGGTTATTTTCCTCCTGTAAATCCCAAAGGTGAATGAGAAAGAAACCCCCCCCCCTTCAGGGCGCGTAATGGCAACTGGAAGCCAGCAGGGCTTTGGCATCCCCCCCCCCCCCCCCGCTGAACAAATAACTATAGCACGTAAACTCCAAGCCGTCAATCATGCATGGCCAAGGACGGAGCGCTGGGAACGACTCGGCTGCAAGGCGATGGCAAAGAGGAGCGCCATTAATTTGTAGGGAAGATATCAATGAAACAAACACAGGAAGACAGCCACCCGGCCCACTCGCATCACTTCCTGCATTCTACAAAGCGAGCCGTTTCGACAGCTCACACTTAAAACATTTTTTAAAAAATCACAGCAAATGAGATCCTTCATTTCAACTGCTCATAAATTCATAATTATTAGCTACTTTTAATTTCACACATTGCTTTAACGTTACAATCTATTAAGAATAACGCGCCAGTTATGTAGCTTTACTTTACGGAAAATTCTCCCGCTTGTCTTACGATTGGACAATACAAAGGACTAAGTCAAATATTTCATTATGTGTACATCCAAGGACAATGTAATGTATATGCAAAGCATATTCTGAATTTAAGGCTGGATTTTATTTAACTGAATCACGTGGCTTATTGTTGTGTGTTGGGTCTGCTGCTGTATGCATGTATGCAGGGAAAAATGTATAAAATCCCTCCCGCAGCTTATTATCCAGCCAGACACATATGGCTTTAAAAACCCCTTTAATTAGTGCCTCCTTAATTCTACCCTGCTTGCATGCCATCACTATTCTCCCATAAATAAATAGCTAAACAGCTCAAAACTCATTTATGATGTACAAACAAGAAAGGTGAGCCCAGGGGTTTGGTCCCACACTGACTAGGTGTCACTACAGCGCCCACTACTGGCCGGTCGTGAGAAAAACATGTGCTGGCTCACAGCCGCCTGGCCGTAAGAGCTGATGGAGCGAAACCAAAAAGGCAGAACGGCAAACCAACGACTGGTTCGCATAAACAGTAATTGGCAAGAGGCAATTAAAGTCCCTTCAGCTGTGCTGAGCGTCTGCAGACCAAAACAAACTGCACACGACGTCTGTTATTTCAGATGGGTACAGGTTATCCAACAATCTAAAACGCTTACAAAAAAAAGCCACGTTAGTTCTGCATGACCCCGGACATGCTGTGACAGTTTGAGGACGTCATAACGCACGCATTATGAACCATACGGAAGGACAAGGCTGCCAGCAAGCTGAAAAACTGAAGAGGGGATTTCATAGTAAGCGCATGGCCATTCAATGAGAGCAGTGAGGAGATAATGCAAGATAATGCGAAAAAGGAGGAATGTTTCCCAAAAAGGGCCAAACATGGAGACGTTCACAAACAGAGAATTGTTTACGAGCATCTGTGACAGAGAACTAAAAGTTCTTATGGTAATTAATAATCGCATTGCATGAATGAGCAAGCATGAATCATAAATCATAGAGGGACAGGAAACTGACTTCTGTAGTGTTTGTTGAGACGACCCCCCCAGTTGGCAAAGCACCATTATTGTGAACACAGGCGGGAAATTAGGTGACCATTAAATGATAATGACTGCAATTTATAAGTCAGACTTAATGGATCTACTCTGAAAACATGCAGGTATAAAAACACCACGCCTGAGTAATTTCCATGCAAGATCGGCGGCATCAGCAGCCGGGCTGTGCAGCCTTCGTGTACAGCCAGTCGGGGGGTGTTCCCCTCCGCAGCAGAACACCTGATGAGGGTCAGATCTTAGCTGCTTATAGAATGTCACTTCTTAACGTTTTGACTAACTGCAGCTGCTATATAATGGAATCCTTTTTGGTAAATACCATGTGCTATTCTGAGAATGTCCGCCAACCCGGTCCTTGGGTACCCCCAGTCCACGTTTTTGCTCCATCCCGGATCCCTGCCGGAGTAAAAACGTGACCTGTATGGGGGTCCAGAGGACCAGGTTGGGAAGCACTGCTCTACAGAAATGAAAACTTGCTCATTATCTTAACTACAGCATCTTACTTAAGCCAGATATGAATCTAACATGTTGTTTGGACCTATATCCACTCTCCTCCATGGAAAACCATATATACTAACCCATTCCTTTACACAACTAAATTGCACATTTCCTCCACTAAAAGGTCCACACGATCACTTGTGGCGTTTCCTGTCAGATGGGCCTGAAGCTCAGAATCAGGTTCTTTTGATCTATGTTACAACCACATTTTACCAGTCACAAAGCCAACATGAGCTGGCAGAGAAATTTATTTTATCTTTCAATAAGAGTTTGGTACAGGGGAGATTCAAGGATTTGACCCTTAGGTGGGCGCAACTGCAAAGAAATATGAGATGGAGTTGCTATATTTAGAATAATAATTTTCTGGACGGGCGAGACAAAAAAGGGCCAAGAATCACCTGGTTCGGTGGCCCTTACTTCCTCAGAAATTCTTCAAATATTACACTGTTAGGGGCTAAAGTCAGAGCTTGTACTCAACAGAAGACTTTCAGGTTGGGCATCAGGAAGCCAATATTGGAATTTTTGAAGATGTCATAGAGGTCAGGAATCAGAAGCCACCACTGAAAAGGAAAAAAAACAGACCTGCTAGTACCCTTTCCGTGGAAATAAATGTCCAGTTTAGCGACTGGACTGTGTCTGTTGAGCTCTGTTCAGCGGTGACTCAACGACACCTAGAAAGACATAACTGTTGAAGAAAATTAACAAGCTACAAAGCAAACAGCGGCCACCACTGCAGACACTACATCTCCAGCACAGTTTTATGGGCTCAATGGACTGTGATATGGACTGGATTAATATCCGAGCTGTAGGGAGAAATGTGAGTGACGCTTGTCACGGGAGGCTAACTTGATTAGAACGTTGATCCGGTTATCGATGAGGCCATTACGCCTGATCTACATAATCTTGAAATTCATGAACACACTGTTTGGCCCAGAACTGCTGTATTTTCCCCAGAACAAAAAAGACCAGCAGTGGCAGCAGGCCGACTGAAATCACCCAGCACTCAACAACGTTATGAATCAACGGACAAATGGTTCTTTACGGCTCGCTCTTCGGCTGAGTTATGGCACAGCTGTTGCCCGTGAGCACGACGGGACTGCAAATCCAATCAGTCGCCCCCAGGCTTCGTTTTTTTTTCCCCACAGAAGAGCGGCTGGCCGTCGTTGAAAGAGAACTGGCAGGAGTGCCTGAGTGGCCAGAACAGAGCTTGTTCAACGGTGAATGTTCACAGGACACTTCCTGCTGTCCTATCCCTATGTAGCTACAACTCCCTGGCCTGGCCTTTACAATAGGCAAAAAAGGGGAGCCTGAAGTGGATTGGCGGTAATTTCTCAAAGCCGCAATGCACCGTGGGAAACGTGGTCCTCTCCTTGCAGAAGAACCCCAAGACATACAGGCAGCCAGCAAGAGCCTTTTCTATATTTCCTGAATATCACATCACGGCTGACCTGCATCCAGCACACATTCTCGATTTAGCCTGAATATCGAGATAGCTTTTTAAAGACATACTTTTCACTAATAATTACAACAATGTGTGAATAGCCTAGTTGATTGAAATATCAGGTTTTCAATTTCTATGTCAACCCACCACCTACAAGCCATGGAACCTAATATTTTATTCCCATCTAACTGATTGCAGTTCGTAGTAAATGTGGCATTTGCTATTCGGGATCCTTAGCACATTGATCAGTGGAGTCCAATGGGTAAATAAAAGGCATGACACAGGCCAGTGAATTCTACACACAAGATATCAGAGCTCAGTAGGGTACAGAGAGAGGCTGGTGCCCCCTACTGGTGCTGGTCTGCTCAGACACCCAGTGCCATGACGCGCAGTTTCACAGGCAGCAGTGACCAAAACCTGCTCCATCTGCTACAGGAAGTAGGGGGGTGGGAGGTAGAGCTGAAGATGCAATCTGGGTGACTTTTCCGGTGACGTGCTGTCACCGGCTAATTGCCCCCCCCCCCTCCCCAGGCGGGGCAGCAAGTTCACCTGCCAGCTTGCCAGAGAGGCAAGAGAAATCCACAAGCAGAGCAAAGCCAGCAGTACCAGGACGGCAGAAGACCCCCGATCGCAGGGCTGCCATGTGCCCGATGGGAGCCACGTGAACTTCCTGACTGAATTCCACTCTGCGTCAACCTCTAGCCTCAAGGCTTCCTAGGTCACATGACCTGTCTATTCACGCCACAGATGAACGCTAAATTAGCCGCAGTCATCGCGAGTATTCTTCACAAGTACACTTAACAGAGCCAGACATCAAAGCGCCGGTGAGACGGCAAAAAGAATCCGGTGGGCCAGTCCCATAACAATTCACCTGGCGACAACACTAGACGACAGATTAAATTAGTTCTTAAATGACCCGTGGCATTACTAAGATCGAATGAACAAACAGAAAGAAAAATCTGTTTGCCTCCCAACAGCACTTTTTCTCTGACTGATCGAACCATGCCGACGCATACCTGTCAGACTGAATCGCTTTATTGTACATACAGTCCCCTGGTTACAAATGAGGTCTATTTCTTAAGTCTGTCTTTAAGTTGAATATGTAGGCAAGTCGGAAAAATAATGATACAGTATATAAAAATAATATTAACTACATACAATACCATAGTGTACAAAAAGCTGATAAACGTCACCAAATAGGGCGCCCATTCGTTAAGACAAACTAATCCAAATTTTTTATATAATAGGCTTTATGGCAGTCTATCCGCATGTACGCAAGTTGGACATTCATAGCCCGAGTTCTGCCTGTACTGTATTGCTCGCTGTCAGGGCTGAATGGGCGGGCTCAGGCCCACCTATGAACCACAACAGAGCACAGGACTACCACATCTCTAAACGCTCCAAATAAAAATGTTCCAGAAACAATTAGCATTCATTCTGGTGATGACATACAATTATTCCGAACTCTCGTTGGGAAGGTCCCAGTCTGGGCCCTTTTAGCAAGCACCTCCAACACATCGGCTCCCTGCCAGCTTACTGGCAGCCCAGGACCCCTGTGGAGATCATCACTGGGACCTTCAGCAGCAGAACCTTCACAGTTGGCAACTTAAAACATTCGTTAGAATTTGTGCATTTTACAGAAGAAGCTTCCTATCCTATGGAAAATGCCCGGACAAAATTAGGTACGAAATCCCTGCCTCTGGTGCTGAAATATACTGGATGTATTTAATTTTAGATTTGGCACAATACGAAGATGTTATTGCCATGACGACAACCATGTTTCCCGAGGGTCAAAATGACTGAATTACAGTTATCCAATGATCTGCAGGAAAGTGGATATTATCATGCTTGCCAGCCCTAAATTTTAAAGTTGAGAAATAATTAATTTGCAACCAACATACCCTTCTCTGATTCGAAAGCCACTCTGTCCCAGAAGAAAAGAGTCAACAAGATCTGATTCACAAATTCAACATGATGCCAGAATAAGGGTGCAGGACGAGATCAGTGCAAAGTGCTCTTCTGTGCTGTCTGAACAAGCACCAGCCAGACGATGTTCAAGAAACCTCACAGCAGAACCGAAGAGGCCCCAAGGCCCTTGTGACAAAGAGCAACCAGAAGAGGCAATCATAGTCAAATTACCGAAGAGCACTCAGGGATCTAACCCCACTACAGTCACCTCAGTGGGGGGGTGAGTACAGGGGACACCAGGGGCGTTACTAGGATCTTAAGACATCAGGGGCTTATCTGCCCAAGGGCTGTCATGTTGAATTCTCTGTCTCAAGTTATGATGGTCGCAGCATAAGGAAGTTTCTGGGAAGGTCGACTCTGGACCGGGCCTGTTGTGATGCTTGGAATTCGCAAACTGAGAGCACGGTCGGCGAAACATCTGAGCTACACAAATCATTTGGGGCTTATTTAGATTCAGCTGAGGCTTCAGTCATTAATTATCCGTGCTCCTGACACGTCTGGGTGATACCTACAGAGGAGAAGAAAGTGTATGCGTTTGCACAAGGGCAAGGTCTATTGGGTAGCTGGAGACTGTCTGTATTCAATACCCTCAGAAGTGGTGCACATGTGTATGTATGTAGCCAACACCATAGTGAGTAGAGACCACCATTTTTAGATGAATACCTTTACGTGAAGATAGAGTATTTCTGTCATTGAAACACAGGTTCTAAGTGACAGGCACGGCTTGAATTACCTTACTGGCATATTTCATTCTTAATGAGGTCAAGGTTCTGACACACAGCCACATGCACCCACACGCATACACAGCAGCAGCCATCATTTAAGCAGAAACACCTGGTGCTCATTCAGATCCAGACATTAATTAACAAGGAATCAAGCACTAATTGTTCAGGCAGAGGCTCTCAAATAAACAGGTTACTGGACATTCTTGAACATAAAACCAAAAAAGAAAAATCAATTATACAAACAAGCACTATAGGACATTTTTTTGTGCAAAAGTAATATTCATTTGGATCTGTGCAGGTCAAGTATGAGGGAGAGCTAATTTAAGCCTTTTGGCATCAATATGGCCATCATAACAGCTCATGATATTGTGCCATCTTCAGAACTCCTATCAGACCTTACAGTGACATTGAGTTAAGTTGACACAACCACCACACTCTCTGCTTCCGAAGGCTATTAGCCAGTTCTGGTAAACCCATGGAGCCCTCGCGTGAGCGGACTCCATATCCACAACACAAAGCCATCAACAGTAGGGTTAATGAGGAGAACAACCTCAAAATGTGTTGTTGTGGAACATGGATGAACAGCATCATGATCGAGATCTTGCAGGGTTCTATTAAGAACAGTGCATACTGAACTTACAGGACCAGAGAATGCATGTGAAAGGTCTGCTGGTTACTTCTACAGGCAAGTTATCCGAACATTTGTTCTGCTGAACATTATAAAAGATTTTTTCATTCCGGCAACGTTTTTATCCTACACTCCTCATATGTGCCACCGTTGCCAAGACAACCCAGGACCAGGCCCAGTTAATGAAATAAACTTTAATGACCTTTTCTGTTTTACTGCACTCATGCAGCAACATGCTTATAGAAACAGTCACAATTTCTTGCCCCCAAACAGGACACTCTTGTCAAATTTAAAGCGGGTCTTTGATTGCATTTTGTAAAAATGTTGGATGTACCATTGCTTTGCATGACTGTGATGGCCGTTCATCAAGGGTATGGGCACACTGGTGCAGCAGGAATGAGCCTGACCACAGCGATATGCATCGATGATCCTCTGGCCCAAGGCTTCATTGGACAATACATACGACAAGCATTGACTTTATTACCCTCAATAAAGACAATCTCCGCAAACAGATGTTTCCATTTGTTAGCTGCGCTGTGGTTCCACCCTCAATAAAGACCAACATCTGTTACGTCACATCAGGTTTTAGAGGATACGCAGTAGTTCTGTGCTTAATGAAGATCAACATCTGCTAGTGCAAGTACAACTTTTCAAGGTAAAAAAAACACCATTTTCTGTGCTGCCAATTAACATGCATGCACATCTTTAATAGTCACTTGCTTACTCACCATTTTGAATCAATAAGAAGACTGGACTAAATGAATCTAATGTCAGACGCCCAGTGGGTGAAATACCCGTCAATATTCGGGGGTCCACATCTCCCTATTGTTGCGCAATACCGATCTTGAGACTCCCCTTAAAATTTAGCTTTTGAGGCTTTCAGGGGGTCTCATGGGTTAATCGGGGGTGTCTGTGACCCCCCCGTACTTTGCACACTGCAGACGCCAATACTCTACTGAAATGCGTGAAGATTTTCCAAAAGCCTTTCAGAGTTTCACAGCTGAGGCTAATGTTCAGGGTCAAGGGTCAAATTGTTCACACCTGAGGTTAACGTTTCGGGTTATGGGTCAAATTGTTCACACCTGTGTTTCCATCAGCCTGGAAGCACCTTGGAGGGGGAGAGGGAGGCAGTGTCTCTTCCACAGTGATTTAAGAGGAATCAGATGTAAAACATCACGGTATTCAGCACATTTGCACCAGTGTTTTCAAAAGTAGTTCCAAACTAATAATAAAAGTCACTTCATTTAACAGAACACGTTTTCGAGTGCGAGTGATAAGTATCAGCCAATTATGAACATTTACATCATCATTCATATATATTTATCTCCCATATGCTTTTCTTCAGAGCAACTTGCAATCAGTGCAAATAAGAAACACATTAAGCAACATACAAAATACTCGCTAAGCGCAATACCGAAATCATTAGTCTATGATATGGAAGTGCAATAACACAAAATGAAAATATAGCTCGTAATTTAACAAACAAAAGATTGTTCTAAGAGCTCGGGAGGCCCAAATAACCATATATACAAAACGACACGGGGGAAAAAAGAAGATATATATATATATACTTACAGTAAGGCTAGAATAGTAAGCAGAACAGCTTCTTGAATGCAATCTACAGTAGGTCAGGGATGAGGTCTGCGGAGATGAGCTTTGAAGCTTTTCTTTATGAAGAGAAAAACTCCTGCAGTGCGGAGTCTCACCATACAGGATCCAAGGTTAAAAACATACCGGTGTGCTAAATGTACCAGACAAATCATGGCATCTGATTGGTCCTGCACAAATGATATATTAAACAAATCCTTTGGGTGTGGTGGTACATTGATTGCGCCTCTCACCAAGATAAAGGGAATGAAGATGGATGGATAGCTGGCTAACACTGACGTAGCGATGGACGGAGGCGAACTGAAACCTCACATTAACCAGATAGACACAGAAGTCACCGCGGATCAGATTTGTCTGCTAAAAGGAGAATAACAGATAAAAGAATAATAATAATGATACTGATCGTAGCAGCAAGCTAACACTGTCTTCTCAACAGGTCTGTGCCGGCCTCTGTTGCCCTAAATGTGCTCTTGCATGCTTATGTCCCATCAACCTTCGAGAGCAGACGGTGGGTTACAATAAATCAGAAAAACAAGCAAAGGAGAGAGACTGTTGTTTGTCTTCATCACTTCATCCCTCCTTCTATAAACCCAATTACTTTACAGCCATTAAAAGCAGTTACCATTTCCAAAGTAATTACTGGGGACTCAAACTAAGCTGATTCATTTATCTGAATGGTCTGCCTCTGCTTTTATGGGGGGGGGCTTAATACCCATACATTCTGCTTCAGACCGGGTCCAGGGTTCCCAATATGCTTTTGTGCAATTTCTGTAAGCTGCCATAAGGGGCCCGAGGACTGGCCATTATAGCAAAAAGGTTAAATGGGAAGAGGAGGCAGTCTGAGAGCACAAAGAGCACTCTACTCATTCATAAGCGGTACTTTTTCCATCTGGTATATGGTCAACAGTACTGAGAAGGGCAATGTTATTGCTAAGTGTTCAATGCACGGTATGGTTTCCCGCCTGGAAGGATGCCACGGCTTGCTAGTAATGCATGCTGGGAAAAAAAAAAAAAATCAATGTTTATGTACAGTATCGAGGTAGCATTACTCGGCACAACCACAAAAAAAATGGAGGTAGGGCTGGTTTATAAAGAGCAAACCAGATGAATATGATGAGTAGAGGAAAAAAGCAAAGCAAAATGATAAGCTTTGGGTTGAAGAGACATATTTATCGTTATCATTACTGTTATTGGCCATTGCAAATCATCCATATAATATGCAGATAATATGCTCACACCGCTACCCCCTCTTGCGAATGGGCACAACTGGCATCAGTGACGATATTCTGTTTATCTGACAGAAATGACAATCATGGAAACCTGTTAAATTTCATGTTCCACATCAGATAAACAGGAATGGGACGAGTGACTGCTGGCACAGTCCTGAAATAGGGGCTTTGATGAAAGGCTGGAGCTTCTCGCTAAATGGCGTCCCATGAATACATTCATGCGATGTTTTGCTTATGCAACCCAGTGAAACCAAAAAAAAATAAAAAATAAAATATTGCCGAGTTTGTCGAAAGCCGGGGATAGGTTGAAATCCACGGCAACTTTCACAGCGTTCCGTCTGTAAACTCTGCTCTTTTATACACCTGGGACATTTTCACTGAAATGTGATTCAGGGCATATGCTTTGTTCAAGGGTAGAAATACTGTACTGTCCTTCATTCACAAGTCCAGGACCCAGACTGTTATGATAGCCACTGGCCATTTTAGGATTAAGGATCGCTTAATTCTAGCCTGCAATACATCGGCAGCATCGGGCCCGGGAAGCTCATGTCATTGGCTCTCTGTTAGTATATTACCATCTCTAAGATACAGTGGTGTGTTTTTCAGTACTGAATCCACGAGATATGACAGTTTCCCCACAGTCCAGAGAGCACCGTCTGACATCAGGAAAGCGGACCTTCAGTCCAGTGCTGCGGATTATTTCATAAGGCGACCGCAGACTCCCCACTTTCCAAAAAGAAGCAATCAGAGAGGTCTCCTGCAATGCGGACGAGGCACAACAAAGCAATCCGTTAACATGCAGGTCGGCTTCAACACAGAGCAAACACCTTGGAAAATGACCTGTCAGAAAGCGACCGTCGGCAGCTAAAAATAATCAGAAACTATTTACAACTAATATATGAAAATTAATTTTTGAATAAAGCTTGTGGACATTTATTTATTCCTGGTAATACTTTTCTTTTTTTGCCCACCAAGAGACCAAACTCAACACTAAGCATACCGATTAGCATTTAAAAGAGCTCCATTTTTCATACCCAAAAGCTTCTGCAACTTTGAATGCACCCAAATGCAGAGGCCGAACACTGCGAATAGCGGCCAATAATGAGTGGAAATTAACCTGTCTGGTGAGAAAGGGGAACCTTTGAAAAGACCTTAAAAACCAGAGCACTCAGCTATGAATGCCTGAGAAGGCCACCAAAATGAATCAACCGTCAAAGAGCCCCCATAAACTTGCCCCCAGCCATCGCTCCACCCCAAGCGTCACGCCGCGCAACAGATGTGCGCCGTAGACATCCGTCAGGGCCGGGAAGTCGTGACGATGCCGTATGTAAAAAGGACGGCAAGGGGCAGAAATTAATCATCGCATCTTTGACCTGCATTTCGGGGAAAATTCTGTGATGAAGCAGGACACAGCAACTTGTTGCCACTTTCAGCAAGACCCCCCCCCCATTCCAGGAAGCACATCAGAGATCTCACTTTAGGCATATTGATTTCATGAAGGCAGATGAGGGGAATTCATTCATTCTCAACCCCCACCCCAGCCTACCTGGCAAATTATTTTGGGAAATACCATCAAAATTAATTAATAATTAATTTATTTTTAATTAAGTGATCATTGTTGACACACCACAGCACAACAACAAAATGTGTCCTCTGCATTTAACCCATATGCGACATAGCAGGGGGCAGCTAATTCAGCGCCCGGGGAGCAGTGCTGGGGGGCGATACCATGCTCAGGGTACCTCAGTGGCGCCTTGCTGGTCGGGGATTCGAACTTGCAATCTTTCAGTTACAAGTGCACCACCTCTGCCCAATACCATATACTAACTGCACCGTATGACGGTATCAGAAATGAGATACCATCCAAGCATAGTTCCGACTGGGTTGTGGCAGTAAAAATGATCCTGCCACTGAATCGCGAAATGACGGATTTCCAAGACATTGCGCGTCACTGGCAGGGGTCAGGGAGCTGCTGTCAATTTGCATGAGACTCCCAGGACTCCTAGCTGAGGGCGGATGACTGTTTATTATCACTCGCTTCCTGAGTTAAAGTTCTAGCCAAAAATGACAATAACTTTTGCCAGTAAAATAAGGCATAAACCACTTTCAATACAGGAAGATGATCTGGGCGGTTGGCAACCTGTGTGATTTTGGCAAAATTAGTTAAACACCCCTGCTGTTTCCTCTTTGTGGTACCAGTTAGCTAACTGAAAAACGACAGATAATCGGTTATATACTAGAATCACACAAATCTAGTATATTCTACAAAACAAAAGGGGTTTGTTGTTTTGGAATGAAGACCAACCACGTTTTTTTTTTAATTTAAGTGACCGTTGTCATGGAAATGAAGTTCTCTTGGAGCCATGTCACTCACCTGGACAGGAGCTGCAGTTTTATGCCAAGTTTGACAGCGTTGTGACAAAGTTTGACAGTATTCCTGGAATAAATGACAGAGAAGATAGATGGTGTGTTTCCTAATCAGCCCCTTCCCCATTTCCATGGAAGCACTAAGGTCACTGCTTCCTTTGCATTTGTCCAGCAGAATATGAATATATAAAATTTAACAGGGTCCCGGCAGGTACAAGATCTGCTGTACTGTAAGATTCCGGTGTGGAGCCATGGATATAAACAAGGAAAACTTAGACACTATTACTTGACACTATTACTATTAGTTAGACACTGTTAGACACTATTACTATTCAGCAAAACCACACTTCATCTTATGTTGAGCAATCATGGCAGTTCATTCATGTCAATCAATTATATTTACTAATAATTAGTAGCACTTATGACTAGTATTCCGTTTAAATTTGACCCACCCACCCCAGCAGGTTACCAATTACACATTTTCATTTTCCTTTCCTGAAAGAACTCAAATTTTCCATTTTGAAACAGCAGATGATTCAGTTCAAGAGCTGCTGAAGGAAGAAACAGCATCAAGAATCATGGTGGCCAGGCGCATGGGTAAATATTCACAGACATTCAAACACCCGAGAACGTGTTACAGAGAGATAATTGTTTTTTACTTTTTTTTTTATTTGCAGGCAGAGCTGGCCATCAACACGGGCAACGCTGCTGTGGGCCACTTTGACACAGAGGATGTGCGTTAAGGACCAAGGGAAGACCTGGATCCCAGCTCTGGCCAGCATCTTCCTCCCTACTTCCCAAACACTGCTCCTCAAATGATTTGCCATTTATAAAAGTTCGAGTACAGGTACATTGGAATGCTTCTTTTGGCATATTCCATCATGCTCTCCTTTGAGACAGACCGACACACACACACACACACACACA
>JAODKE010000047.1:8600129-8619241 GCA_026779605.1 Mormyrus hasselquistii | reverse complement strand
ACACACACACACACACACACACATATATACAGGTGAGAGAGAAGGTTGGGCATATCCCATCATGCTCTCTTTTGAGTCGCATATATACAGGTGAGAGAGAAGGTTAGGGTCTGAGCGCAGTGAAGCATTTTTTTATAGGAGTCCTACAGCATTTGAAATGGCTGGGGTTTGAAGGTATTTCCTACTCCTGACAGGTGGTTCTCAAGCAGGATGAGGTGGGGGAGCTTAATGAGCAACCCCCCCCCCCTTTTCCCAGCAAAAGACACAGAACATGGCCTTCTTCAGAGGAGTGCCAGCAGAATGCCTGAGCACTGACTGAAAATCTGAAGAAAAGGGGCCATTAATATGAAAGAACCTTTTCCTTCCCTTATCCAAATTTTTTTGGGACGGATTTTGTCTTCGACATTTGTGCGAATTTCAGCATCCAGTTATTCCTGCAGAAGAAATGGATGATTGTTGCTCTCCTCTCCTGGCTCTCCCACCAAAACCACTATGCTGTCCATTATGTTCCCAATAAACAAAGGACTGAATATTACTGCAATACCCACCAAACAGAATTATCAACTGCAGTACGCTTACTGGCCATGTGCACCTCACACACTGCAACCCCGTGAAGAATCCACTGACACTAAAACAAAACAAACGATGCAGAAAATGTACAGCAGCACCTATAATCAAATATTGAAAAGTAGTGAAATATTGATGCAGGCAGCTTATTCAAATACCGCTTCTTTTATGCTGTTTATTTCTCTTTTTGTTTTATAAAGTTATATAAGTTTCTTTATATAGACAACTCAGTGTTCTCCAGGACCCTATGATCCCTAAATATTACATATTTAGGGAACTTGTGACAAGGCCTGTCAGGTCACAGTTGGGGTCACTGGATCAAACCCTAATCGTAACCCTAACCCTGGGAACATGAGGCCTGGGAACATACTGTAGGATGAACGCCAAAACCTGCTTATCATATACAGCAGCTCCACCAATGAGTACCTGCACTTTTTCAGGGGCTCCAGGTAAAGCCCCCCCCCCACCCCCCCAAACCAAAAAAACTGATGATCATTTCACTTCCTCCACAATGCAGGTAATTTGGGGATCCTAGACAGCTGACTATCCTGCTTATATCTATAGACGGCCATGTTTCTGCCTGCACATAAACATTTTAATTTGATGATTTTATGTGATGATGACTGTTTTATTATTTTTTTTAAATTACTTTAAATTTGTGGAACTATGCTATAAAATATTAATATAATATAAATAATACATACCGTATACTTTTCATGACTTTTTTAATGACATTTTTCATGCATCTGGGCCCAACCTCCACTTTATGGCACTGTTACTGCACGCTGCCAGTCATTTCACATAAACATTTTGAATCTTGAGATCCAGTGGCCCACACAGAGAATGCCAAAACTATCACTTTTTTTTTTTTAATGACAGTGACTGCATGGTTACAGCCACATGATGTACAGAACAGTTTGAGATTTATGCACCACACAGCATCCTAACATATTTAAAAAGCTTGTACGCTTTACACTGCAAGGATTTGCTCTCTGGTAGAAGTAAATTTGTTCCTCAGAGATACAATGACACAAATTAAACCAAATATTATTATTGCACCCTGGACTGTCCTATTGGTTTTACAGAAGCTTCATAAAGGCTGTATAACTTCAGACAATTATCAAAACAGCACAGAATATTAAATGCAATTCCAAACTATATCTGACAAACACAGGCAGACACACAGTTCTAAGCTCCTCGTTGTGTTTAGGAATAAATGTTAATAAAAATGTTAATGTCATTGTTAATACCTTTCTGCGCCAACTTGAAATTTCTACATACAGACAGCCTATAATTACAACGTTGAGATTTCCTCGGCCATACAGTTTCTTATTATTGTCTACTATTATTAGCCACAAAATACTTACTACATAATTAAAATATCAAAGGGCAAATAGTAAATTACAGTGTTTATTTAAGAGAGTGATATTTCGCAAAGTAACCTGGGGAGTCTTTTCTGTCACCAGAGATGTGAGAAGGTCTCCATCCGTGGCTCGATCTCCTTATTCTGCACTAAAGGTTGCTGTTGAGCTTAGAACCAGTGAAGCACTAGGCAGAGAATTAAACCAGTGAGCTGATGTGGGAGTTGGGATCTTTTTCCACAGACAGTGTGTAATGGCAGTGGACTCAGTTGTCAGTGAGTACACTGTATCCCAGCAAAGCCCCATACTCAGAATGTGGCGTTTTCCACTGTCACTGTGAGAAACCCCCACAATCATTACACCTGAAACAGACACAACTGTCTGTTTCCAGCTGCACATTTCTGACAAAATGGTAAATATGTAAATGCATCAAACAAAGGATCAGGGGTCACAACTGTCGCATGATTCCAGAATCTGCATTCGTGGTCCCACACAGCATGACTATCTAGGCTATGGAGACCTTGGTAATATGAGAGGAGGATAGCCAAACCCCATCCATTGTGTGATCTGTGTTGCATGCTGACCGTTAAAACGCTCTCAATAAATGCTGCGTTTGGGTTTTATGCTAACTGCTCCATGCTTCCGGCGCTACATGGGGGGACCCTGTAGACCAAGGGTAAGGAACCTGATCCATGGAGAGCTGGTGTGGACCCATGTGGCCTCACTGTTATTGAGAGATCATCCCAAAACCCAGCTGGATCAGGTTCCCTACACCTGCTCCGTACAGCAGTGATGTGCAGAAAGGCTTCTCTGAATATACAACTCATCTACACCTAAAGCGGTTCTGGAAGCAAAAGCGGGTCCTAGCAGGTACTAACTAGATGTGCCTAATAAAGTGGCCAGTAAATGCACAACAGCTGCACTGTCACCTCAACCTGTCAATCCCTCAATCAATATATCATTAGTTATTGCTCTGAATCGTGTACTGTATATAACTGCATATAAGTGAATGAGAAATGCGAGTTTCTTTGGACTGAATTATCGCCTGAACATATTATAATATTTCATGCATGGGTGGTAATAAAATTGACTTCTTCAGGTCTTGATTCCCACATCTATTTTTACTCAGTCAGGAAATTCCATTATCCTTCCTTTCCAGCTGCTTTCACGTTTTTAATTACTAATTTTAATAGATTTTTTTTCCGAGCAGGCTACTTATGTTTCCTGGCTGCATCCTCACTCTCCAGTTGCTGATTTTTTTCTTATTCCCTATAGTTCGATCTTGTTTGTCAGCTGGCTCTGCAATTCTTTACGGCAGACATGAATTTATGGGGATATATAGGGATTCGATAGGAGTTTTAATAAATCGTTATGAGAAACACTAACCAGAAAATAGGTGATAGACAAAGCCTGAAGTGCGTTTAATCTTCTCTGACATCTGTTAGATGGAGGCGAGGGAGGCAGAGAGTGAAACGGAGACAAGACATTGACTTAAATATTGGTATCCTGATCTAGTGTTGTCTGGTCCTACATACAAGGCTTCAATAACATTAAAGTAAACCTTGTAACAAAATGCCTGATCTAATGTGATTCACGGTAGCTGTTCATTTATAAAAATCACTCGAGACAAGTTAAAAAAAAGACCAAAGTGATCAAACTTTTAAACATACTTTTAAAAGTGATTCAATAAAGACCGGAAACATTCCAGAATGGATCTCTTCAGGAAAACCAGTCTAATACTGATTCCGTTAGACATAGTAAAAATCTTTTGGAAACACTTACTTAATGCAGTCAAATAAATGCATTATGCATGACTTCATAAGGCATTATTAAGCATTCATAAAGTATTATAGAACATGGCTATTAATATTTATAAATAGGCATAACACATTATAGCCATGTTTATTATGCATTATGAATGCTCTCATCTATAATGCACTATAAATACCTCAATAATTTATTGTAACGGTCAGTATAAGCATTAAGGATGATTTTTCTGTATTATGATGGTATTTATAGTGCATTATAGGTGAGAGCTTCATAAAGCATTCATAATGCATAATAAACACATCTATAATGCCTTTTGTTTAATAGTTATAGCTGTGTTTATAACACTTTATGAATGCATTATAATGCATTATGAAGGTACCTAGAATGCATTATAATGACTGCTTTACGTGTTACCACCCTAGTCAAACAGGTCAAATAGACAATCAAATGTCACCGGCTTCTAATGCTTTACTATAGTCACACAGTGCCTCTAGCAGTATATGGACCTTTCCATGCGGTAATTTCATCTCAAAGTTTGCACAGATCTTACCCATTATCACTGGCATGCTGCCAGGATCAGTAAATATAAATCAATAAAGACTGGAGAATAAATACAACTCGCCAGGTCCCTGAAACGGAATATTATTTAGAGTTTGCCATAATTATCTTATACAGCCTACAATATCAGTCCTGATTTAGATATCTGATAAGATGTATATTCCAAAAATCTCAAAATATTGGCATCATACTGTATCACTGCAAACTGAAAATAAAAATCATTTAGCCATTGTTATACGCTTTTAACGTACAAACATATATTAAAATCACATAATACAGTGAAAAAACATCATCTGTTTATCAGTAAAATTATATTAAACATTGTATCTCAAACATAAACAAACCAACAGTTTTTGTGTAAATCCATTAGAATTCATAGCAGGTTCTTTGTGGTCCACAGGCTTCTCTGCATCATCTACATATGACTTGAGTAATTCAGGCAGTGACTACACACAGTCGAATTTTACCCGACTGTGCAAATCACTGATTCCCCAACTGGTGACAAAGGGTAACACCTTCATCCATAACAATGAGCTCAGACACACTTGAAGAATTCACCTTTAATATAGTTTCACCTTAAAAAACTTACACCCAACAAGTACAGCTCACTGGCAAAATGAACTGCTTTCAGTTCCAATACACTTTCCAATAAAAATCCATATCCTTTCATTCTCTGTCACTTTATTCTTCGGGTTTTACCTCCAGTGCATCTCATATGTAAATCCAAAGTTTTGTCTGTCTGCTGTGGTGTCATTTTCTGTTATTTGTTATTCATTGTTATTTATTGTCGACCCTTGTACCTACTGTCTTGTATTTATTTGGCACTAAAGTTTGCAGGAATCACACAAATAAGAATTTCACTGTAATATGTTCACATGACTATAAATTCAGAAACTTTACACATTTATTTTTAGCATCACATTCTGCTTTTCAAAATATTGACGTTGTGCTTTGTGTATTTTTTAAATCTGCTTGCACCGTGTTTTTACGATGTCTTTTTACATTGTCTGTTTGGCACTATACTGTATGTATGTTTATCTGTGACCCGTGCACAGATCTGGGCAGTATAAGTATGTTCTTGCTACTTTATGCACCAGAATTTCCCTCTGGGATCAATAAAGTTAATCTTAATCGTACGAAATCACTACGTTCATTTCCAATACACCATAAATGAGAATTGCAAATAAACTCCAAAATACAGGATAATGTAACTGCAGTCTTTAATGGAGAATTTTGCAAGTTCCAAGGATGTAAGTGCAGATGCGGTCTTCTTTTCCGTGTGAAGCTGTTAATGGTAACTGTACTGTAACAGCTTCATCAAAAGTCAGACAGCAGAACAAGCTGGTGTTAAAAAATATTTTTTGAAAAGGCGGTATAAACTGAAAAATATGAGCGCAAACTTTCCTACCTATATTAAACTTACCTTTAATAGAATGCACATAATTTTGTCTCAGTCTAAATATAGACCTGATAATACATTTATGGTCAGCTTCCAGAGAACTAACTCCATTTTTGCACCCTATGATATATATAATATTTTTAGTAATATTTTTGTATCCAGTTTGTAGAACCTCCACGTAAAACTTAAGTATTAATTAACATATCTGCAAGTTTTTTTTTTCTTGTGATGCCTTCCACGGTCTTCTAAGAATAGGTTTATCAATTTAAAGTTAACATGGAAGTTATATACTGCAAGATTTCTATAAATCAGAGTAGAAACACTTTTCTTGACCACACAGTACAGATACCCCAAGGAAACAATTTTTGGCACTTTTCAAACTCTTTTGGATCTGTCAAAATTAATGTACTCTTTTGTTCTCGGCACATTCTAGCACTTTCTTTTTAAGTGTGTGCCGTCTCACTTCAAAATGTTCTTTTGACTTTTTGATCCGAAAACATCAAAGGGGCAAATTTAAACTTTTGTCGCTGATTATGATGCTTCAGAGGCACTTAACAAACGTGCTGGGCTAATCAGTCAATCAGCACGGCATGACTTGAGAAAATCAGGTGTGAAATATTGCTTGAGGAGGTGACTTTTTAGTCTTTTTCTTGAAGAGTGTGAGGAGGAGGGGGTCATCCCAGCACCAAGGTTAAAAACTCGATAAAGAAAGAGACATTTCAAAAACAGACATGTTTGACTTAACATTGATTGACTATCTTGTTCATTTGACCTCCTCTGCCGGCCCCTGGAGGATGGGCTCCCCCTTTGGGTCTGGTTCCTCCCAAGGTTTCTTCCTTCTAAGGAGTCAGTCCATCCATCCATCCATCCATCCATCCATCTATCCACCCATCTATCCATCCATCCTTATAACAGTGAAACATCAAACAGCTTAAATTCCAGTTAAAAACAGTGACACACTTCTCTGACCTTTGAAGTTCATCTTGTGTTTCTTATATTGTGTAGGCGGATTACAAGCTAAAATGAGAAAAATTTATATAAGTTTGTAAATAAATATATTTAGTTTTTCTCACACAAAGAACTCTCCCTATAAATTCTTCAGCATCAGTGATTTGCTTTGGCTCCAAAAAATTGAGATACATTCACGTTGAAATCACCATAAACCAGAAAAAAATAGGCAAACCATTTCAGCTTTAAAAAGACTATATGATCTATACATTAATATTACTAAATGACATCTGCTTATTTGTGCTTTCGTCCTTTAATTTATAGTGTTTACCTAACACTGTTAACATACTACCAGGCTGTTCAGCTTATGTCTGACTCTTTCATCTGCATATTAGAGTATACGAAACTGACATCTTTAAAAAAATGATAGCCTTTAATCTGATTTCACTTAAGCATGAATTTACAAAAACACACCATTGATAAACATTATATAATAGCTATGGTGTTAATTATAGGAACAATTACTCATTCCTTTAATTTTCTATTACTGCGTTGTCCAATACATTCATAATTCTCTATTAATTTTACACTTTGAAGCGTTATTGTGACATTCAATGCTTGGATTCTTTTTAAGACTGCATTGTCCACATTTTCCTACTAGGTCGGGCTAGCTGCTCTGAAATGCTAAAAGGCTCCTGTCCACTGCCAAAGAGCAGTTTGGGGAACGACATCAAGCCTTTACAGTTTAAGTATGGGTCAATCCAAAAATTTCTGCTGGAGAACTTCTCCACAAACTTGCAGCTGCAGGATACAATGAGCCGAAACCATCAGACATAAACACGGTGATCCTCTCTCCGTCACCTTCCCAACTTCTAGGGGCATTAAGACTCCAGGTCAATCCATTTCATAACATAAACACTTAGTAATGCTAAATTCAACATCTGCCCTCTGCAGTGTTTAAAGTGTGGATACAGGAGTAAAAAAATTCATAGCTTGCTTTACGACGCAAAGTACTGGAATGAGATACAGCACACGATAACAATATGACCCTGAGCGATTCTGCCTGTGTGAGAAATTATCCAATAATGTCTGCTCATTCTACTTTAGGAAGACTGTAACACCATCGACAGCCCCAGTGCCACTGTGATCTTCCCCAGAAATATGGCCATTTGCATAGTTTGACAGTTTTAAATGACTGTTTGATTTGGCTGGAATTTATTTTACTGGTGTTAGTTTAATAAATGAGGTTTTACATTTTTTAGTGTTTTGCCAGCTATGGGGGCTGCATTAATATAAATTGGAAAGAATAAAAGTTACTGCATTTAAACAGTCTGCATGCATCACCCTTGCTGTGTAATAATCACATGCCTTTGTTTCTGTTGGTGTTGTTCAGTTACGCTGCAAAGTTTCGATAATATCTAATTTGTGCAACATAGGATCAATGTCCCTTCTAGACTGTTTAGAATATACTGCTCTCTTATAAATATAAAGTATGCAACATAGGGCAAAAAGTTTACAGTATATACACCTTGGATGGGACAGCAGGTAATTTCAGGCTACATACACACACATACTGTCAGCCAATAAAGCTCAATAGTAAATGTTAATTATCTGTTTAAAGCACAAATATCTTAACAACAGACTCTATACCATTAATCAAAGATGTGGGGCAGATTTCAGTCCTACCTGCTGATTGGTGAATCCAGTCCCATGCTGCAAGAGAAAAAAAACATATTTAAGACCTTGTAGGGAGTATGGGAAAAGTAACAGGTGGAATGGCCCTTGCGTTTCACAATTATTTGCTTAAAATCAAATCACAAAAATATCTGAAATGATCCGGCTGAGTTTATGGAATCTTCACGAGTATGGTAATCAATTCACTTGAATTCAGTTTTATTTATATGATGCTAATATTTATATAATTTCTTTCACTGTAGTTTAAAACTCGGAATTCTCAGGCATAAAAATCTATAGTAAATTGTACATCAATATGCAATCTATGAAATTAGTGGGAAAAAACAGATCCGATGAATAACATAAGGTGACATATTGTTTCCTTGCCCATTTTCTCTGTTTTTTTGAACCACATTCATGGAAATCAGAGGTCAGAAATCTCAGGATGAAAGTAAACGTCTTGCCATCGGCTTAAAAAATATGTTTGCTTATTGTTAAAATGACAACTGTGTTCTTGTATGTAGCCCACGCTAGACTGCAAGAGCAAACTATGCGAGCTACAAGTTCCACAATATGGCTTGTTGAGAGAAGCTGGACAATAATTATGTGGAACACAGACTGCTGTAGCCCGGGGTTCACAATCAACAATGACAGAGTAATTACGGTACCCAGAAGAAGCTACTTTGTGGATCAAAGATGCGTCTTGAATGAGTCAAGTGCAGCTGGTCTCATTTACATAATTACTGTCTGCAACTTGTGGGTGCATTTTCTTTTACTGCGCAAGTACATTCGCCAGCATTTCCCTGCGTTTTAGTAATAACGATGTAATGCATTATTAAATAGTATTGAGATGAATGCTAGGATGACGAAAATGTTTTGCCGTCTTAAAGCAATAAAATGGTGTTAAAATAATGAGACGATGTTAGTAGGAGATACCTAGTGAGTAGGTATTTAATTACGACAGATACATTTCACTTTGAGAATACCTTTGTTAATGGTACTAAGCGAAGCTTGTGAAATCATTAGGATCACTGTTAGCATTGTGGTCCATCATATCTGCTTGTTTACGAACAAATAATAATCAATTACATTTACAGTACAACAGCAAATGTGCTTTTACATTTGCACCATAATTGCATATATTATCTATAGCACATGTGATTCGGCTATTTTGTATGCAGAGATATTCTGCAATATCCCCATATTCTTGGGCAGAAGGGTGATGTGAATATAAAGTGTTTGCAGTGTAGATGCAGCAAAATACAAACAAAGAGTGAAATTCAGCAATACTCGCCACCACCGAGGAGTCAGATGTTCTCCTGCCCCCCCCCCCCTCCACCTGTTTTGAGTGCAGTGCTGCATCACGTACACTGCACGGGCATCACTGGACGGGGCTCCCCTCGCCGTGCACCCGCTGCACCAGTGCATAAACTCTGCAGTAACTGGGAACTTTCCCCTGAGGCCAGTGAAAGACAGAAGACAGGAAATGGGCCCCACTGAAATCAAGCATCTGGAGAGGATTCAGCTAGTCCTGTGGTCCCACACCTGCCATGGTTCCAGTTCTTTAGTAGGCCATATTATCAGTACAGTCAGAGAGACCAGGGAGAATTGTTAATTTTTTTCCATTTTCATTTTTATAAAATGCAGTTTTTTTCCTTTCAAAGTACTAGTTTACTAAACGTCAGTGGTTTGGGGGAATCTATACAATGCAGGACAATCACTGTGTCCCTTCAAACAAATGACCCCACTGAACAATTAAAATTCTATGCACCCCTCCCCCAACTCTGTAAACACCCCAGTGGTGAGAGGACACAGAAAACAGACAGCAGGTGTGCTGTTTAATGCAAAGAGTCTCTTCAAGCTAGGAGCTGCGGGGCAGAAAACCCACACAGATAGTAATACAGAGAGTATTCAGCCTTGCTTTAATTGCACTAATATTTAAACATTTTTCTAGCAGTTCTATTCGGTGCTTGAATCCGGTTTCTGTCCATTTGCACAGGTGATGCGATCTCAGGTGAATGCAGGTAATTTCATAATTACCGCTGACTTGATTATCCTTAAATAATCGAGCGACATACATGCCTCTGGTCATAAACAAATACACTAAAATAGGAGAAAACTTTTAAAATTTGGATTATTTTTTTCAAAACTTAAAATTGTTATAGAGTTTTAAAGGGATAAAAGTTGAAGGATTATTGTGCAGAGTGATAATGTGCTTGCTGAAATGTTTCTGCGATTATGCAATCAAATTTTCATCGCACGTATGGATTGTTCAGATAATTTAATCAGAGAGTGGCCTGATCTTGCACAAAGGTATTTATTAGCCACGGTGATGCTTAGAAGAAATTGCTGATGATAGCACAAGGTCTTGAACTGACCGCTTTCTTCCCGTCTATTTTTTAACCCCAGTATTAAATGCCGCACACATTTTCTCTGATTTTTGTGCTCACTTAACACCATTTATTTGGTCTTTCTCTCTGGTAGGTAATGCATTTAACCTCTGCATCAAATGGCATTATCATCTGTAGTGCAATATAATGTTTCAAATGCATTCTATGCTAAATATTGTTATATTCTTGCCAGTTTCATGCACTGACACACAGTACAAAATATTCATATTGCACATGTACATTTATATGCTAAATAACGTTACTCAAAATTTTCCATTGGATTTAGCCATGGCTAAACCCATCAATGGCAAATGAAGCCAGCTACGTCTGTACCTTATAATTCATTGAATGCAATGTGAAGTCGCAGCAAAGGATTGAATACTAAGACACTATAAGCCAGACAGGAATCATTCATTTTTAGTCCCCGTTCATGAATCTCAACCCTGGTGAATTTTTGCATCACCAAAACCTACATGCACTAAATGTGTCCTCTAAAATAGACGTGGAACTTTAAAGTGTATTACTTAATGGTTACAAGTTCCTAACCTTCATACCAATTACATATATTATTAATACTGTATATCACATTATAATGATTTCTAAGAGAGAGATGTAAATTGATTACAGCCTATTACATTGGGAAATAACCTTTGCAATGTATATTCAGCTTTTCCAGTAAGTACAATTATTTTGACTACGGCATTCAGATAATTGTTTTGTGTGATTTGTATTTAGGAGCTGTTAATTCACTGGTCAATTACAGATAAAGAAAAAGACCATTTTAATCAAATATACCACGTTGCTTTTAATATATCGCCCACCTGTGCAGATCTAGTCTATTACCTTTGAAAATAAACAGGAGGTTGGATCATTTTCCTCAGTTTGACTTTGAAAACTTTTCATTAATAGTTTCTGCCAGTTTCAGAACACTTCCTGAGCCACGCAGGTCCATTTTTAGATGGTTCTGTTCTTTGTTGCCTGTAACAGATGTGACACTTAAGCCCGTATGGCATGGGTTTCCACCCACAAACCTGGGACAGGCAGTCCAAGTAAATTAGCGATCACTTCTGCCCTTGTGTGAGTGGAAGTACATTACCTAGAATGACCGCATTTTCCTTCCAGGATACCCCTTGTATGGCCTAAGTTTCATGTTCAGGTTTTAGGTCATTTCATGCCTAATCGGATAAGCTTTTATGGGAAACGAATGAAGGCTGGAGGTCAGGATCCATCTCGCACCGTCCTGTTTTGTATAATCAGTTTAACGTCCGTTCACTCAGGTTTAGCACACGGGGCTGATGGTACTTAATTAATGTTTACATCCTTCTTCATTATGCAATATTTGATTCTAATAATGTACAAGTACTTATATATTATACTGCTGTTTACATATATATGCCACCCATTTACAGCAGTAAGAAAAGGGCAGTGTGATTAGCTGCCACACAGCCGTACAGCATCCTGTTAGCTGGAGTAACTGTACAGTCTATATCACCAGGGCAACAAATGTGATGGAGCTTCAAAGTTGCATATAACTTTGTATGGAGCCATATGAAGGGTGTTGTGTGGTTCAGTGGGCTAGGACTGCTGAGATCAGAAGGTTGCTGGTTCAAATCTCGTGGCTGGTAGACTGATGTCACTGTCGGGCCCTTAAGCAAAGTCCTTTACCCCTAGTTGTTTTAGGGTCTGTCTGACTCTGTTTTCTTAATTGCACATAGATAAAGGGCTGGGCAATTTTACCCAGAAATGGCCAGTGTGCATGCGGGTTTTCACTGTTAGATTACTAATTAGTGGACTGATTGGCTGAAGATTTCTCACACCTGGGTTTGAACAGCTGACCTAAAGGTTATCCCAAAAACCTGCATACACACCGGCCCTTTGATGATAAGATTACCCACCCCTAATTTAGATAAAAGCATCCGCTTAGTAAATAGAATGGCATTCTGAACACAAAACGGCATCACATTGTTAACAATGAAATCCTCGCATTGTACACATGGATATTTGAAACAGTGTATTTCTAAGCCAAGTAACTGGAAGATAAATCCAATATTTAGCTGAAGTTGTACCGCAGTAAGCTTGGAATGAGGGATTTCTGTGAAATGGCATCTCTTAAATCACTGTCCTACAGTGTGAAAGTGCAGGTAAAAAAAAAAAATCCTCTATTAAGGCTTGTACAGTGCCTTACTACTCAAGACAGCAAGTTATGCATTACATTTTCTTTTTGTGAAAAGTACAATGTAAAAAATCCCACGTAAATGCACAAAATGTTTCTTTGAACAGCCAAAGGCACATCTGCCCTGCATGTCAACCAAAACCGGTCAACCTTCCACACTGTTTGAAGATCATGTTTCAGCTTTGAATAGCATTTTTTAAACATAATATGCAATTGTTTTCAAACTGATTTTTCCACACATTCGTTCTGAATTAGGAATTGTAGATGCTGGTTTACTGCGGCCTCCATCCTCTGAGTTTATTCAGCTGTTGCATAATTCCTCCTTCGGAAAGACCGAAGTGAATAAATTATTTCACAGCCAGGTCGCTCTCACACCAGCATAACAACAGACCAACAGGGAACCAGGGAAACAAGAACCTCAATCCAATGAAATGTGTGTGCCGTTTATCTGCGATTATTTCAAAAGGTGGGAGCCTGACGCTCTGAGCAGATCATCCAAGCAGACGTCAGCCATTATGTAACTTTGCGACCAAGCGGTGTGACGATCGTGAAGGAGACTGTTCGACAATGGAGAACGGACGAGGCCACCAGTGCAGCAGGGAGATCACGCTATTGCAACCGCACAGACAAACAGTTATAGTTTGCTAAATGCCGGAATTTCTGTACATGAATGCGCCAACAACTAATAAACAAAAATACATACACTTACATATGCATTGTACAGTAATTCACCTTCCAATATCCTTCAGAATTAGTAACGTATGCATATATGTACTGTATGCTTGTATCTATCTATCTATCTATCTATCTATCTATCTATCTATCTATCATCACATACATACACACTGTTCATTCATATCAATTTATCGCAGCTTTGAGCTCATTCATAACACAGGGGTTTGGAAGGGTCTAATGCTCATTTTAGCATGAATCATAAAAATGATAAATCTAAGACTGATCATTAAACTGGACATTGAAAAAAGATGCAGGTTCAAAAGTCTTCCAGAATTCTAGTGAGGTCACTAGTGAGGTCACTAACAACAAAACCAGACACTTGTTTTTGGAGCTCGGGAACATCCCCAGAGGCAAACGCAGAAAGAATTCTGAAAAGTGATCACTTCAGGGCCTGCAGCCAAAACAGATTCGGCACAGAACATTCTAAAACATCAAAGTATCAGACATAACCAAACTTACAAATCAAAGAGTTTTAAAATCTAGCAAATATTTCACTAGATGACAATTGCCAGAGTATGGTTTTATTCCTTATGTGTTTGCACACATTGTGCTATATCAGTTACATATGAAACCATATAACCTCTGTCTTCGCGGTTACATGGTCAGTTAAATGTCATACATCTGCTTTGTTCATTCGGCTGAACATGAATAACACATGTAGGTTTGTTACGCCGCAGAAACCATGGTGGGAATTTCCCTGCTAACACCTGAGCACACCCACCTCTTCAGGATACAGCTCGGATATGAACACTGCGACCTAGTTCTGCAGCTCCTCAAGACCGTGTTATTACTTTGCTGTCTGCCAGAGGAACCAGAGACGCCGAATGAAAAACAGTCGACATCGACCGCACGAAAAACAGTCAACGTAGATTCACAGATTCTCGGGAGCAGGACTCAGACGTCTTCCAATTTCAGACTTGCTCAGAAGTCATGCTTTGGATCAGGGTATCCCACTAAAAATGTATTTTTTTTATAATTTTTTTTTTTAACCAATCGGAAATGTTTACAACTAAGAATAATAATATAACAACAACTAAGGCCTGGTGGGCCAGTGATTACTGTCACATCACACCTAAAACGTCATGAGCTCAAGGCTAGAAGGTAAACTGGCTGTATACACATTCCCACTTTCATAAAAGAATATTTGACTAATGTTCCATGAACGTTACAGTAAGAACATTCTCTGCCAGCTCTGAGAAGACCTTCTCGTATTGTTGGCTAAAGTCCTGGGAACATTCCCTGTTAGCTGGGTACTTCTCATCTAAAAAAAAAAAAAGAAAGAGAGAGAGAGAGAAGGCATTTTTCAGCCTCTAATTTCAGACATCGCCTGAAACAGCGCCACCTAGAGGTAACATATGGTAATAGCTCATAATCACACTGATTTTCCTTCCTAGATTTTAATTTCTCCCTAGTACTGTACGACCATTCCTTCCATCAGTTTGCAATAACAGCACTTGCCTTTAAGAAAACGGACATTTTAGTAGCTTTAAATGCAGTTTTGGGTAAGAAGTTTTACTTCTCCGTCTTTCTAATCGAAGAAAGCGGTTCACGCTTCAGCTGAGGTCTCTCTGGAGATCCACTGTGCTGCGTCTCGGGTGGCTGGTGGTCTATATCTCTCCCCCAAGCTCACACTCAGAGGCCACACGTCCGACCAATCGTAAGGAGCCGGCTGGGGGCTCATGGCTTGGAGAAGCCCCAAACACAGCCCACTGTAGTCCTTAACCCGAATCACTGCAGTAAAATTATCCAGAGGATAATCTATGCAGGCTGCTTTAGCTAAAAGCACCCGCTAATCAGTGAAATGTCAACGCCGTGTAAAATGATGACCAACGGAGGAACGCGTGCCAACACTGAATGGAAGCTGCCAAAGACCAGCCACAAATCACAGGCTTTTATAATGTAACAACATGCAGGCTGGTAAAGTGAGCTTCTTCCGATCGAGACTCAGCTTTCAACAAGGCCTGTGGATATTAATGCTGTTTATTAGTGAAAGTCGACGAGTCTGCCGGTGTCCTACCTTTACGTCCTCTGAAAGCTAGTCCTGACCTCTGAGACCAATATTACACCCCTAATTACTCACAAAAACATACATGCAAATTGCTTGCATTGTGCATTACACGGGGAGTGACAAGCCTCTAGTATTATGATAACAGCAAAGCATTTCAAAAGGAGGCAGGCAGAGACAGGGAGTGATTTGCATGATGAATTTGTGTTAAATGCCTGCAGTGGTTGTAATCATGCAAAGAAGTGAAATTATTTTCATTTGCAATTGTCAACAATTAGAGTCGCATAGGATGTTTTGTTTTTTGCTTTCGGGGGCATTTATCTGGGGTTTTCGGGGGCCTATGCATGTTCTGTGTGTGTACAAATGGACGCTGTTGTGGGAGACGTTCCTTCATACAGAAACATGTCCTGGTATAAGCTGCTCCATAATATAAACATCTCCATTGTGCAGTACCAAGTTTCACCACCAGGAGTAACCCCCTGTCTGAGGCGGCCGCTTCATGGGTTGACCAGCGCAGCCGTAATGGAGATGAGGGACGTAACGTTTCCTATATTCGGGCCGATGGCCATTCCTGGACTGTAGGTGGTGCAGTGGTTAAGGACATGGCTTTGTAACATGCTTAACCCCGATAAAAAGAAGTATCAGTTAAGCAGCTAAAAGGTGAAAGTGAAGCAGTGGGACACGGGGAGGTGATTAATGGGTGGTGTCCCGCTTTTCAGTGAGTGGGAGGAGCAGCGTTACTGGTTCCCAGACACTTACACTTCAGATACCAGTGGCAGTGAACTGCCGATGGTCATTTTTACAACAGAATTACAGGCTATGCTCAGTATATACCAACAAACCCACTGGGAAGCGCGGTTCAAACCCCTCCGCAAAAGTGCTTCCAGCTCGGAGCCCTAGCGCGTGACAGTGGTCCGGGGATGGCAAGCTTAATCCCGCCAGCACACCCATTTATCACTGGCCGCTCTGAGGAGCTGGCCCGGCCTACATCGCCATCAGCAGGCCGCACGGTGCTTCGCGGGGACCCCGGAGCTGGGGAGGCATATGTTACCCTGTGCTTGTGAAAATGTAATCCACCCCCCCACAGGGTGCACCGATGGCCGGAAGGTGTAGATATCCTTCAATAAACATGTATATATATAAAAAAACATGACTACTGCTAACCAGCCTAGCAGTGAAGCAGACAGCTTTGGAGGGATTAGAGGGGCAAAGGGGCATTAAAACTACAGACAAAGGAGAGAGCCGCTGACCTGGAGAGCAACACCTCTAGATGTCCACAGCCTGAGGACTGGAGGGCGGCAGGAACCTCCATCAGAGGGAGATTTTTAAGGAGAAACAACACTTATGAAAAAATGCTTTGTGGAGTCTATGGACGTTCAACCAGAAATACTGACATATCTATAATCGATCGAATTTCTTGAAAGTGTTCTTGCAAAACCATTCATAGCTGCCCACTGCCTTTGGCACCACAGTTGTTAGGGCACCTTCTAATTCCTTGCCCACCCCAGAACTGGAAGGGGCTGCTTCAAACTGGATAAACCCATGATGAACAAGGGTGAGATCACTTGAGTCACCAGTGCTTTTTCTTGCCAGTGAAGATCTACCTTTAAGCACGTCTTTGTTCCGGCATGTATCAGTTCAAACAGACATATTATCCCTTACGTGGGCGGAGACAATTAAACTCACTAAGCGTGTTCTGTTATCCAAAGGTCGGTTCACAGTCCGCATGTCGGTCTTACTTCAGATGTTCAGGCGTCTGCAGCTGAGGTGGATTCTTCAGGCTGGGACATGTTTTATCTGTCATGATTAATATGTTCAGTAGGAGTATCTAAAGCATCTCCAGGAGCAAGGAGATGAATCCCCCTCCCCCAATCGAAGCACATGGAGCGTGTTCGGTGAGTAAGCACACACGCATGCGAGGTCATGAGCGGATGGGGGGGGGGCGAGACTGATAGGGGGTGCATGTGGATTTTTTTTTCCACCCTCCCTCACTCGCCTGTTCGCTGCCGCCCCCGGAAAGGTGGTGAGATGCCAGTCCTGACGCGGCCGCAGCCAGGTCCGACTCCGCGGGGACCGCAGGCTGACTCACCCGCTCGCATCCGCCCGGGCCCCCGCCTGATGAGCTGGCACCCCCCACCCCTTCCGCACACGCACGGTGGCTGTGCTGCACGTGTCTGCGCTCAGCCCATGCCCCCGCGTGCCACACCAAGAACCCACCCGCGTCCTTCATCTGAACAAGACCAAAATATCCTCTAATCCTTCCTCCGTACACAACCGAGACGTCTCCTCCCATAGCGAAACATCCTCAGCGCCTCTTTTCAGGCTTCCTGTCTGACAGCTGGACACTGACACCTCCTCGGACGGGAGGTACGGCTCCTCGAGCGGTCAGCTCCTCTGAAGGGTCATTGACATCAGGATCGCCGGGGGATCGGTGATGTGACCTCCCGCGGAGGCCATACAGGTATGGAAGGAAAAGAAAAAAAGAAAAAAAAGAAAAGCCCAGGAGTGCCTGGCTAAAGAAACTCAAACACAGCCACTGGCCAGCACCCTCAGGGCCGGCTCTACCTTGTCAGACACCCTCGGCAAATCTTTATCGGCAAAAAAAAAACTGATGATCATTTTGCTTCCACCACAACGCAGGTAATTTGAGGCCTCTGCCAGCTGCCTATGCTGCCTACAGCTAGGGCCCCGCGGATGCTACAGCGTGCGGAAGCGCGTCAAACTGTTAAAGTCAAGTGCCCTTTACTGTCACACCATCCATATACAGGTACACTGTACAGCGGTACAAAATTGCCTCCCCCCAGGACCAATATGCAACATGCAACAGCAATGATGGGGGGGAACGTTTTCACAGACCTTTAGTTATAAACTAACATGATTGTAAAGACCTTGGATGGAGGGGATAGATAAAAGAATAGATAATGCATAGAAGTACCGCCCTATTTGTCTACCCGCCCAAAGTACCAGGACAATCACCAAACAGGGATGCGGTTTACCCACCAGTGATACATCAGATATGACTCCTTCTGATAACACAGGAGCTGAAGGCCCGAGTAACCTTAAATCACGTCCCATTGCCCAGAGTAACCTTAAATCACATGCCATTGCTTAGAGTAACCTTAAATCCAGTCCCATTGCCCAGCGTAACCTTAAATCACATGCCATTGCTTAGAGTAACCTTAAATCACGTCCCATTGCCCAGAGTAACCTTAAATCACATGCCATTGCTTAGAGTAACCTTAAATCACGTCCCATTGCCCAGAGTAACCTTGAATCACGTCCCATTGCCCAGAGTAACCTTGAATCACGTCCCATTGCTCAGAGTAACCTTGAATCACGTCCCATTGCTCAGAGTAACCTTGAATCACGTGCCATTGCCCAGCGTAACCTTAAATCACGTGCCATTGCCCAGCGTAACCTTGAATCACGTGCCATTGCCCAGCGTAACCTTGAATCACGTGCCATTGCCCAGCGTAACCTTAAATCACGTGCCATTGCCCAGCGTAACCTTAAATCACGTGCCATTGCCCAG
>JAODKE010000047.1:8582450-8600029 GCA_026779605.1 Mormyrus hasselquistii | reverse complement strand
CACGTGCCATTGCCCAGCGTAACCTTAAATCACGTGCCATTGCCCAGCGTAACCTTAAATCACGTGCCATTGCCCAGGGTAACCTTAAATCACGTGCCATTTCTCACAGTAACCTTAAATCACGTCCCATTGCCCAGCGTAACCTTAAATCACGTGCCATTGCCCAGAGTAACCTTGAATCACGTGCCATTGCCCAGAGTAACCTTGACTCACGTGCCATTGCCCAGAGTAACCTTGACTCACGTCCCATTGCCCAGAGTAACCTTGACTCACGTCCCATTGCCCAGAGTAACCTTAAATCACATCCCATTGCCTAGCGTTGTGAACAAAATGCTTTCAAGACGTGCGCGGAGCCCGTGTTTCTCTAACAGCTTTCAGACAGGAAAAATACAAATCATTTGAGAGGAATAGAATAAATGGCCAATTATAATGGCATGTGCAATTTACCGGCAGGGATCAGAAATTAGGCAGCATGGTGTATAAATATTTAAGGATGTTAGTGGTTAATAAGTACAGGGCCGTTCCAATCAGTTTAACCTTGGAGACAAAAACAAGCACTTAAAATGTATTGATGAATAGACTGTAACCACCCTGGTTGCCAGACAAGTTACATGCAGTGTGGTCCGAACAAGCATCCTATTGATTTCTCAGAAGATTTTCCCAAAAGTGGAGCTCTCTCCAGGAATGGGAATTCCCTTTTTCCCATAATTCCAAAAAAAAACCAAAAAAAAACGGATGAGCCTTTCCTCGCTACAGATGGTGAGTGTTCACAAGGAATGGTAATTCGGCGGATGCTGGTTCTGCCTGTCTTGCTGTGCCTCACCCTCCATGTTGGCTCTTAATTACCAAAACAGGATATCCTTCAGGTCCTAATAGCTGCTACTTAACAGGAGAGAGTCTGACACAGAAGCAGTACCAAGGAGACGCCAGGCCGGGACAGATGGCACCTTGCATAACTGGAAAAAGTCCACCGTCTTACCGTTTCCTCTCTATTTGCATTCCTGTACATACAGGCAGATATTTACCAGCCTGCTTCCAAGACTGCACACGAAAGGGAATACAAAGCAACTGCATTAGAACAGTGGAACAAAGAGCTCCTGATTCTGGGGGCGGGGTTTGTAGTGCAAGGCGAGCCAATCATAGCGGTCGGTCCCAGCTACTCATTTGCCGCCTCAGGGCATCACGGTAATGACTGTGCAGAGGAGCTGTCTGGAGGAGGTAAATTTAGCTTGGTCTCCACAGCACACCAGACTCTCAGCAGCGCCCTGTTCGCCTTCGCGCTTGTGGCAGCCGTCCTTGGCCAACAACACCATTTGTTTTTTGCGAGTTTTGACAATCGTGGGGTGTGGGAGCGAATTTTTATTTTCAAAATAAGATAATAAAAGGGCTAAAGAGACGCCTGGAGGATTAATGATGGTAGAGGAGAGACAGAAAACCCCAGTAATAATCGCAGCACCTTATCTTGTGCTAATTAGGATTTAATTTACTCTTGTTGTGTTTGTAATCGCTAGAGTTTACAGTCCAAGAAAAGCGATAGAATATGTACTCTTGGAAAACTGATGGAAAAAGTACTGGGTTTTGTGCACAGGTACTCACTCAGCAATTCCCTTCAAAACATTTACTCTTTCAGTTTTTTTTTTTGCATTTCTTCATCTTCAGCACCATATGCAGGCTCGCGGGTGAACGGTCTTTCAGACAGGTTAGTGTTAATCAGCGGAATACCGCCTCCCACGAGACACAGCGGCCAAAATGATAACGGCTGCCAAAGCCCAGCAACGTGTCATTAGCCCTTGGCCTAAAACACCGCTGATGAATTTACATCTACGGAGGAATATTTCCATATGACGGACGTTTTCCAGAATCAACTGAGGCTCAAATGTCTTTGCACAGAGCCGTGGGAAAATGGCATGACAACATTTGTCTATATGATGAAACAGTCTTACGCAGTTTATGATATAGATTTTCAGAATAATGAAATTTACCTCTGCGTGTAAAATAGGTCCAGCGGAAAATGAGGGACACGCTGGCAAAGGGCAAAGTCCTGTCAGTGCCAGGATGGCATTGTTGCTTTCCAGTTGAAGATTAATGACGTTGTCTGCCCCTCCCTGGAAGCCCCAGCTGACAGAAGCCGCCATGTCCCGTTTGATTATGTGACCGCTGTATTATGACACGTAGCGGTGCTAATGGCACCCATTCATTCTCATTACCACCCCTGCAATTGCCCGCACCACGCTGGCCTCACCTATCATCCCATATGTACGGGAGACAAAGACAGGCAGGCGGCTGCTCGCTGAAATGCGAGGGAGCTAGAAATAGCACTGCTGCAGTCTGCATCCATGCACGGTGTCAGAATCCATGTATTTTAGCATATGGTACAATGGCTTCATAGACCATGATTCAAGGCCAATCCTGTAACGCTAGCAACTAATAACAAGTCACTGGGATACAGATGAGCCCGAAGGCCTAGAGTCTACGGTACCTACTCAGCTCCCAAAATCCCTAGCTTAAAAATTCATAAGGACTCATAAACACGCATCACACACATTCTCCCACTTCAACAAGCCGTAACCCGCCAAAACGCCAGAGCCAATGTCCAGTTACGTCCCCCCTCTTTATCGGCTGAGAGGGAACTGGCATTTCGGGGGGAAGGAGATCCACACAGCCTCGGGCTGGTTTATCCTGGCCTGAAGGGCCCCCCGCCATTTCGAGAGTGGCTTCCACAGGTGACTCACTGCGCTGGCCACGCTACGAGGCACAATGTGGGGGGGGGGATTGTGAGCTGTGATGAATCCCTCTGCTCTCTTCTGCCGAGGATAATGCTTCAAGACGACGTGCCTGAATGTCACTGAATACATTACCAGCGGCATCGGCGCGGACTCCTCCCGTTTCGCATGTCGTCCGTAACTTCCCCACAGGATCCTGGATGTTCTTTCTTTCATGTTACGTTAATTGTTTTCGCGCGACTTTAGCTAATGGGAATTAGAATTCACCTCTGTACCACTCAGGGCTGGCTCTACCTTTCCAGGGGGCTGAAGCAAAGCTTTATTTGGTAGCCCTTACCGAAAGAAAAACTGATCATCATTTCACTTCCTCCACAACGCAGGCAATTCGGGGGCTCTAGACAGCTGATTGCTCTGCCTATAGAGCCCGCCCCGCGGGTGCTTGTAACGCGAGGAGGAGAAGCAGCGATGGCTGGGGGTGTGCACGCAGAGAGAGGGGTGTGGGATGGCCGATGTTGTGTCACTCTGCTCCACAAGCAGCCGTGCATGCACGCCAACTACACAGGAATGACGGCAGCACCCGCGTATGCAGCGAAGAGCAACAGGTGCCTCAAACTCTGGGACCGATTCAGCGAATGATCTCTGACCATGAGATTGTGCCCTTGGAGTGTCAGGTTAAGACACTGAACTTAAAGGTCATATGGATGCAAACCATCAACAAAAGATGGTTAAGATTACATCAACAAATCATGCAATCAACAAACCTCTTACTACCAATCATCAGCCCCCCCCACCCACACACACACACTCAAAAAAAACATTAGTGGCTAATACGAGCTTCCGTCCAGCCTGTTCCAACACTCCAAGTCTGTCCTCAGCCTAGACAAAAGCTTGTTCATCTTCTCAGGTCTCCCAGACAAAATCAATACCAGAAATGGCAGGGGGCGCACGGCACGCTCCCATCAGCTCAGCAAGCCTCGGACCAGTGACCGAGCCATTAAAGTAGCTTCCCAGTGCAGTGATCAGCACCACAGACAATGTCACTGGCATGGATCAGCGGAACAGGGCTGTTATCTCAAAGTTTTCACTACGGCTACATCCTCAGCAAAGCACTCAATCACTGTTCCCTCCTAAGAGGATTATGTCGAAAGGGAGCCAGTCTTTACCCTCTGAGGCCATGTCGCCTGATGGCTTGAAGCCGTGGCGATACAGTATGGTGCCTCCGACGAGAGGAGAACTATCATGTCCAACTTCGAAGCCATTCTAATCTATACTTCCATATTTCTTTGTCCTTAGCCTGTCTGGGGGATTATGGCTGAAATTGGAGAGTGAAGAGCGCACATTCTGAGGTGTGGGAACAGGAGCCACGACACTGGGACCCCCGCCGAGTTTGGGTCTCCTCATTTAGGCCACCGCTTCCGGTGCCAGTCGAAGCCCGTATCGCACACTCTTGCCCCTACCCCAGCAAACTAGACCACCCAGTTTCACTATGTTTTGGAAGTTGTGTGCCGGCGGGAGGATTGGGTTGGCGCTGGTGGCTGGTCAGCACCCCATCAGAAGATGCCACCCTGTGTCCACTGAGGGGTGGCTCACTTCCCCTTCCACAAAGTTCTCAATGAGTAATTAGCAGGAAAAACGTAAGTGAAGCCATTTGCGACGCTAATATGTTCTAATAAAAGCTCAGCGAGAAGGAGCAGGCAGCACACCGAAGGGAGCTGCAGGGGCTAACAGGGGCGAACAATCAGTCTCTGAATGTGGACACAACAAAAGAGTTGGCTGTTGACTTAAAGAACTAGGAGTGAACACTCACCGCTGAACATCAACGGCTTATCCTGTGGAGATCGTCAAGAGCATGAAATTCCTTGGTGTTCACCTGGTAGAGAACCTCACCTGGTCCTTCAACACCAGCTCCATTGGCAAGAAAGCCCAGGACTGTCTCTCCTTCCTTCATAGGGCTGAGAAAAGCCAATCCCCCATCACCCAGAAAAAGTGGCTGACAGAGGGGGCGGCTGGTGGTAAAAGTAGTTAGAAACACATCTAAGAAACACTGAGCTACGCCAAACCTTAGTATATGAAACAGTCTACAAAATAACAAAGAGGTTTGGAATAAAGCATTTTCTACAATTTCTCCCCAAAACAGGAGCTGGGTATCCATGCTCGCTGCAGCCCCCCCTCCTCCATTCATTGCCATCACCGCTTCCTCGATCTCTCCCAGCCCCCGCTCCCGATATACATTCGGATCTGGCTTCAGGGCACATCCAGCTTTGCCAGTCGGGACCCGTATCGGTCGGCGTGACAGCTGTCGAGAGTGGCCCAGGAAAGACAGCTCAAGGTACGCTCACAGAAACGCGAACAAAACGGGTAAAGGGGCTCAAAATAAAATACGCAACCCAATATGCCTCATTAAAATCTCCCAGCTATACAAACAGGCAGAAACACTCCAGCTCCTCGCTGTTTTGAGCGGTAGCGTTTGCTTAACAGCAAAATCAGTCCCGGTGTAAACAGGGCACGTTGACTTGTGTATTTTTGCACACACAGTGACTGAGGCTCGTGTTTTACTGAGCAATATATAAATTACAGAAATCTGATGGAGATGCCCTGATGTATTTTCATATATTATTAATGTTAGAAGGAAGGAAGGAAGGAAGGAATTCAGATGAAGGGGGAGTATGAAGTCATACCCACTCGTTTGTTTGCTTTTGAAAAACAAAGATATCATTTTTTGTTTAAAGTAAACATGACTATAATTCAGGCTTTTATGAAAGTCTTATAGGTTTGCATTAAATTATTTGTGGGCCATTTTTTTCATGATTGTTCATAACTACATTTTTTTTTAATTAGAGGGTCAAAAAGCATACAACAAGGTGACAGCAATTTGTTGGAAAGATAGAGCAGAAGAAATATCCAATAATAACGTAAAAAATACAATGACAGAACCATTAGCTGTTATTACGCGGTATATATGCGCAGTGTTGACGCTGCATACTGTATATTAATGGTGGTCAGGTGTTGTGTGTGAGCGTGTATATGGGTGTGTGTGTGTGTGTGTGTGTGTATGTGTGTCTTTTTGTGTCAGGGAAGATAAAAGTGATACATTGGGAGGTAGAGGTGGAGAGAGGAGAGGCAGGAGCGAAAGGTAGATTGATAGGGGGGTTGTTTGGTAAACAAAGGCAGACTCATCATGATATTCTTAATGAAACCCCCCTCCCAAGTTCGCGGTCCATGGATGCAGGATATTAGATCATTAAGCCTCTAAGACATTTGCCAGTTGAAAATAAAATTAAATCCATCCTGTTTTACCTGTTATAGCAAAGTTTAATTTTGAGACTTAAAAAGCGCTACAGAAAAGCGATTACCCGCTCGGATGAAGCCAGCCCCGCGCAATCCAGGAAGTACGTCGGCGATTAATTGGAGTGAAAAGGCAGAGTTGCGGGGGACAAATCGAGCCGGGGTCTTTGTGGCGGCCATCGTCAGCAAGGTTATCCGGGACACGTCGATGCCTGAGATGTTTTTTGCAGCTGACCGGTTTCCGCACGCAGGGATATAATTACACGAACAGAAAGCCGGATCCTGATGCTGTCTCATTCCCTTTGAACTTCATTTCCATGCTAAACAGCTTTAGGGATTGACGGCTTGAGAGTAGCAGAAGTGCCAATAGGCGCGCATCCGCACAGGCCTGGTAAACCTGCAGGAACGCAAGAAGGCTGATTACCATGTAATCCAAACCTCTACAATGGTGTGTGTACATGGAGAAAATCCCAGCAGGCTTGTGACCAGCCATGAGTCCTGCACTTGTGTAACCATATCAAAGACCTCCGGTGTCCTTGGTTTGAAAAGGTCCGGAAGTTTCTTAAAAACAGATAACACACTTATCCATGTCTAGAGGTGCTGGCATACGAGTCAACTGATAACTTGCTTGACTCTTTCAGTAAATAGTCACGGCTAACAAAGATTGGAACGGTGGAGAGCAACTTTCCGGTCACTGTAAGGGGCTTGGAGATGAGAGTGCAAATTGCTCCCTTTTCCACTGGCGTGCCAAGCGGGGCTCCTGAATCAAGATGGATTTGTTTTCTTTCCCATTATGATCGGGAATCTGGATCAGAGCATTAATTGTACGTGGTGACAGAAATGTGGTTACAAACTGGTCACTGGGCTACGCTACTTGCTAAAGCACTAAGAATGCTAATAGCTTCCATATACTGACAGACGAAACCTGAAATAACAGCAATAATTTTAATAGCAAGAAAAGCACAAGTGGCGGCTATATTTACAGTATTATTACTTCCATCTATCCACCCATCTTCAAAACCTCTATTCCACTACATGGTTGGGGGGTGCATCTTGCGGTACAAGACTGGAGAACAGACAGGATGACAATCCATTACTTACACAAGTACACCATGGGCAAGGTTGATACACCAATTCACATGACTATGTTGCTGGGGCGCAGAGCAGAGCTGGATGTTTCAGATCCAGAGACTGAAAAATCCAGACCAAGATTTTGCCTCTACCAGCCAGGTGAGTGCCACCCAAGCTGTACCTAGTATCTGTTAAAAATAAAGTAGCCATTACAGTTTTTTTTTCCACAAATTGTACTGGTAGATACAGACATAAAGAATATTACGTGCACACTGCAAAAACTAGAAGAAATTATTTCAGTGACAGCTCTAGTTCCCATTGGATACATCTCTGCTGAAGCAGAGCTTTTACAATAAATACTGGAACCTGCTGGAACAGAGATGGAAAGTGCAAATTAAAGGTCAGACTTGCATCAGCTGACAACCGTATTACCCAATCAAGGAAAAGGAGCATGATCCTGCAGAAAGTGACCCCTGGCCCAGATCAGGGTGCTAGTATGGGAATGGAAACCACGACATTTACATTAATGTATTTGGGAGATGCTTTAGTCCAATGCAACATACACGCAACACAAATAATGCATCATACTGGACCAGCATAGGTGCAAGTTCAACTTGGCTGAGCTTCCTGTGAATGACCCATGTCACATTTTGCCACAGGAAAAGACAGTAATGTCAAAAACAATGCCTCATGCTTCACAGCCAAAGAAAAAACAAAGCTGCAAGAGGCTGTCTTTCTCACCTCTCCTTACCTATCTCATCGCTTGTGGTGCATCTGTAAAATTCCCAGGACTACGACTGTCTCTCTGCTGGCCTGAGTTGACAGTCAGCAGGAATTTCCAAACCAGGTCTCTCATAAATAGGTCTCTATTTAGGGACAAAGCCTTTCATCACTGCACTCTTTAGCAACAGTTTACCCCATTCCTTGCTTTGGTCTGTTCCATGCATCTAAAATCAGCAATGCTGTCCTTTCCCAGCGGGGTTTTGGGAAAAACATGCTGCCATTATCCATTATGGACAGCTAAACAGGACTGGGGCTGCTTGCATGCAACAGGTCCCTGTTTGTGGCACAGCCAAGGCCGCGGCGAGCGATTTCCTCGCCTGGGTGGCATTATGTCACAGACGTGAATCAAATAACACATGAAGCAAATATAAAGAAAAAAAATGGGGAAACCAGCTGTTTGTTATGGCCTGAGAGATGAGCTGAACCAAACAGGGCGACTGCAGGGGAATCTGCGGTTTACCCAATGTTTTTAATCTACTAAATTCTAAAAAACTAAAATTTCCACATTTATACGATTGGGTACTTACGATACCAAACATTTTAAATGTTCTCCAGTAGAGGACATCAGCCAGGAAAGCCACACCCCCTCACACACCATGCTACCTGCTGCTGCTTCCTGCCTGGTCATCCCCCCACCCCACTGGAATTGGCGTAGCCCGGATACCGTAACAAATGGATCGAAGATGAGATAGTCACTCTCTTTGACAGATATGAGGCGATAGAAACTTTTCAACCCAGCTTGGAAAAATCTAAAAGAATATGTTTTCCATCACTCAGCATTTTATAAATTGTTGTTCGTCCAGCTCATGCCTTTTATTCAAGCATATAAAAGCCAGTCTCTTTGAAACGGACCCCAGCACTGATCTAATTTACTTTACCTTTAAGTTAATGCCTTAGTATAGAATACATTACTGAAAACCTGGCCTTTGTTTCATGCTTTTTTTCAGCCAATAACTTCACCTTTATTTTGAACATGTGCACATGAGCTTTTGCAAAAAACCAATATCTAAGTTACTAGTAATAATTTTGACGGTTTGACTTGTACTAGTTATACCACAATGCAAACATACCTATACAGCAATGAAGGGCAAGGACTATTAAGAATGTATTATTAAAAATTTAGTATAGTATATTATAGTATAGTATAGTGCAGTTCAGTATAGTATGGATCAGTATCAATCTAAAAATTATTATAGATTCATAGACTTGCCCTATGCGGTGTCATTTTTAAGGTATCATGACGCTCATGCAGATATATATGCTTACTAAGCTATACGGCAGCTTGCTGAGGAAGTAGCCGTGATGGCTGCTCCCAGAACTATCACGCTTTTAACCTCCATGAAGCCCTTTGCAGGCATTACTCTTCCTGAAGGCATTATTTCTGCATCCCTTGGACTGCACTGAATTCCATTACAGGGGGGTGTGATGTGCCTGGCAACCAATTAGTTTGACATGGGAGACATTATATGGATCGGTGTTAACTAGCTTTTATTAACGGCAGTAAAAGTACATATGGATGAGAACACCCCCACCCACCCTTGGATATTCAAGGTTAAGGTGATTTTGGTATCTTTTCCAATTTAATGATGAACGCTGCGGTAGAATACGTTCCAAAGTATGAATTTCACCCCGCATCTTTCCCCGATGGTTTGAAGGCGCAACGCATGCAGATGACAAAGTGAGTAATGGAGGAGAGGCCGAAATTAATCTCTCAGGGCCATAATGTCCCGTCACATTACTCCTCTGCTCGAGCCCCCCAGGGGAGTATTTATAGATTTTTTTTTTTATTTCTTGTCTCGGTAAGAACATCACACGAGAGGACGTGTGGCCGGCACACACTATCCACATCACGTGCAGGGGCAAATAGGCCCGTCTGGAGATGGCTGGAGATTAGGGCTGCAACTAATGATTATTCTGGTAGTCGACTAATTGTTCATATTTTTGTCGATTAGCCGATTAGTCACAATTATTTCATGCCCGACTATTTTGATGCCTGTGGCCTGTGGTTGCACATCCTGTTCTGGGCTCCAGTGCGTGTCTTACCTCATCTGCTCGCGTCTGTCCCCCTGTGAATGTCCCTCTGATGTGTCTGCATTAAGACGATTCAAATTTATAATAATCAAATTAAAATAACAACCAGTGAAACATATGAATTTGAAAATAATCAGGTGTTTTTATATTAGTGTGACCATCACAATGAAAGAAGAAATACATTAAACAAACAAACTAAAGTGCACATTGGTGACACTGGTGTGTCTTAAAGCCCAAAAGTTTAAATAAAGCTTCAATTCAAATAAAATTCTGAATAAAAAATTTAGTTCATATATTGGTCTTTAACATTTGACGTCACACTCGCTATAGCCGCAGTGTACTGTAGGTCGAATCGCCATTTTGGTTGTATACAACTGAAGTCCCAGCATTTGCGTGAGGCGTTATCTTTGGTAAGTTGGGTCACTCGTCCCGTGTGAAAGGCTGTCATACTAAATCACATGGTAGAAATGGCAGAAAGCTGGACCACAACATGAGATTTTTTCGGTTTCCCGCTTGGAAAAGAGGATATGGACCGCAGGTAGAGGAGGTAATGAATCGGATGGCCTGGGTCGCAGAAATGAGATGGAATGAGATCACTTTCAACACGATATCTCCCTTCACGCGTGTTTCCGCATTTTCATAAAGGCAAATAAGATGTTTTTTGTTTAAGTGATATTACTGAATGTGCATTTTTTTTGTCTTCTAAAGTTGGTATTTTCGTACAAATGGATTTTCGTACAAATGGATTAATCTGTTCGTGTTAAACTAGCACTACAGAGTGAATGCTTTTTAAAGACAAAAATAAACAGGAAAACTGTAATGACACGTTTATCAGTGCATGTATGTGTATATTCGCGTGCATGGATTATAAGCCACAATGCTGGGTAAGGCTGTCACTGTGTGCTGTGCCCTGCAATGCCAAACTACAGTTTAAGTTTAGAAACATTAGCAAGTGCGGTTTCTAACGTTTCACATGGTGTCTGGAAGGATCTGTATAAACTCATTGTATACAGAGCCTGTATTCTGCTTGCCACTTATTTTATTTTAAATATTACCAATAAGGTTATGTCCAATGACATTTTTGGGGTGTTCTTGAGTCTTTTCCTTTCTTAAACACCTATATTACTGATATGTTTTGATAATGAAAATTCCTTATTACAGATTACAATAGACATTACATTTTTGTAGAGAAAAAAAAAACACTGAATATAAAATATTAAGTTTAATCAAACTTAATAATCCTATCAGCACGCTGAAGCTAACTAACCGGCTCTAAAACCCAGCCAGTAACCCCGTATTTCTGCTCTGCCGGACATTTTGCCCAGTCCTTCTGTCGACCAGGGTCTGGGTTTGTGGGTCAGAGGTTCGGCTTGTTTTCATCACACAGATTTAATTAACCTCGAGCTGCTGACTCTATTAACTGTTGAATCCACATCAGTGAAATTAAAGGTATCATTAAAAATTGTTTCAGGAACGATAAGGATTACTAAATCGTGGTTTAAAGATTATTAAGGACATTTCTTACATTATAGTTTTAAAAAAAATCAACTATTACAATCACAACGTGACCTATGCTGTAAGGATGGATGGATGGATGGATGGATGGATGATTATATATGCTCAGATTTTGGTAAACAGTATAAATATATTTTATAAGGACAAATAGTAGTTGTCTTCGTTTAACAAAATGTTGTACAAGAAGAACAAAGACCAATATGAAGTCCACAACTAATATGTTCACTCCAAACAGCATAATCTGTGGTAATAATAAGAGGTAATTAAAGCCAATTACATAAAGGCTCTTTGGGAACAAATGCTATCATGCTACTCAGCACACCAGAGCTGGTAAGGAAATACAGTTTATAGGGTATGACAGCAGTACTAATATTAATACTATCTGCTTATGTTCCAACTGTGAATCCAACCACTTCGTCACCTGACTTTCAAAAAGTTCCCCCACGGGAAAAGAGGTGAGAAAGATTTAGCCATCAGAGAAAAGTCAGGCTTAGTAATAAACAGATTCATGAGTGAGTACCAGTCGTCTCTCCCTGCACCTCGGACAAAGTAAATATATAAAACGCCTGTTCAGAAATAGTGCCTCCGCGGCACAGTCCCTGTCTGGCGGAAGGTAATTGAGCAGGCCGTCGTTACGCAGCCGTTGGCACATTGTGCGTTCAGCCGGCCGCTTGGGGCCACGCATCTCTCCACCGGCGAGATGGAATCAGTGAGTCACAGCACCCTCGGATAAGCCCTGCCCGTCAGGCTTTCAGCCCTGGGTCCGGATCAGACCCAGGCAGGGACTGGCCAGAAGCAGGAGTCCTGACAGGATGAGGCAGGCAGACCCAAGGTGCTGTCGGAGCTTTCCATCCCGTCTCCAAATGACGGCAAGTACATCAGAGCCGCAGGCCTGAATCGACAGGAATGTAGAAGGCCTCGTCAGCGGCCGTGTGCTGCTCTATGACATATACACATACCTTCCTTAGATTACGAACGTTTGGTTATTCGGTATCGTTACTTGGTTCTGGACCTGGCATAAAACAATCAGCTTGTACCTCTAAACTGATGCAACACGCAGCGTTAATTGTAAAGTTTAACGCACTACTATTTCTTTAATCACATTTCAACCAAGGACACCTCAATAGATAGTTTCGACACGAGTGTTTATTTGATGAAACAATATAAATGAGTATTCATTTCATTCAGTGTTAGTTTAGTCAGTTTTTGCCATTTCCGTGACTCTTGCCCTGGACTTGATTAAATCTTTTTGTTTATTAACAACCCATTAAATTACAGTTTAAACAATTAAGTTGCATTATTTGAGTATGTCTTCAAACTTGTTTTAAAAATATAATAGTACAGATATAATTCGGGCTCTTTTTGAAATGAAGTTGTATTAGTTTGCATTAAATTATCCGCAGTTAATTTTGTTGCGATTGTTAAATTACTGCATCCTTAATGTAAATATGACTAAAAGGGAAGCTACAACCAAAAGTTCCAAACCACGCTTTTTGAAGAATATTTAGAACTGAGTATCTCATTTCTTTTACATTTTGTTATATCCATTTATTAAAGACCTGTTTGCTTTGGTCTATGCCACCTGTTCAGAGCCTGCTGTCTCATCCAAATGCTGTCGTTTATTTTTGTGTGTTTTGAAAGCATGACTGTGATCCTTTTCATGTGACTCCAGGCTCCGAAGAACACTAATCACCTTTCAATCACGCATCCACAGATTCCACGTTAATACTCCAAAATCCGATGCCATTGTGAAGAAATTGATTACCGCTCAATTAAAATAATCAAATGAGGGGTTTCTGCTCAGGGGTGTCATCTAATAAATAAAGATTTGCTCTTTTAATTAAAAGGATTGGGGGGGGGGGGGCTGAGACAAAAAAACAGAAACTCGAGATGAAAATCCTTTGAGGGAGATTACATAAGGAACATAAGGAATTAGAGAAACAGGACAGCTTTGATCGGGGCTGCAATGCGATGTGACATTTCTGATGCTGACGTTCAGGGAAGGACCGATGTCATGAACAAAGCAGAAAGTAGCTGTGATTAAGGGAGGAGGCTGCTGGCCTCCAGCTGTGTGGACTCCGTACTTGTTCTCTCTCCAAAGCTTCTGCACCAACTCCACCATGATACATCACACTCATTCCCTGAAGCTGAATGCACTTCCTCCTCATCACTTATGAAAGTGGCTTCTGGCCAGAGCTAAGGCGCGAAACACCTACCAAGAGCGTCAACGGTGCGTCGATTCCGACCCCGTTGCTAGGAGACAAAGACACAGGTGCATGTACTTTTCACAATGGAAAATAGAATGCCAGACTCTCAGTCGACTCCCTTCAAACAATGATTCTTCCGACCACCTGGTACTTCGGTCTTAATACCTCAGCAGGCTGTGTGTTTGCTGTAGATACTCACAGGGTCCACACTGTTTGTTGTAGATACTCACAAGGTCCACACTACATTTGGCTCAGAATTAATGCTCCTCCACCCATGACCCAGTAGCAGTAATAAAAATTACAGTAATTAAGGATTTAAGGGGCAGATGAGAAGCTGTTAGCATGGCTAGCTTGCTATAATTTGTTTAATCATTTAAGCATTGAGTCATGCATTTATGGGAACCAGGCTTTGAGACAGAGTAAATCGTAGTGTCTCTGTCTCAAATGCTATTGCTGATCTACCTCTAGAAGAATCACATTTTCATCTCTTTTTTTTTTTATTTAAATTGGAGACACCAAGGCCTCATCTTGCTGGAGAGAGATAATGAAGATTGACAGGCTTAAATATGGCATTTGAGAGAAAGATGAGCAAATCAAACAATAACCTCCCCTGAGAGTTCTGCGAAATGGAATCAGTTGACATCTCTGTTCTGCCTGCACTCACATGCACACCCAAATAATCCACTGTACTCTATACATATGAACACAGACAATATATATATATATAATATATATAAGACTGGCTGCTCACATACAAACTCACTCAAATTCTACCCCCCCCCCCCCACACACACACACACACACATTTGTAATTATATCTCTATGGGGACTCTTCATTCATTTATACTGGGAAAACTCTAATCTCAACATGATGACCTTAACCCTTACCCAGCCATAACCATAAGTAACCAAACAAGACCTTTGGCATTTTTACTTTTTTGATTGCATTCATAGATCTTGATGGGGATGTCAAAAAACAGGTTTTTATTATATTGTGAGGGACATTTGGTTCCCTACAATGTAATATAAACCAATCCCCCCCCCCCACACACACACACACATACACACACACACAGTGGCACATGAAGCCCAGTCGCTCTAATGCTTTTGATTAATGAAGACTGGAGCTCAGTCTTTTAAGCACTTTGAGAAATCGGTTTAGTGAACTGGAAGATGAGAATTGTTTCACTGAAGGAAAATCGGGAGTAAATATCAGAAGAAAGTCAACATACCGTCCTTCTGGGCCTGCCATGCTTCAGCGGGTAAATCACATGTACACCTCTGGGAGTCGCAGGTAAATCACATGTACACCTCTGGGACTCGCAGGTAAATCACATGTACACCTCTGGGACTCACAGGTAAATCACATGTACACCTCTGGGACTCGCAGGTAAATCACATGTACCTGTACACCTCTGGGAGTCCCGATTAACCTTATCATTAGCTAAGTCTGTAAGGCAAATGATTGATATTCAGGTTTTGCATCCTTACGGAACAGCTGATATCATGGCATTTTTGACTAACATCCCGTATGAGGTCATATGTGAAACGATGACTGATAGGCCAACCAATGCATGTGACCTCTGCAGGTAAGCGGTCATGTGTCGGGGGTAAACTATCAGTACAACTGGCCAAAATAAAAGAATATAAAAATAAACACAATCCAACATGACATTCTACTCAAATCACTATTAAATGCCACCTTAGGAGACCAATGACAATCCTTTGCTTGTTTAAAGAACACAGCGGAAATGCAGTACCTAATGGTGGACATGATGGGGTGGGGGGGTTGCACACCATGGAGGTGATGTCATAAGTAACAGTGACTGTAGCTGCAGCTCAGGAAACAGCTGCCGAAATTTCACCCCATGAATATCAGTATTTTTGTCCCCCATCTCCAGTGTATTTCTCACCCACATGAGAAAGATCGAATTTCCACATAAAACCAATTTGCCCTCAGATTCCAGTCTAATTCTCCACCTACTAATCTTTTAAGAATAAAACCACAGGGAATGTGAGTGAGGTAAAAATTAGATAAATCAAACTGTGTAAATAAATCAGATGTTTGGAGAACGATTGCTATGGCAACCGCACCAGATAATCTATTGCCTCCATCAATTAGTATCGGTGAACGTCGTACAGTTGGCACATGACTTTAACAGTGACGGTAATGTCGTCTTAGGTCCCTCGGGTGGGATAATGCTGTGATGAGGCAATGAGAAAGCAGGTTTATGGCTAGCGGCCAGTTACTTCCAAGAGCGTGTCTGTGGCGACAGAGGTTACCATGGTGAGCTGTATCTCTTTGAAGGGCATCACTAACGCCAAGACACAGCAGGGCTGATGGTTGGAGAGGCCATCCAACATCCCTGCCATTGGCACAGTATGTGTGCTGGAAATTCACATCTTTTCGTACCACCACCCCCACAGATGTAAAAATGAATAACAGCAATTACTCCAAGTACATAGAATGCAGAAACCTCCTCAATCGCAAACAGGCACTATCCCCAACCACTTGACCCTCACTGTGGAAGGCGTGACTCCTAAGAAACAACATCCCATAGACCAATGGCTCTACATCCTCCAGGGAGGCTGTTAAATCGAAGGCCAACAGGTAGTATGGTGATTGGACCAGCTACTGCATTCCTGAGCAGGAAACCTAACCTTCACTGAAATATGGTTTAAATTACTCTAAGAATGAAAATACTACTACTGCCATTATTATTATCATCATATTATATATATATATATATATATATATATATGAATGGTGAGTGTGCCCTGCCCTGCTATATCCATAATGGATAATGGATGGATGGTCCACCTTTGGTAAGGCTATAGTCCACCATTTGAACACCTAGCGCTGATAACACTGATGAACACACTATTTTCTCATGCATGTCTTAATGATGGCTAAAACGGGATAATTCACCCATGATTACCCTTTCACATGGTTCAAAGATTCTTAAATGGAGGTGTGACCAGTGTCACAGGCCACAATGCGCTTAACTGGCCAACATTAGAGGAATGATTAGAGGCGATTCACTCATTGCACCGATGCCCCCTTTTCTTATTCAATGGCCCACTCTGAGATTCGCATTTCCAAAACTTGATAGTCTTCTCACCTCACAGCTAGATTACCGGCATATCATTATTCTTCCATTTTTCCGAATCGGAATTACATGGGAAATGGAGTACTGTATCTCTTCTGTCTAGCGATTCTGCAGGATCAAAGCCTCCTCTTAATGGGATACAAAGGGAACACACTTCAGTCCCTAACATGAGCCGAAGACACGAATCACTCTGCAACTGTGAAAAGTAAAAAGTCTTTCAAAAAAAAAAAAAAAAAAAAAAGTATGGATTATCGAAAAATCGAATCAAATTTTGGCTGGACAATGTTCACGGTGGGGTTAGTGAAGCTTTTAGCACGATTGTGGCCAAACCTTAAATCCATTTCACATGTTTTACTTCCCGTCCCAATACAGTCCGTGACATTTCCAGGAAATGGTCGATATGTATTTCATTATGGATTAAGGATTCACAACAAAACAATGATGCAAGTCGCTGCACGGATTCTGTCCATGCAAAAGATGCTGACTTCTTTCCACAATTTAATCTCATCTCAATGCCCCATTTTCATTTTGCTTTGACTCCTCTCGCAATGGAGTTCAGCTCCACCTGCCCTACATTCTCTGCCATTTGCATACAGAATTAGCCGTTGCGCGAGCAGGTAGCCAGCCAGCGTGTCAGACGGCTGTTTATTTTCAAATAGGTCAGCGTATCAAAGCCGTTCGAAGCCACTGATGTGCTTTTAATGGAAGCTGACAATACACCAGATCTATGAGAAAAAAGTAGCACACAGCCCTACCCCCACCCCCCCCCCCCCCCCCCCCCACAGAAAGCCGTACCCTTCTGCTTACACTGCCCCCCCTCCCCGCCCAGTATGCCCCGGGCGGCCCGACAATCA
>JAODKE010000047.1:8536532-8558466 GCA_026779605.1 Mormyrus hasselquistii | reverse complement strand
AAAAAAATTAAGGATATTGAGGTGTGAACCCCCCCCCCCCCCCCACTGATAAATACCACCAAATTATGTGTTTTTTTTGTAGCTGCATTGAAAACATAGGCTAGAAGTCTGGCTTTGTGTGCAGCCTAAGCCTACCACCTCTACAATGACAACAAAATGCCATTTAGTCACCATCAGATATTGACTCCGGGTCACTTGTCTGATATCGTTTATTACTGATAATATCGTGATATTGCCCAGCGCCAGTACCCACAATACAGGAATCAGAACACAACAACCTACCCTGTAACAATTGGCCATGTCACTACCAGGTGTCTGTGAGCTGAACACCCCCACCGTGCCATATACGGAATAAAATCAGCGTCGCGCAGTACTGGTCAAACCCAGACGTTTGCTGTGTAACAGATGTTTGCCCCGCTGATTTGGTAATTCAAACAAAAACCCTTCATCTAGAACCTGCATTTTGTCGTTTCTGACACTTCTATAAATAGGTGTCAAATGCTTTAAAAAACAGCCAATTAGACATACGGCTGGGGGCTGGAAAAAGCAGGTGGCACACTGTCCTGTATTTACAAGACACAGTAGGATATAAAAGATGGTCGCAATCAGTAAACAACTGAGTCTGAGCAGAGAATTCTGGGAGGGAAAAAAACCCTTTTCCTCTATCGGGGATTTGTTAAGAAAAAAGAGGTTTGGTAACAGAAGCTAGAGAGCAAGCATAGTGTAACTTGAAAACAACAGATCAGAGTGCTAGAAAATATGAAATATACACACTTGTATTTTCCTAATTTGATCCACCTGAATGTGCAGCTCACACTTGTACCCATTGTGAATCATGATGAGAGTCCAAAACAGGCAGATTTGCAGATCCCAGGTCTCCTGGGAAGCCCGGTAAAAAGCACAGAAAGGTGTAAAGATGGGTAAGGGAGGCTGGGGGAGCTGAGGCAAAACAAAACAATCCAGTGGAGGGCTGAACAACCATTTCCCCGGGCGTGAGAAGTCTAATGCAAAAATCACCACGGCTTTCCGTGTTTTCACTGAACTCACAAGGGAAAAAGCAATTTGAAGCCTGGAAGGCTGTCAGAATCATATGAAAGAGAACTTCTCCCCAGACACCAGAAGTCCGGAACAAAATCACAGTAACCCCACCCCACAAAAAAAAAAATCTAAAAAACACACTTATGATGGTTACCTACCATCAGCTATATTGGCCCGATAACTGGATTCTCTCTATTGTTCATCCTGCTAATCAACACGAGGCTGTGCAGTTTATCAAGGTAGGTAGGCGGTAAGATTTGATAAGGGTGGAACGGGGCGCTGATACCCAATATAGCTTCGACACAGCGGGCGAGGGGAAAACATCTGTCAGCTTCTGAGGACCGGTTTAAACACAGTGGGACTCTGGCGGCTAAACTTCCTTTCCATGTGGTTATGGATGAGCTGGTGAGCACGAAGCCTCGGTGCAGAGAGGGTGTCGGTAACCAGCGCTGGGCTGCCAGCGGATAGGGAGACGCCCTTTCCGCTGCGGACCCGCATGGCACTCCACAGCCAGACGCAATGCCAGGGGACAACAGGTTCCTCTACTAACCCCATGCAGCTCCTACCCTGCTAACGGCACATCACATGAGGTGGGATCTGGCTTAAGTGGGATAGGCTTCAGTGCCTGGAACCAGAAGGTTGCTACTTCCAGTTCCTTCCTTGCCAGAATAGTTGCATGCCTATTGGGCTCTTAGCCTTGCCCCAAAATACTCCGAGATAAATGGGTAACTCTGCACTCTGACACTAAGCTTTGCTCTCAACTGTACATATGTATCTGTCTCATAGTAGAGCATGATGGGATATGTGGAAAAAAAGCATGCAGAAATAGCAGGACACTAGGAGCAGAACAGCTGAACCCAGAATCTGAGGTCACTTAGAGGAGACTGCCGCAGACACAAGGCAGACCTGTTACCGACAGAGACTGACTCATCGCCAATCTGCCCTGGGACCTGCGGTTAGGGCGGCATCTCTAACATGCCCGTCGACGCCACACGGCGTGACTCTGGGGCTCTGGGGAGGAGCAGAGTCTGAGACATGAGGACACCGCTTGTCTCCCCGAGGAATCAGTGGGAAAGGGCGGGAATATGAGGAGTGGTGGCGAGAGCGCTAAAAATAGAGGAGAAATCCAATCGGCAGTCCTGGAAATGAAAACGAAACAGATATAAAGAGAGAAGGAAAAAAGAAAAAAAAAAAAAAAAAAAAAAAAGCAGTCTGATCCATCTGTTAGAGGACGAGCAGGCCGACCCGCTCCAGGTTTCCTTTTAAGCTGTTCCCAGCTCTTAAACATATACTCCAATTCTAAAATTGTAACGAAGACACGGAAAAATAAAAACAGTTTGTGCACTCTCGCCGGCAGAATCCGTACCCCAGAGTGTGGCAACGAAAGCCCACAATCACACAGCCAGGTAGTCTGCTCGTCAGTCTAGAGCCCTATGAGTCAGCGAGGAAACTAATTATTAGACGGGGGATATCAGGACATATCTGTCTTTTCCTGTAAAGCAACCAGGCATGACTATTTCAGCTTGGGTGGGAAGGTCAAAGTAGCCTTGGGTGTTGTAGGCCGCTGTGTATGTGCAGGCTTTCCAGTTGTAATATCACACCTTAAATTTATTTCGGCATAATAACCATTACAGAAATGTGGTGAGTCACTGGTGAGCTCAGAGGACTTCCGTCTTACATCTCTAACGTGCAGGATCTGTCCATTCCCCAAAGCTCATGAAGGTTTCCTCCTGTGATGCAAAGCCATATGAATTGCGGTATCTAAAATGGCTGTAGTGTGCAGATGTGTGGTGGTGAATGACCAGCCAGGGGTTTCTCCTACTCTATTTCTGGGAGAGGCTACCGGCTTGGCATGTAAGGAGAAGTCGTAATGATTTAGTACTTGCGTGCTCAAGTACATTTAGAACTAGTGATGGGAGAAACCATACTTAAAAATCCATGTAGGGTTACAGTACACTATCAACCACTGCCAGCAACATGAATTTACAATGTAAACGTGTATGAACCTTGCAAATGCCTTGTGTTGATACTGAGTGGTTGCCATATATTGAAAATTGGTGCCTTTTCCTTCTCTTAGTACTCGACTGGCAATACTGGGTCATACGAGCTACAGAGCTAAACACGGCCTAACTGCCGATTTTTGAGAAACCGCCTGGGCCGGAGCCCGAAAAGAGGACATATGGTAACCCTAACCCAGCGGAAAGGCACCCGTCTGTGACACATGAGGACTCACTTTTCCCATCGCTGGAAACTTGCACACAGAGAAATTTCAGGACAATTTTAACTTCTGCATGCTGGTACTTGGCAGATTTGCATTACATTGCTAACAAAGAAGTTCCATGAACAATACTGAAATCAACCATGTAAGCAGCCTTGAAAAGGAGAGATTTACTGTAGGATGTTTCACCAAACATTTTTTTAGCCGAATCTCTGTTAAATTAATGCCCTGTGATCCTAACAGGGATTTGTGGCTACAAGATTGATGGATAAAATGAAAAAGAAACATGAAACTATATGAATTTAATCTTAAGTGTTTTTTTAGGAACTACCTCTCCTTGATGGCAGTGTTAGGGTGACTGGCTTCCCCATAGTCTGTGACATTTGAAAGTCACTGATTTGGAATGTAAGACACTATATTCCGTAATCAGTCAGGTCATTTTTTGGGTGGCAATTTTTATGCTTGCCTGGACAACTGTCGACCAGGCCATGGCGTTTTATCAGCTCTACTGATTGTCCTTCACAGCCCCTTCATGCTCCCTGCCCTGTGCTGTTAATACACCTCTAGGCTTGGCACAATACTGGACATTAATACAGTGTGCTATACTTCTGCTATACCTTACAGGAGTACAGCGAAGCAGAAAGCACTATAAACTGTCTACTACAGAGTACCGTACTATAAAATTCATCGAGAGACGTCTGAAGCAGATGCAGAGGCCACATCGTACCACGTGCACGGCCTGCAGCAAGAACTCTCTGCTCTGCCACGATAGAGGTTTAGTTAAGTGTGTGTGATATTGTGTCTTATGTGATACAGTATGCTTGACCTCTACCCTACGATGAGGCAAGTTCAGAATGACTTGCGTCCTCATTTCCGGGTCAAAACCTGGATGTAAATAGCTTGAAAACCAGTAGATTAAAACTCCACGCTTCCCCCATTTCCTCCAACCAGCCTTTTTTCCCCAGTGAGAAGGTGACAGCAACTTTGACAAAGAAAACACTCCGATAAGCTACCCCTACTGTCATGGCTTTTTGTTTAGGTTTTTTTTCCCTTCTTTGGTCAGATTGACGGGTTGGGCACCATTGATTTACACTCTCCTGGTGTGTAAAAAAAAAAAAAAAAAAAAGAACAAAGTACCATGAGAGTGTGGAACAGAAATGGAATAAGACCATTTCATCAGACCAGCTTAAACACATAAATACAGCCAAAAGAATGTTGACACCAGCAGGTCCGGCATCTCATTCCTAAGGTTTTCCATTACTCACTAACCTGGAACTGCTTTCCAAAGTCACTAACCTCTTCTGTATAATCATCCAATCTGCTACTGCTTTTTGGTGGAGATGGCTTGTGTGCTCAGTTATACAACTGCGTCAGTAGTGGGTGTGGCTTAATGAATCAATTCCTGTACTGTAATTACTAGGGGTGTACACATACCTTTGAACACATGGTGTATTGGTAAGGATACTGAGGATCACCTGGGAGCTGAGACTGAATGGGGAGCTGGATAGCAAGGAACAAGCACCAGTAAGACATGTTTGATGGAGTTTGAGTTTTCTGCCGTTTCTTTGCATGTAGAATCATCCATTAATTCTTATTTCGTTTCCAGCACCTTGTACTCACCATCAGTCAAGGAATGAATGACAATTTTATGTACAGTTTTCTCCCGTAATAACAACCCGGGCTTGCTGAAACCTTCCGCCCTTTTCGTCTGGCCTGCCCACACGGGAGACCTCCACCTCAGAGGCCGTCAGACGGGGCGACTCGGCCGTCTGGGGTACGGTTATTTACAGGCGGGTTAAGTCTCCACTTTCGGTGAGCTGATGAGATCATCTCTTACCGCCCGCCTCCCTCAGTGTCTCCGCTCCAGCACGGGTGAACAAACAGCCAGAGAACCAGGCTGAAAATTGAGAGGAAATCACAAACGAAAAAAGGAGGAAATTACACCAATGCATGCTGAACCAGATAAACTATAAAAAAAGAGCAGTTCCTGAAGTGGCGTTTGAAAAGCTGATTACTTTTTAGGTTCCAAAGGCCATGAGATGCATTTGCCTTTGGCTGAAGTCACTTTAAATGTATATCAGTTTCCAATACGGCGCCTCGTATTGGGTTTAGGTAAACAATTTACAATAAATGACAGATTCACAGGAGAAACCAGCGTCTCCTCTTCCTATTTCATCAGGTGCTGGCTTTTCCGAAGCCGCAGATGAAATTCGGAACATAAATTACCTGTTCCATCTGAACACAAATGAACGGCAATTGAATCAGCACCTCTCTGTGTCTGACCAAATGCTTGAGAGGAACGCTCGTGTTTTCCTTACGCAAAGGCCACAGCTAGTGGAGTGGCCTTAGAAAAACAAACCAGAAAACCAGGGTCCTTAACGTGTGAATAAAAGTGCACTTCAACTCGACAAAGCAGCTGAACAAAGCATATTTCTCCTAGATTTGCAACTATATTATTTGTCTTGCTGACAAATAATAATTGTTCTCAGAAGGGATGTCATTAGCCTTGGGTTTATTTGGAACCCAGAAATGTAATGTTTCTTCTACTGACACGGTTTGCAAGCAGGATATCACAGCCATCAGGGGTAAAACTGAAATAGCAATAAGAGCACATTTCATTTTAAAAATTAGATTGCTGTATCGCCTTATTCTATTTTTAATTGGCAGTCTCATTACAGAATTGTACTCAATGGTTATAACTAATAAATAATTAAAGATGCCTTCTACAGCCCTGCCAAACACTTATTTCTACATATCGGCATGCGAACATATCGGGATGGAAGAGAACCGAGATTGCGAAGCTGCGATGGATCGCTGCACATATTTCAAAGCCTATTCATGACCGGGGGCAAGAAGAGGATGTATAGTGAATGGGACCTCGACCTGCTCCTGAAAGCAGGCAGCAGAAAAGGGGGATGTCACTCAGCTTGCAGAAGGATGTGTCCTTGATGTGGAAAAAAGGGGGCCGTTGGGCAGAGTCAAAACCGACTCTTCCAGTTAAACGGGGCCGGATTTGGACTCTGCCTGCTGCGCTGTGGGCCGTCAGAGGTACAGAGGTGTCCGTCTATAGATAAAGGACCAGGGGGCGAAAAATTAAAAAAAAAATATATATCGCACCACTAGGGATCCAGGGAAGCCATTGAACAAGTCACATGACCGGATGAGTCCGTTTGTTCCCGTTCCCCCTGATATTCATACCAAAATGTAGGGGTGTGCCTAGCAAGACTGAGTCTCACCTGGCTGACCACGGCATCCCAATTCCCACCAATACCATCAGGCATTATTCCAGCAAAAATGCTACTACTGACCGGGGTCACATGAAATCATTTAATGCAACCGCTCCGCATACCAGTACCGGTCACCACCAATCTCCAGTAAACGAACAATGACAAGCAGGTCACCCTCAAGCCCCCGGTGCCTCCCAATAACTTGTGACACGCACACACGTGTGTACAACATCTATCACACAGCGTCTGATCAGAAAGCCGCCCTTTCCCAAACCCGGCAGCGGACGGATTATATCTGACATTACAGTTCATTACCATAATTGGAGGCGGACCTCGTTGACGGCTGAAATAAGTGCTTGATGTTTCTGGCAGGCGTCTGGGATTGAGAAACTTTGTGAATATCTGAGAAAGTCTTTTTCTGGACTGTCAGTCTGCGTAGTCCCCGGGTCCGAGAGCGCCGGTGCCGGGTGTCGCCCAGACGGCCGCGCAGAGCGGCTCCCCCGACATCCCGATCCCGCTACGAGGAGCCGAGGCTTCAAGAACAGGGGCGGGGTGGCAGGAACGACAGATGCAAGTTTCCATGGAAACAATGCAGGCACTGCCAACAAGCGACTCAAGGAAGGGAAGTTTAAAAAAAGGATGGATGGAAAGCAGCAGGAATATATAAACCACTGAATGTAGTAATCATTGCGTTCTCTTCTCGTTAAGAGGTTAAATTCGGATTAAGATTGTAGTAACAGCAGCAAGAAATCTAACTCCACTGGGTGCGTCTCCACAAGACCAAAAAAGTGATTTATTTAATTATTTATTTATTTTAATCTCCCTGCAATGTCATTAAGCAAGATGAGCAAATCTGTAAAAATTAGGCAATGTTAAACTGGTTCTCTTCTTTTTAAGTTTAAGTTAAGGATCTTAAACACCATATATCCTGCTTACAGAACAGCCTTTTCTTTTTAATTACAGAAAAATAAAATGCATTGCCTGAATTTAGGATGCTCTGAAACAGATTTACCTTGGTGTCACAAGTCTCTAAATAAACATTCAAACCGCCCCCCCATCCTCCCACCCCGTTTATAATTAACAGTGATTCTATGCTCACCACTATACTCATTAAAATCAGAAGCCAGTCAACACTTGGAAATGTGAAAACCTGTTTATAGATATGCGATCGGTTCAGTAAACACACACACGGGTTTGCGCCGAAAATGGAGGTTCTCTCTTTAAACGCCCATCTGAGCCCACGCAGATGCAGCTCCAAGACATGCAAGAGTGAGTCGTCGCACTCCTGCTTTTCAGATGCGCAGACGCGCAGACAGGCAGACGGATCGGCAGATCCATCACTCGGCGAAAAGGTCAAGGGAGTTTGCAGAGATGAAGTGAGACTCGCACCGCCAAAAGCGCAGCGTGTTAAAAGGCTTACGGGCAGGATGACACAGGCGAGTACGCAAATATTACAGCTGCTGTTAACCACTTATCAGCAAGCCTGATGAATCCGCAGTTGGAAATGGCAGCCAATCGGCTTTCATCCTTCAGTTCAGACTTTATTTAAATATTTGTTCACTGGGCTACCCCTTCAAGCGCGATAGCCCTTCAGTAACTGGAGGTGCGGATGTGCCTAATTTATCTGGAAAGCTCATCATCCACGGAATGTGCAGAAAATATGCAGGAAAACCATCTCCATTCCAGGCACGGAATGGGGACCAGGCAAGGACCGATCCATCACGGAAGGCCTATCCTCACATCTTAATAAGTGCCGGCACTCCCGATTAGAGACAGCAGAGACCGTCTCTAGCGCCGAAGGCCAGATGATGTATGGGACACGCCAGAGATGCTTCCGCTCACGTCTGCGTTTGTCTCAGTGTCCGTGTGCGCACATGGACGCGTGCAAGAGAGCATGAGCGCAATATCAACGCAGAGCACGCCGTGCGCAGGGGCTGTGGCCTGTCAGCCAAACAGCGTCATTAAGGGCAAGAGGAACGAGAGATAAATCATTGATGGAAGCCTGCGGGCCAATCCCCAGAGGGACGACAGCCATCTCGGAGAATGACAGAAAAAGGAGAGTTGGGGCAAAAGTAAAGTGATGCCTTTGGTCCCCAGGGTCTAATCTCACTGCCTGGGTTCTAACATGCGATCTGATGCCTTTGTGTGACAGCTCCTTTTAACTCCCTGTTATCCCGATTGACTGCAGCCATTCAAAGCTGCAGACACAGTTTTACATGGAAACTTGCAAACGTCCCAAAATATAAAAAATATATTACACAATGCGAGATTAATTGGACATGTTTTATCTGTACAGGAGGCTGAAACTGTTTGAGCACTTCATGTGGAATGGTCCGGTCCGAATCACAGCACTGGGTTCCAAGATGCTGAACAGAACTGTACCTTTCAGTATCAGAGCTATTTCATTGCAAGATATTAGATATATAAAAGACATTCTGTTCTTAACAAAGAACTCAGATCCAGGGGGAGGTATAATGCCTTTGATGTTATTCCTTGAATCCTGTAGGAGTTTCTTACCGTGAGTTAAAGGCAAAACCTAATTTTTGTTTCAAAGGAAATTACTGCACAAATACTGTAACTATGTTTCAGTTACGGATGACATCTAATCAAATGACATCACACTGACCTCCAGGTCAGACCATCTACTCCAATATAATAGCAAGGGTCACATTTTAACTCAAACCACACACACACACACACACACACAACACGATCTTCATGACAGACTATAACTGAAATGCATTAGTATTAAAGCTATAACGACAGGCTACTTTTTATTAAATGCTCCTCCTGGCACAGATGGTTTCTATCAGATCAGGAATCTGGATCTTGACTGACCCCTAATGGCGACTAAGAACGATAGGTCACCTACAACTGAGGTTACTGGTTGTTTTAGTCAATATGGGAAGTTTCAACCTTTTGGTCTCCTAATAGCATCAAGCACAGACAGCCTGGATAAAATTCACTATTTGGTAAGAAGATGATCTCGTGAATGTGTTTGTTATTGCAGTGCGCAATGTGTTTGTTATTGCAAAATGGCTCTCAGTATGTTCAACACTCTAGGGGGTCTTTCTCAGTCTCACAACACAAAATCATATATACAGTCTTGGTCTCTGGGTCTCAGGCGTTGATGAGAGGACATATGTAAAATCTCACCAATCCGCCTGTTGAATTTTTCAGTTAAAGAGGGGCTAGTCATATACTGCAGTCATAGCTGAACATCTAGGTCTTGATACTGTTAAACCAGCGTTGGTCAGGGAGTTGATCTATATCTGCATCTCAAGGGGTTATAGGAGGTACATCTTAAATACAGCTACCCGAGTGCTCATCAGCATCACCAGCAACTTACTGTAGGTCAACTGTTTCATGGCAAACCAAGTACCAGAGCAGATAGAGAGCAGTATCACACTATGCAATACTCTCAGGTTCTCAACATTGCATGGACAATTTTCCATCAACGTAGATTCAAGCGAATGGATAAATACACCGTCCAATATAATCTGAGGTTAATCACATAACAGAGACATCAGAATCCATTTCTCCTTATAAATCACACAGTGGTGTTTAAAGATAAATTAATGGGCTCCATACTTATTAATATCCCACTGAATACCTCACATTACATCTTAAATACTTTAAGTCCAGTATATGTGAAAGCAAACCTATCAGTCTTAAGTCTAAATGAAAAAAGAATTCAAAAGAAGCATGCACACTGCAGTATATGCCACTGCATAAATTGCACTGCAGGTTACCAGTTACCTGCATGGACAATGCAGTGATCCACAGTAATCAGCTGGCTCCCTTGTGGCATCCCTTTGTGATGTGGTCTATGGGATGTGGGTAAGTAAAAACAAATTAGTGCAGAATACACCTTGTCTTTCAAATATAATTTGAGATCTTTATTGGCCATATGCAACAGGTGCATTGAAATGTTTGCCTATTCAACCACAGTCACAAAAGTCTAATGACAGTGCAAAACCACACTGGATAGAGTAAAAAAAAATCTGTTTTTTTTGGCGAGGATGCGACCGAAGTATCCTTGATATTTGAGGCAGGGCAAGAACGACATTTGGAGATTCTTACCATCCTCTGCACTTCTTTTCTTAAGTATTGGAACCGGTCTTCGGCAATGGAAGATGATGTAAAACGGGTCCACTAGTATGGTCAAGTACGCATATTGAGAAACAGTGTTAGTTGGAGATGTAGCTGGCATTCCAACTGTAAATTTGAAACAACACAAAATGGGAAGATAATTGGGGGGGGGGGGGGGGGGCAGGGGAAAAAAAATGTTTAGATGCTTAATTTTGTCATGTCACAATTTCCAAACACATCATTCAGCTGCACTCCCTGTGTCAATAATCACATTACTCCTCGTCCATAAAGTCAGACAGGCCTCCACTGACTTTAAATGATCACTACCAGGCCTCGGTCCCTTTACCGACTACTGTGGCCTGGGTCACGTCTCCAGTGAGTCTGTGCCAATTGTCGACACTCTCAGCAGGCTGGACGGCAGTTAATTACATTCACTAAATCCCTCAGAACAGTGCATGCGTATTGTACACAAGTTATCTGAAGACAAATGGAACACATTAACGAAAGCACAAAGAAAAGGGGCCATCACACATAATTAATTACACTTTTCCACTGAGTGTTTCAACATAATTTGTCACTTTAGAGTCAATCTCAGCAGTAAACAAAGGGTGCCAAAACGAAACCTTATGATACTCACAATAGGCCTATTACAGATTTTATGAGGCTAGGCCTTAGAATCGACCTCTAGAGACGTAATTCCACAAGAGACACTACTAATGCCGTTATATATAATGAATGGGTACCAAAAACTGTTATGCACACTGCTATTCTCCCATCAAAAGAGGATGTCTTGTAGTACTATAGATGTGTGTGTCCTCCTTTAAGAAATGGTAGAACCAGGGTTCTAAGCTTTCCCATATCTGGTGTGACACTCATGCTTTATGAAGCATGCTCAAGCAAGAAATCTTACCTTAAATGCACATCATTCCAATTAAAACCTAAAATTAGCTACATCATTGGCTACAAGGGGTAGTTTGTAAACCCTACGGACTATTCACAATAAAACTGTCACATACATGTAAGCGCGTGTGCAGACTTTTCTGGAATTGAAAATCTCACGCCAGCCAGCTGACCAAAATTGTTGACACTGATAAAATAAGTAGAACTTTTCAACCGTCGGGAGAAACCATTTCAATACTTTAAGTGTCAGCCGGAAAACAGGCACTAAAATTGAGGATGCATACAATTGGTTTGCTCATAACATTTGGAGGATGGATGGAATAATTGGTCTGAATTTCATATTTTATGGAGACACAGAGCTAATATCAATCTTTGGGCATGGACCTGCGGCACCTCCGAGCCATTCTTTATGAAAACAGCAATATTATAACAGACTCCTCTAGCGACTCGATTTCAAAAGAAGCAACTAGCGACAAATCTAGCGGCTTTTTCTGGTGATATTGGAGACTTTTAGAGACTAGGGCGTGAAGGAACGTATCATTCTTCTAACTCTCCTCACCGAGCAGCGCGCGCAGTCCTCGCGCAGCAGCCCCGCCTATCTGCAGTCAGAGCAGGAGATGTTCAGCCCTCCGCGTCTAGACTGCAAATAAACTGCGCCTGCGCGAAGCCACCGCTGGCTGACGCTGTCCTGGCAAAAATAATGTCTCTTTGGGGTCACTTTTGCCGGTCCCAAGCCCGGATAAAGGAGGAGGGTTGGAATTGTGGTATATGATAATAAAAAAAATCGACAGAAGTTCATTTTTAGTTCTAAACGTATTTAGGGTGTTTAACCACCTTTTTTCCTCTTCCACATTATTCCTCTCTCGTACAGCGCCCATTATATTACATGCACATTGCACGTTATGCAAGTGAGGCGATAGCGTCATTTAGCGACTTCTACCGACATTTGGGACAGTCAACAGCTACTTTCCTTGCTGAGGGGTTGGCAACAGTGAGCCGACATTATTTCAGGCATTTCCCCGGCTTATATCCGATAACCAGCACTACAATGAAAACAACCCCTTCTGCCTAAATCCCCAGCTCCGATTCTAAAGAAATCAAAATCTTTTTTTGTATACAAACACAGACATCCTAGGCTGTTCGCCTCACATCAGCCCCGCAGCGTGAAACCGCAATATTGTGCCAAGATTATTTCAGCCGTGCGTCCGACGATAAAGCTTCCTTTTTAATTAAAACGATAGCGTGACACCCGTGTGTCCGCAGATCTGAGACAGTCACTGGTAAAAGGGCAAGCAATCTTTTAGGTGTAGACGGCCGGGGTATAAGCATCACAGCCATTAATATGCATGCGGGTCCGACAGACGCATCACTAAATTCCTTGAGCTACACACTGGCCGCACCTTATTAACAGCCTGTCTCTATTACTGATCACAATACGAGCGTTTTTCTACCGACTGCACATGAGAACTGTGACATACGAAAATACCTTTTTGTGGAGTATAGGATGATTTGAATATGTGTCATTATAAGATTTTACCATGATATTCATTTACTAAATAAAAACATTCAGAACGCCATACCGATAATACTGCGATGCCAGCAGATAGACGAAACGACGTGTGCGGGAAAATTATAAATATGGTGTTTTTTCACGTGGGAATGTGTCTATCCACCACCTTATACCCGCTACCCACGGTGCAGGCCGTCCCGACTGCTCATACTTCACACGATGGGTGCAAACACAATACAATTTACAACAGTTAACATTAACGCAACACATAACATTGACATACAGCACAACAACACAATAAATGATAAATACACTGAGCTATTTACGTTATTTACACCGCTGGCACCGCTCCAGCATGCTGCCCGATGGGGATTCGCAGCGGTAAAGACGGAGAAAGGGGAAATAATTCGAGCTCTTCTTTGCGACACGAGTACAAAACATAACACTATTACCGTTAAGACTGACATTTGCCAGCGGCTTAAGGGTATGCAGGTTAGAGAATCAGGTTCAGTAAACCTGGGCCTGAGGTTTATATTCCTGATCAATCAATCATAGTTTACTATAACACGTTTTTTCATGTTGTAGTAAGGTACGCATTCATTTTCCTGAGGGAGTACTTGAAAAGAAACGAGAAACTAACTATTATGGGCGAGAAACTAAATTACATATTTAAAATTAACCCCACCTATTAAAAAGATTCAACTGAGCAACCCTACTGGAAAATTACATATTTAAATAGCTGAGATGAATTGTAAAAACTGCAGCGAATATAGTACATAGAAAGATATTCATTTACAATTAGTCTCTGTAAAATATTCAGCTGTATCAAGTGCTTAAATGTAAAACTGCCACCCATGTAAATAGCTTTAGGTAAACACGTATGTAAGTAAATCAAGATTTCAAATGAGGATTTCATCAAATGTAAATCACACCTATTTAAAGGCATTAGCCTTTCAATTTGCCTCAGATCAAGCAGTAGAATTAAGGTGTTACTGTTTACCTTCAGGCACCACAAATCTGGCAGCGTTAGGAGAGTTTATATATGAGGCCTGCAGGACTCTTAGAAACACACTGGGTCTTAAATTATCATACTTGGTTGCCGTGGGCATTTCTCCAACCATATGGAACATCCCATCCACACTTCATCTTCTTGTGTGGGAATCTTAATGGGCTCCAGCCTTTGACTGGCTTAGTTATACAGATTTCCAGTGCTCTGCAGATGGAGAAGATGTAGGCCATTAGTCACTGATTGGGTGAACCCACATCCCATTAGCTTAAACCAGGAAGTTGTGGTAATCTCACGCACTGTGGCTTTCAGTGACTTATTTCTCCAATACAGATTAGACCTCCAAAGCAAGCAACCTGTCTGCAGTTTGCACGGTTCATCCTTGAAGAGTGAAGGTTTATTGCACTACAAATACCCTCACCTCAGCAGTGTTCATGCTGGGTCCTCTCTGAAACCCTGACAAAAATACACAATGAGAACTCTATGTCACGGTAAAAATGAGATGTTGGCTTTCCATAATTAATAAATTACACAATCTGACAAGTATTGCTTAGATATAAGTTTAAAATGAGTCGCAGGATTCTTTGGAGGGGCTGGGGCTTGTTTGTGAGCGAGAATTTAAAATGTTTATCTTTAAAAACTGCATCCTTTCTATTGTATACAAAACCATAGTGATTGGTTGGCATTTCTTAAGCCTTGGGGTGGGCCAAGCTTGTGATTGGATGGGCCAGATTCAGTCTGGCCTATCGGTGGAACTGAGCCTGAGCCTTACTTCTTAATATGCTCTATCCTCTTGAGCATTTGCCTAACAGTTCTGTGTATGAACAGCCAGTTTAATTGTGGTTGGTACTGGAAGCACGTTTGGGCTGTAAGCCGTAGTTGACTCCCTCCATAAAAACGGCCCACAGCTGTGCGCATGAAGTAGACGACAGTAATACAAATAGTTTCCCTCGGAGTGATTTGTCAGCAAGACTACGGGTCTTAACAATGTTGGCGGTGCAGAAAGGTGAGCCGGTTCACGCAGGCGTTACCGGTACCAGTAAACTGCAGCCCAGCTGTCACGCTGGCACTCAACCACCGCTGATCTGACAAATCACATGATGCAAGTGCTGGGAATCATTCAACTCTGGGTTACATTCTAATCGCTGCTTGTAATCATATGGCATAGTAGTTCAGGTTGGAGTCGCTAACTGCTAAAGTTGCATAGACACAGCCTCCTCGAGGATTATACATATGTATTAAAAAAAAAAAACTCAGTCTATTCTTGTTTTACATGACTGTGTATTACACCTCTGCTCACTTCCTCCACCAGCCACCTTGGAGATGGCTGGATGGAAATCAAGATGTGGGTGATGCAAGACATCATGTATTTCTGTATAGATCCGGCTGCCGATTTGGAATCAGTGGAAAGAGTGCCACCTAGTGTCAACTGGGCAGAAAACACTAGCCCAGTAGCTTACCTATAAGCCCCCCTTCCCTTCAGCTGAATCCTGCATTGGGTTTATGGCTGACAGTATCCACTACGAGGGGGCGGAGCCACACACTCTACCCTGCCTTTCCCATTCGTTTTTTTCCCAGGTGCCCCGCACACATAGGAACCGCGAGAGCATTTTATAGAAGTATCTCAGCTGCCTGATATGGACACTGTTTTGGTGTCCCTCAAAGCCCCCCTTGGGGTCCCCCAGACATTTTCCCTCTAATTCAGTGTCTGTCCATCGACTAACTCCTCACAAAGCCAATTAATGAATTGTTACTTGAATCGGGTGTCCAGGTGGCGGACAGTAACAAATGTGTGGAATAGCCGGGGGGAGGTTGCTGTCCAAGAAGTGGTGGAAGAAACCTGTTAAGATTCAGAGCGAATGCTGCTGGCCACAAGCTCAAGCTTAGCTATTTCACGAAGTGTCATTTTTACATTTCTACATCGCACGAACTTGTAGCAAATTATAAAAGTTCTGTTTCCAATTATCGTAGTGACAGGCAAGATTACAGCAGGCAAAATTGCTCCTTTCCTGCCCACGTCCATCTATGGCCCCTCTATCAGTTACTCCCAAAATTTTGTGTGACTGAAAACTCCCCTTTATAGCTCGGTAGTGACCTCATAACACTTCCCAGGTTTCCAGCCTGCCTTCAGTGTGATATAAATCTGCCTAGGCTGTTTTGCATACAAACGAGGGCTTATGTCAGCCATTCCCCCCTTTTTTATCTTTGCATTGGTACATCCCGAGGTTTGGGCAGCTAGGCAACTGGCTCCATAGCTACTATACAGCCCCTAGACAGCATGTCACCTAAGCTACGTTAATGACTGACAGCGTCTAAACTGCATCGCATTACGATGGTGAGGACAGTGGCCTGTTAAACACGGAAACAGTGCAGAAACATTGCAGCTTTTCTTCAGGTATGGCTATTCTGCATATATTAGGGTTACATAATACCTTTATTTCAAATAAAAGAGCAGAATAGTAAATATTAAGGTTTGGTTAAGCAAAGGCAAGCAGTAACTGGCTCTTTTTAAAGACAAGCCATCAACGTCTCATTTTGCAGTCAAACTGGGTGATACACTCTGTCAGTAAATCAACTAAACCTCATTAAAAAAAAAATTACTCATTCAGAGAGCGCACTCACAGGCCCTTGAATATCTCAACGTGCTTTTTAGTCGGTGGCTCTCCACATCAAAGGGCGATTAATGAATCGGATCTTCGGTCTTGCTTTGACTGAGGGCCGCTAATAATCTCTCCACAGGATGGGAATGGATATCGCTGTTCCCTGGCTGTACACATGAACACGGTGACTCGGGCAGGCTTGGGAAAAGCCTGAGAGAGGCTGAGCACTATGTCATTCATATCCAAAGTCTGAAGAGGTGCCTGTGTAAATGTTATAGGGTTCAGCCGCAGCACCAGACAGAGTCTGTCGCAGTTGTATGCAAATGAGATTCGCTCGAGGAGCGTATGGGAAGTAAATTAAGGGAGACGGCATGTAAAACACAAAAGTAATTAACCGTAATTTCCCTCTATGCGGCCGTTAAACATCTGCTGCACTTTGGACGAAAATGGGATGCGGGCGGGATACAGGCAGAATAAGGCAGGATACAGGTAGGATACATTTAAAACACAGGTGAGACAGAGACGGGATACAGGTGGGATACAGGTATGATGCAGGCGGGATCCAGACAGGATAAAGGTGGCATACAGGCTGGACGCAGGTGGGATACAAGCAAGATACGAGAGGGATACAGGCAGAATACAGGCAGGATACAGGCGGGATACAGGTATAATATAGGTGAAACACAGATGGAATCTAGGCCCGATACAGGTGGGATCCAGGCAGGACACAGGTGGGATACAGATGGGATACAGGCAGGATACGAGAGGAATACAGGCAGGACACAGGCAGAATACAGGCAGGATACAAGCGGGATACAGTCGGAATATAGGCAGAACCCAGGCTAGCTGACCAGCTGCACATGAATACGACGATTAATGGGTCTTGCTGCTGTCTGTGCCTTCTTGGTATCAGGCAGATCCAGGCCACCCCTTTTCAGGGCCCCTTGCCCTAACACACAGTACATTCTGATCAGATGGGGGATCCTCTGGTGGCCACTGGGCTCTAAGCAGCCTCTTAGTCCTCTTGTGCCTTGGGCTGGCCCTGGCATCAGGGGCCGAAGTGCAGGCTCTCATTTCAGGTGAATCCCTGTCCCTACACCATAGCAGAGACAGAAAAAATGTGGCCGATCCGAGTTTTTTTTCACAGGGCCTAGGAGGTGAGTGTCGCGTTTTAAGGAGGACACGAGACATGTAGTTAGCCGAAGCTGTTCATTTATTTCCCAAGAAAAACTCCTGCCCTCTTCCCGCGCACTGTCCCCTTAATCCCTCCAAAAACGTGACGTGTTTTTTGTGCACGTACATAACAGTGAGATGTGACAGGCAGAGAGAAAATTCCCCAGTCTGCTTATTATCATAGCCAGTCTCACAGATGCACAGTAGTGCCGTTGTCTGAGTCTTAACAGCACCCATTTTCTCTTTTATTTAACATGAGAGGTCTTTATAGCTTTATAAAGTGCTACTTGTAAATGTACCCTTTATTTAGGCCCTTTAACAAAGCTGGTTCACCAGCCACTTCATCTGGAGGTTTCTATGGCGAGGTGCCACCATACCACTAATGAGGCAAACCTGAATCTCACTGGCTAGATGCTGGAGAAGATGCGTCTTCTTTTTATACTGGTATTCAGTAATCATTTAATTACTTAATTATGAATGTGTTTCTAATACTCAAGAAATTGTACTTGGTTAATTTATTAAGCGCTTGCATATCATGCCTTCAAATAAGATTCATTTTGGATGCCAGGGTCAGAATTCAATCGGCATTTCAGTTGGGTGTAATTAATTTCAGAGACAGATGGAAGTAAATCTCTTGGCCAGAGCTGTGCCTGCTGCAGCCCAAAAAGCAGCCTTTTATCTTGCCATTTATAGCATAAAAAGATGACCTCAGTCAGAAATATTTGCCCGATACAGGAACACAGGCATCTAAAAGGTGAAGCAGACCCACGTCTAATAAGCTGCCGCACTTGGCTTTCAGACAGGTACCACAAGACCCCATTTACTGCTGTGCCCAGCCTGGGAACTCCAGCATGGCTCGTTCATGCCTGAAAATGCACAGCGTTGTATATACTAGCTGTTGGCTACAGCTGAACCAACCCGTCCCACCGAAAAATGCCTCCTCGTCCTCTGGAGACAGAGCTGTTCAAATCACAGTCCCCGAGGTCCAAGCACTGCTGATCTCCCAGCATTCCTTGACCCGTGGGTCAGGTGTAAAGCCTCTGTAGAAAAAAAAGGCCCCCATATTTAATTTGCCTTCATACACCCCCTGCAAATAAACACACCTTTGAATTTGAATTATTAAGTTGTGAACCCCCCCGCATTTGCACTGTACTCAAGCCATGTATGTTCCACCTAAACATTTGCTGTAAGTGTGTAGTTATTATAGGATAGATACTGGATTGTACCTTGGTGATGGCCAGTCAGTGAAAACATGGAGATGTGGCTTTGAGAGTGAGAGGTGAGAGAGAGATCCTAAAATTCACCTGGGAAAATGCGTGTGCTTGTGTGCGTGTGTGCGTGTGCGTGTGTGGGCACACATGCGTGTCACTGATTTTAAGTCAGCCTTGAAGGTCAAGTGGAAAAAGTACATTTGAAGATAGGCTTATAAAGCCGAAATAAAAATTTTACAAACGGCGTTAACATAAAAAGAGAAGCCCCGGGACGAGTTTTAACAATGCAATTACTAGAGAATGGGGGGGCGCTTTCATTGGTGGGAGGCTGAGGAATCCTGCACAGGCTCCTGTCTGAGTCCCAGAGCCTCCCGTTGAAAGATATATTACAGCCATAAAGTGCAGTTACTACCCTGCACGCCCATTTCACGCCTGTACAAGTTGACGTGACAGACCTCCCCAACAACATCTGTAGCAACAGCAACAAACATTATCCACAGCGTCACTTATATTGTGCTGCGTGTGGTGTTTTGTACTTGGGAATTCTGTTCATTTATTAGTCTACGGACGAGGCAGCCGGAGGGGAGCGAGCAGGAATAAGAGCAGTGTGTGGAGAGATGTAGGAAATGGGTCCAGCGGGCGAACGGGGAGGCCGCCTCCTCACACGCGGAAGGAGCTAGAAGTGAGGGGGCCAGAGGGACTCGTTTCATCTACACCTCAGGTATCGAACGGATTCAAATGCCGACGGCACCGTCGCACTGGGTAGCCGCGCTCTGTTTCCGGGCGAACGTCGTCCCTGTGAGTTTAAAGCAAATCCACGTTAATGAGGGGGAAGCTTATAGCAGGCAGGGAGGCAAAAAAAAGGGCCACTTCAGAGCCCAGCTGCTGGAAGTCCTCCTTCCACTTTGATACATACGAACATCAGTGTGGTCTGCCATCCCTCCACGGGACTCTCAGCATCCCCAATTCCAGTTACCATGGCGATGGATATCTGGGTGTGTTTTCCCAGTTCCTTACAATCAAAGAAGGCAGCAGTGAAATGAGAAATGAGGCTTTGAAAGCCACAGCGGGACGGATCACCGTGATTCGTCAGCCTCAGCCCACCCACCTAGACGGGAACCGGTAAAGCAGCCAATATGAAGTAGTTTAAACCAATCGGGGATCGACAGCGTGCCGTAATCCCAGTCATTGTGGGTGCCGGAGCCTCGTGACAAGATTCTCCGAGCTTGGGCCGGGAGCGACAGATGGAAGATAACAGAAGTTAGCAGCGCGTCGCTCGGTGGATTAAAACGCGACATCGACGACCCTCTAACTTTCAGAGCTGGGCTTGCTGCCGACGCCAACATCTGCGCTGCCAGTGACCATAACGACAGATCCTGTCCTTGAACCCCCCGTTCTGGTTCTGGATCAACCCGGGCCTCGAGACGTGGAGACGTGGCACGCGTTCCTGGAGTGGGTCGGCCTGCTTGTTTTGTCACGTAAAGGTAATCCAAAAAACGGAGTTGGCACCAACATGGCGCACACTCCACACGCACTGAGCCGCGGCTGGATTCTCAGTTCGCAGGCTCCATTTCTATTCGTCCTGGAAATAAACCAGATTATAAACACATAAAACGGAACTTGGCGTTTTTTTTAAGGCTGTCACATCTGAAAACAGATCATTTTTTTTCTCAAAAAAAAAAATGGTAATATCTTTATAAGAACCGCAGAAATTAGAGAAGTACTAGCTTTTTGTCGCAAAATACAATACATGATCCTCTTAGTATCTTAGTCAGTATGTAATTGCTTCAAAAGGGGATTACGTAAAGCAATTACTATCAATCAGCTGAAGAAAACGCTGGATAGCTCTGATAACCTTAGCATGCCCGTGTAAAAGGTTTATTGGTAGTTAGCAGATATTAAAAACGTTGATGGCAATACGCTTCCCCACAAAAGGCGATCAGAGGATCCCCCCCCCCCCCTCCAGCGATCTTTATCTGCGAAAGGAATACAAACAGCAGCACAGGTGTCCGATTCCCCCCAGGCCAGAGGCTAATTGGGTGCGGAATGAGATTTTTAGCTGCAGAATGAGAGGCCGTGGATGATGCAGTAGGAGCTAATGGAAGAATATTCCAGAATGCATAGCTGGGCTTCTCATCTTAAGAGAGGGGAGGGCAGAGCACAACCACTGTAGCAACAGAACCTAAGGAAGAAGGGCCGTCTTACCCCCCTTTCTTCATGATCTCCCTTATTTTTGAATCTCATGAAAGATTCTGCTGTTTCAGCTGAGGGCAGTGGACACCCACGAACAAAGAGCTGCGTCCACATGTATATTCTGGGTACCTTCACCATGTCAGTAACAGCCCTTGGAGGGGAAACACAGCCTCTGTCATGCTCATAGGACAAGGACACAACTTCATGTGGTGATTAATTTCTGTTTTCTAGTTCTGGTGATGAGGTACAATTTAACAATTTAACCAAGCGATCGGTTAAATACGAGGTTAATTTTGGTATCTGGTGAGAAAAGTCCAAAACAAAAATATACATATTAGGAAGGCTAACTTTAATGGTATGTGACTAACTAAGAACTGTAAACTGGATGGAGTTAAATAAAACTGTTGAAAAGGCTTGGGAATTTTTTTAAAAGGACATTATTGCAAGTGCAAGAGGACTTCATACCAGCTTCCGGCAAAACTAAATCTAGGAAACTGCAACCAAGGTGGTTTACTACGGAAATTAAGAAAAGTCAGGAGGAGAAGGGCTCTGTTCCACAAATGGAAAATAACTAATGATGTCGGAATAAAGCAGGAGTATCTACAGTCTACAGGTTGACTTAAAAAAATAACATCAGACTCGCTAAGAGGAATGTCGAAAGGAAGATTGCACTAGAGGCTTAGGATAATATTAAAAGTTTCTTCCAATATTTTAAGTCCAAAAGAGCTCTCAAAACTGAAATTACTAATCTGTAGGACAGTAGGGG
>JAODKE010000047.1:8523957-8536432 GCA_026779605.1 Mormyrus hasselquistii | reverse complement strand
GGGGGTGGTGGGCGCTGCCGGGGGTCAGAGGGGTCTCCGAGCTACAGAAAACACACAACAGCGAGCAGACCATCTGGAGACCTCCACGCTCAGAGGAGGCGAGAGAAAACGCGAAATGTGACCTTATCAGGACTCCAGAGCCCCGAAGACCAGCCTGGCTGAGCGGAGGGTCACATCGGGGCGCGGCGCTCCCAGGGCATTCCAGAAAGCCGCCTGCTGCCTTTTTAGGAGGCGGCTGCACTCGCCTCAACTCGCCATATGACCAAATAGGGAACACCTGGCCAAAACAGCCGCCGTCAGCTGCAAGATCTCCAAACCTTGAGTCTCACACCGCTCCGAAAAACTCCTACACTACAAGTAACAGGATGACCATGATATAAATAAGAGATAAACCACTTTAAGGTGTGCAGTTATATGACAAATAATCAATGACAACTTGGTGTATGGAGTTGCTCCAATGCATTATGCTGATATGATGACTGCTTATTTATGAGTAAAAAGTCACAAATATACATTTTTTTAATGAAAATACCCACTTGACACCTCTGGACCAATAAGAAAGTAGGATTTACCAAAGGCAATTAACGATAAATGCCAAGAATAATGGCCAAGTAAGAAAACACTCCTGCGTTGTCATTTCCTGCCCCTCACTGTTTGTCTTGTTATCCATCTGGGAAGGGTCCCGTCGCGCTCTGGAGAAACGTAAACTCACACGGCGGAATCAGGGTTACAGCCTGTTCCTGAATCAGTTTCCAATTTTCCCAGAAGTGAGCAAAACACACACAGCAGTGGAGGGTCTGTCAGCAGGCGACAGTACAAGTATCCACTCCGAATCAGCCTTATAAACGACCTCTTCTGTGGTTGCCGCCCTCTGCCCTTCCTTTTTGTTCCCCGTTGCCACACAGCTTTCAAATCATTTAAAAATGTATTTAATAACTTAACATGGCCACTCATTAGATGCCAAACTTGCCAGTTACGTGCCATTAGGAAGTAATGGAAGAGCTGGACAGAAATGTGGGACAGGTTGATTTAAAAGTGGCATAATCTGAAATAAGAGAAAGACCCATTGGGCAGAAACTCATGAGCACTGAGGGGGAAAAATGGGCAGTACAACTTTGACATGAATCTATCCATCACCGCCCGCCTATGTTGGTCTGTGTCACCGAGAGCTTGAAGCCAGTCACTGGAAGCAGAGGGACCAGGACGGGACGCCAGCCCATCACACAGTCACACACGGTGGGAAACCCAGAGCCGACAATCCGTTTAACCGCATGTGTTCAGACTGCAGGAGAGAAAAAGGCAAGCCATCGCAGAACGTCTACAAAAGCCTGACAAAGAACGGAGGCCGGGGGTCGAGACCCCGTTGCTGGGTGTGTGTTGCCACAGCTATACAGACTATTTTCAAACGACCGCTGATATGCAAAGAAAAATAAAGATGAGGCATGACTAATGCTGCACATTTTTCTTGCGTTCCTAAGTAAATGAATCACACCTTAAAATTTCAAGCTTCACACATTTACAGATGGATTTTTTAGTGAAGCAATTTAAACACTATTTCAAAAGGGACAACGGCAAGACCACTTCTATGCAGCAGTAAAAGTTCAAACGAAAATCCACCATTAGGCTCTGATAGCAACTGCCTTTCTGTGCAGTTGCTTGTTAAATTCCCCCACTCTTCCACACAGAGCGATTTCCTAACCTGGGTGACTTTGACCCCATTTTCTCAAACGTGTTTGGAGTGCTGCTCTTAGCTATTATTTTTTTCTCCAGATCTCTTACATTTCCCATGGTCACGCCGCTGTTATCCTTTTCTCGTATGTCTGATACTTTATATGTGTTATTTTGTTATGTGTCCATCCAGAGGAGTCTCTGTGATACAGACTGAGACTTGGTCGATTCAGGGAAAAAAAGGTGCCCCTTCAGATGCCAGTGCAGCGCTTGCCATCTTGACGTGTTCCATAGGTTATTTCATCGATAATGTGCCAGACAGTGAATTATTTAAAAATAAGTGTTAGATAACGTTAAGAACGACCATGTGATTCACATGTATCCATTACCAATAACCTGCGCTCACAAAGTATCACTTCACTTATTTACAGTTAAACATACAAACATATATATATATTAATCCCGTTCAGTTTCGAATAAAACTGATAATAAACAGTGACCCGCGACCCTCGAAAAGCGCCTTCGGATCAGTGACCTGGTTCCGGCAGCACGGCGGGAACTCGACGCAGCGTAGGACCCGGCGGACACCCGCACTGCCGTAGTACAGTTTGCGCACAAAAAAAGCAATCGGTGGGATGCCTATCGAACGCGTTCGCTGGTTTATGTTTGTGCCCTCCCATAAAAACCATACAGTGGTCAAGCGGGCGTCCCATAAAGCAGGCCGTGCAGTACAAATAAGACAAAAGCCATGCTGTAACGTAGCACCAAGGGGCCTGACATATGATGCCGGTCTGAATTAAGTGTTCGGGAAGCATCACTTTTTTATCACCGCAGTTAAACGAGGGCTGCAATAGTCAGTCAGGGTGAAAATGACTGTAGGATCACAGTGCTCGAACCGGGGATCTGGCAGCGCACTGTCCGAAATGCGTGCTAACACGATGACTGATCGCCGTTAAGGCACGCGTTTGCCGCACGTCCCCGAATGATAAACACGGCCAGAAAAAATCATATAATTCCCGTTAAACTGATTCGTCTTCGTATAAATACAGCTAGCTACTAGGGATCCTACAAAAACAAGTACCGTGTAGGGCATGGGGAAAAAGAACCGAAGCCCCACGTTAGATAACAACAACTTTCACACGTGACACAACAAACAAACGCACATGATTTCTGCCCCCTTCGGCTTGCAGATAAACGCCAGCGCCGCCGCTCGCCTTACCTCCCCGCTCCCGGGCGACAGCACGCTCAGGATCTGTGCTGATATCTGGGCAGCGAGTCCTCCCACGGCGTTATTCCCCCGCATATTCGGCTGGCCGTGCGCGCAGGATGGAGGGTGCGCGCCTCTGATAGGCGGCCGAGACCCTCGGACGGACCAATGGAACTTGCCGAACAGCAACCCCCTGCGAGAGGGGTTCGAGCGGAGCGGGGTGGGCGGCCAGGTTGCTAGATCCGGCCTCGCCTCGATCTACACTGATTATCCTTTTAATATAATAACTATTGTGATGCTAATTGAAATAGAGGTTGTTTGTTTGCTTTACATTTTTTTCTGTAATTATGGCTAATTACTTGCGAGAATGGTTGGAACACGGTAAAGGTTCCCATTCCCCATCCCGAAATCCGATCGTGTTCGGACACCAGTATAGCTGTAAATTACACGAGTTCAGTATACGCGATTATAAACGTGCGCACGTCCTACACATTTAGAAGATTATTAAATATATGAATTCTCTTTGTTATACTGATCACGAAGAAGATGTCACTGTTAGCAGAGATCCCGTTGCGAATCATATGTATTAAAATATCAAGGAAAATATAAATAGGTCCCAGTCTTGCCAATACACCCCCCACGACACTGAGCAAGATAACCGTTTAACAGATGGATGGAAAATATAAATGGCTTTCCTTTGAATGTAAGGGGAAATGCGCCCCCGTGGCCCCACCGTGTGGCACAGGGACGGATAAATATTTCAGGAGAAAACAAATGTTGCCATTCCACTATATAAATGACCGAGTGTCACTATCGCACAGATAACCCGAAAGAGCACCGTTGCTGTCTCATTGCAGTCCACCCAGAGGTGTCAAGTTTCTTTTTTCCTTTTTGTAATTGCTGTGACCAAAAACATTTGATTTTTTTCAGCGGTGTGTCAAATTTTGTGATGCAAATGGCAAAGTATTATATGCATAAATTTCCTATCTTAAAAAAAACTATTGTGAAGAATATCTCTTTACATCACACTTCACCTAGCAAATAAAAAAACAAACCACAATACCAGTAAATAAAAAGTTGAATTGCATGTTTAGTTTTATTTCAAAAGTGGCAGTTGTTTTATGTACTGTTCTCTCAAAACATTCAGTAACTGCTTTGCGCGGTCATGTGTAATAATTTTTGTCAGTAAATGAAATGTTTACTGTGCTCATCATCGCTATGGCAGAACCTAGCAAATAACTGACATGAATGTGCACTGCGACGGCACCCCAGGGTTTGGCCATTTCTTGATAAAAAGCTGTGCCAAATTGGAAAAATTGCACGCGCATGTAAATGCTGACGGGTTTTGCTAGTTCCTGTGATTGCAGGATTGCAAAATCGTGACGGGACTCCCAGCAGGCTTGGAAATGTATGGAACAAACCTCTGTTACAGGAGAACCTTAATAGTCTGCATGTACAGAACCTGGGATTCTCCAGAGTTAAAAACCTCTAATCTTTTATTTTTGATCCTGGATTCTTTCCAGGCATATTGTAGGAATCAGCAACAACAAAGAACAAAGTCATCAGGACACCACTTCAGCTCAGGAATAACAGAAGCCAAGGCTCCCACAAAGAGCTAATATCAGATAAAGTCAATTACTGATCTGGCATCTTTTATTTTGCAGTTTAGGGAACAAAACCTGCTTTGTAAATTACACCCCATATAGGAGAACCTTGGATTGACAATCTAATGGGACAGGTATCACTCAGGGGATAAAGAAAACGATTATAAAACAAATCAGTTTATTGAGGCTTCAAAACATTAAAAAAAAAAAAAAAAAAAAAAAAAACAAGTACTTCTCACCCATAGGGAAAATGGAACCCTTTTCTTCACAGATTGAGAGAGAGAGAAAACTGTACATTTTTTATATAAAAAAAAAAGGGGGGGTCCTATCGTCTTTTCTGGAAAATATTTCCACGGCCAATCCCTCCACGACCACGTCCTCTTGCAGCCACTGATTGACAAAGCAGAACAAGCAATGCAGACATTCAGCATCATCTTCACAATCATTCATAAGTAATATATACTAGTAAAACTAATACTCTGGTAAAAGGGTTCAAAGTGAGTCGGGGGTGCTGTAAATGCTTCATGCAGCTTTACCAATACTAAAACCAAGCAGTTCCACCCCCCACCCCCAGAACCATATATGACCCGCTATGCCTGCAGTTTTATACAAAGTACTGAGGTAAAAAGCACCTGGGGAAACGGGGAAACTGGGAACCCCCCCCAGTAAAGCCAGACACCCTACCTTGAGCTTTGAGGATGGCTGCCTTTCCTCTGCCTGCCCCTGAGCCCTGGTTCTTGTTCTTCATGCTCTTCAGCATCGGCGCGTTCTTCAGCATGTCTGGTAGTATCAGAAAGCGGATTTTGCTCCCCCTGATGTAGACCTGCTCAAGCTGGGCCACCCGACCATCCCTGTACGTGACTGTGATGTTAGACATCTGGGGGGGGGGGGGGGGGGGGGGGGTGATGGGGTTCAATAGTTATCTGCGGCTTGAAAAGGATTCACGTTGGGAAAAGAAATGGACAACACCCCTAAGTTTCACTTCACATTTTAATAGCATTTTTTTTTTAAACGTTTTCTGCAATGTATGACAATATGAATGGACAGAAAGGTACATGTTGGTTTGACCTTTGCGGGGTTTCAAAACATTATTGCAGATTAGTGTGAACAGACCACCCCCCCCCCCCCACCACAATTAAGACTCAACCTTGATTTTTTTTATGTGAAAAGGTGTGTATTCTGCTTGTTTGTAAATTTAATTTGTAAAGGTTGCAGAAAAGGCCACGTATAATTTCTGCTTCACCAGTGTAATAGACTGTTAGAACAACAATAATGCTCCAATTGAGGCCGAAATGCCGGACAGCACCACCGGGAGCTCTGTGGCCATGACAGAAGAGGGTCAATAACCGGAGGGGTGGGCCTGATTGATTACAAACGCCCATCCGATCCATTTAATGCAATCAATGCTGGGAACTGGCTGGTCTATAAGAGCTACAGTAAGGCAAGCCGCCACGAGGAGGCGCTCTGGCCAGCAAGTCAGGTGAGAATCTGACTAAATTTACCGACTTGTAACGAAAACTCATCGCTGGTCGCGTGAGCCGAGAAGACAGGAAGTAGATGCAGTGCGTGACCGTTTGAAAGAGTCAGACCTACACCCGATGTCGTTAGAGGGAGGAAAATAAAACACACCAAAAGCACCTTACCCACTCTTTTCTTTGTAAAACAGCAAATCAAGGTAAACATGGTGACGCTATGGTTTGCTGGGCAAAACTTCTCGCGGTGAAGTGGCCAAAACGGCTGCCACACTCCTGCACTTCAGTCCAGTCAGTAGTCAAGGGATTTCCGTAGCACCATTTACAAAAATGGCTTAACGGTAAAATAAAATTTAAAAAATAATAATAATGATAACAATAATAAATCACGCAGACTGTGAAGTGTAGCATTTGAGTAATAGTCGTGCCGCACATATTAAACATTTGTCTAAAGCAGTCTAACATCACTTCATATTCAAAAATTTCTACAGGGTGACGAGAGGGGAAAATAAAATTAAAACTCAGAGAAATTACTAAATAATAAATAGATAATTTCATTTCAAAGAATTGCTAAAAAAAAAGATGATTTCCAGTAAATGTGATATACACAAGGTAAATGTCAGAAAAAAATCCCAGTGAAACAGTGAATTCACATTCTCAGCTGTTATGCTATTGCAGTTTATGTACTGCTCTTGCATTAGGTCTTTATACAAATTATTTTTTGTCTTTTTACCTGAACTATTAGATACTTAAATAGCAAACAAATCACCCTGCAGTCCCCCTCCCAAAGAGCATGACAGAAAAAAAAATATAAAGTTCTTCAAATAGTTCAAACAAAAGCATCGTCCACCTGGGTTTTTGCAGTTCACTGTGTATTTTGGCATGTTTTCAAAAAAACAGAAAAAAAAAAAAATGCAATGCAAAATGGTTAGCAACTCGCTAACATCATATCTGAATGAGTCCCTTTTATTTCCTGGTTAGAAACAGAGAAAGAGAGACAGTTAGAGAGGTACTTCGTTGATGCTCTGAGTCTTGTCCGTTTACAGAAGACGCGCGGGTGAGACGGAGAAAAAAAGGTCCGCGTTCAAGCTGCGCTTCTCCCCGACAGTCGACGAAAAACGACCACGGCAACAACGTTAAGAGTGACGACACCGACAACGATGATGACTACGGAGACGCAGCCTGGGGAAAGGAGGACAGTCGGGGAGGGTCCTCGCACGCGACCACTGAGTTTTTTCTTTGTCAGCTTTATCAGCTGAAGCACCTTGCCATATGTCCCTTCTTTTGAGGGGGCGGGGGGATCCTGCTGAAGCCAAGCGTCGGCAGGCTTGTGTACCCCCCCTACTGGTAGATGTGTGCATCTGCCTGAGGGTACTGTGGCTCCAGAAGAGACTCCATGAAGGACATGTAGCTAGGGCCCTGGGCCTGGCCGTCTAGAGGACCGGCCTGGGCGTCAGGGGAGCCGTACGCAGCTGGGGACGCCAGGCCGGAGTCGGCAGTGGCCGTAGCGGCCGGAGGCAGAGCTGATGTGCATGCAGAGAGGCCCCCCAAGGGGGACACAGGTACGGGAGGCTCTGGGGGGGAAGGCAAGCGGGGTCTCTTCGCTGCCTGTGCTTCATCACCCGACAGAGATGGGTTTGAGGAGGCAGTGGGTGCAACCGTCAGGGACTGGAGAAAAGCAAGAAAACAGCACAAGTGTCATAAAAAGGCCATTACTGCAAGACAACAAGCCCAATTCCCCAGCAAGCAGGCACTATGAAGGCTTCTGGACAGACACTCGGGCGTAATCCAATACTATCAGAGTGGGGGGGGTCTAATTCAACCAACTGTCTTGTCTTCTTCTAAAGCATTTCCGAGCTCTTAATGGTAAAATAAGAGCTGGAAATCATTCTGAATTCAGCCACCTGGGACTGTAACTGGATAAGACCTGCCCTTACCCATAATGCCTCAGTTTCAAAATGACCGATCACAGATGACATGACAACATTCTCATTGCTCCATTTCTGTAGTTACACACCATGAAATAAAAAGGAGAGCACGTGCCCGCCAGTACACAGGACAGTCAATGCCACCCCACCCCCGCACCGCCAACCTGCACCCCCAGCTTACCAGCCGAGATTTGACTCTCTTGGGGAGCTCCTGCTCCAAAAGATGGAGCTCGCTGCGTTTCAGCATCAACTGGGATTTGTCCTCAAACTCAACCTGGAAGAGGGCAACAGGCCACCAGTCAGGCAAAAACATTCACACATGGGCTGTACAGTCACCTGGCGTGTTTGTGACCCCAACTGCTGCACATGAGATTAGCATTACATAACCTGCTGAGTACAACTGTAACTCTCGAATCAGAGCCCAGGACAGGAAACACTTCAGGGACATCTAAGATGTGTTACCTGCTGTTTTCCTTTGCGTAAGGTAGATTTAAGCTGTGTTACCCTCTGTGTAAGGCATATTTAGGCTGCGTTACCCTGTGTTACCCTTTATGCAGGGCACATTTAGGTTCTGTTAAACTGTGTTACCCTTTATGTAAGGCACATTTAGGCTCTGTTAACCTGTGTTACCCTTTATGCAAGGCACGTTTAGGCTCTGTTAACCTGTGTTACCCTTGTGTAAGGACATGTTCATGCTGTATTAACCTGTGTTACCCTCCGTGTACGATACATGGTACATTTAAGTTGCTTTACCCTCTGTACATGGCATATGACAGGTTTCCTGAGGCTGAAGCACTCCTTTATTGCCCCTCTCTCTCTCTCTCAAAAAAGAGAAAACGGCATCTTTCTGACGATAGCACAGATACGTTCTACCTGAAGCCTTGGACTGAGGACTTGTGGGACCCACCTGGTACACCTTCTGCACGTGGGTCCTGACGAACTTGCCCCTGCGCACACTGCCATCCACACCCTGCACGCTGATCAGCTGACCTTCCTCTGGGGGCCCCAGACACAGGCAATCCTGGTCCTGGTAGTGAGGGAGGGAACAAAGAAATGTGAACGTTCATTTCCACCCAGATCACCGAGATGACCTGCAGCACACACTTCAGCATCATCTAAACAGCTAAAAGTATCACTCGCATAATAAACCAATACCTCTGTAAAATAAATGGATTTAATAAAACATTTATTTCCCACCTCCTACCTGCAAAATATTTTTCAAAAAAATCAGTCGATGCAAATTTGGCAACCTTTACTAGCCAAGCAGCCAAGATGGCCCACTTTAAATTACGGAGCTGGTTGCACTTATGGAAAAAATTAAAGCATGGAAAGTTCCCCCTGACTTTCCCCACTATCAGAGGACTCGCGGGCGGCCTGACAGGCGACTCCTGAAGCCGTGCCTCGAAATTCATTATCGGACTTGGGGAGACGCTCACGTCGGCACAGGAGCCAGAATAACCCTCCTTCGTTATGCACGGACAGCGACTATAAATTAAATTCTGTGACCTTCATGGGTAATCTTTTGCACCTGAAGCGACAGCTATTGCGATGAGTCTGAACTGACACGGGGGTGACAGTTTTCCAACCTTCTGGAAAACACCAGTCTATTAATACGCGTTTCAGACACACGTGAACCTGTTTTACTAACGAGCGTACTTTTACGACCCCATCAGCGACAGAAAGGGGGCGCTGTATAGAGTACACAGGTCATTTCCTATCACAGTAGGAATTCAAATTTCATTGACAGAGTCTTGTCCGGGAGGGATGCTGACCAGGATGCTGTCGGGGTAGACGTTGTCACTGTAAGAGCCGTCCTCAAAGTTGATCTCGTAGAAGGTCTGTGTGGCCATGCCAATGACCCAGCAGGGGTAGTACCAGCTGTCGCGGTTCCGGCCGACGATCCTCTGACCCAGCAGGAGGTCTCGGGAGGTCAGCCGTGACCTCGCCGAGTTTGGTGCCCCCTAGAGGCAGAAATGGGATCAGTCACATCCAATGATGCCCACTTCCTGTTAATCTAAAATTTGTGTTTCTGCTTCAAAATGATTTGTGCAAATAAAATGGAAAACGAACAAAAGCAGAAAGCAAAAAGAAAAAGCAAAAGTCAGCCCCCAAATGCCCTTCCTGTCAAGGGCCCCGCCCACCTCTGTCTGAAGCCGGTAAGCTCACCTTGGGACTGGCAGTGTTGTGCTTGTGGCAGGTGACGGACACGACATAGGGCCAATCAGCAGGCTGCATGAGCACTCCAGCGATGTGTGCGCAAGTCACATGGAAGGAGGTGGAGCAGTTCTCGTAGGAGCACTGGACGCAGGCACCACGGGTCTGCTTGGTACTCTTGTGGCAGTAGACGCACTTCTGGGGTTTGGGGGGACGCACAGATCAACGCCAAGGTAACCACCGCACCTTCGCAGTGCTACTACTTGCCAAAAAGCAGTTTTAAATAGTGACTTTCAGAAGAGAGTCACCCCAAGGCGCTTCACAAGGTTGTGTGTGGTAACCTATTACATTTATACAGAATGGCACACGAAACTGGGAAAAAGGCAGAGAGAAAGGAAGACAGAAGACTCTCCCTAAAATGTAGCCTGGTCTGAAAATAACAGAAACAGGCTGTGTGTTTGATGCCGATTCACACAACACAACAAGGGCTTGCGGGTTAAGCAGAGCAGCCTGTTATTACGTTTACTCTAAGGGCCTATAGTGGCTGCAGTAGCATACAGTTTAAAAACTCAATACAGCAACACTAATTCCTTCTGTGTCAGGTCGGGGGGGGGGGGGGGGGGGGGGGGGATATTCTTTGCATTATGACAAAGAACAAATCAGCTGCAGAGCTTCTTTCTGCTGCATGTCTTACCTGAAGTTTGACTCTTGGGTTTTATTTTATTATCATTTTTAAATAAACCTGGCTCATCATTTCTCTGGAGCCCAAATTTCCCAACATTGGCTACATAAGTTCTGGCAACATGAAGAAGTCAGCTGAAGAGCAAAGGAGCTTCTTAAAGATATGAGACCAGACACCTTTGTGACTCTGGGAAATTAATATCTTCCTAACTGGACAATGGCTTGTACTGGCTGGAACTCCCCAGCCTGGAGGTGTGAGGCAACAGTACTGTGCAAAATGTTTTGTTTAATATTGCCTGAAGTTTTATTTATGTAAAATTGGAACTACATTTGTATAATAGTAAACGCAAACTTCATAATTTTGTATAACTAATATTTTTCTATAATGGAAATCTTAATTTAGATGTTCCTTGTTGAATTTTGTTTTGCTAACTATTGGTTAAAATTTTTCTGGAGCTTGTGTGACTTAATCTATAATTATACATGTAGATCCTTTATTTGACACTTGTAGTTATAGCTGCTATAACATACAGTGAAATGTCGCTCAATAATTAGCTTGATCCATGCAACAGTTATACATAGAATATTAACCGAAGCACCAAGAGGAAAATGAAAATGGGGAAAAGTGAAAGGAAGAGGCAAGTGGAAGGAAATGGCAGAAACAGACTCATTCGAACATGCTCATCGTGTGTCATCTTCGGGTTTCTTTTTATATTTTGTACTTTTCAGTATATGTTAACTTCAGCAGTATATACAGATGCAATATGGCAGTTAATGCACTGAACAGAAGTAGACTGCACTGTTTAAAAAAGCATTTTGTTTTGATCAAAGTATCTGAGTATTTGTGACATGAAAACCACTATTTGTTTAGTGCCATCTGGCATACTGGGCATTTACCTGGTGACCGATGATTATTGTGCACCTGCCCCCCCTCCCCATACACACCCTCAGCAAAATTTACCATGGGGCACAGTGTGGGACACCAAAGTCCAGGGCCGATACTCCCAGCCCAGTCCAGCCCTTACCTCAATCCTTATGAGATTACATAATTAACTACTGAGCCATTACCACCACACATCTTTAACTAACCTAAGTGAATGAATATATTAATGTCTTGTTCTTTCAGAAGCTTGTCGGTCCATAATTAAACAATTGACAACCCATCATGCCAAGCTACATGCATCAAAATGCTGGGTATCATGTACAATTACTCAACTTGTGAATAGAATTCAGAGGGAAAGTCATCAGAGAGCAGCACTGACTGAAAGGTACAAATTTTTACAATGGCATCCATTAATTTGTAACGCAAGCATTGCTAAATCTGCATGCATCCATCCATCCATCCATCCATCCATCCATCTGAATTCTTATCCTGGGCAGGATTACAGGGATGTTACTGTATCTTTTTGCAAAAATCAATATATGGCACAAAAAGGTCATTAAAAAAAAATTTACAAATTTAGGTGATGCCTAAAGCAAGAAAACAAAATCATCATGTAACAGTCACAAGCCAATATGTCATTTATCTAAGAAAATAGATATTTGATCCCTTAGAACACATGATTTAATACTTGGTGGAATAACCATTGTTTGCAAGCACAGCTGTCAGATGTTTCTTGTAGCCGGTCACCAGGTTTGCATGCAAGTCGGCAGGAATTTTCATTCAACCTTCTTTGCAGACCTTTCCATCCATTAACTCCCGCTTATCCGAGGTCGGGTCGCGGGGGCAGCAGTCTCAGCAGGGAAACCCAGACTTCCCTC
>JAODKE010000047.1:8512547-8523857 GCA_026779605.1 Mormyrus hasselquistii | reverse complement strand
GGAGTTTATCTACTTCGTAATTTACACCGCTGTGGGGGGGGGGGGGTGTGGGGGGGGGGGTGGGGGTGGGGGTTGGGGTGGAGGGTGTGGGTGATATTCTCTCTGTAATCCCCTAAATAATTACAGGGTCTGAGAACAACAGGTGCCTTTAGAAAAGTGTCTTCTAAGATTCCTTTGCAGGTGTGTTTGTGTATGCCCCTCGACCTATGACAGAAGAGCTCATTCAAAGAGATGACCTGATTGGTCAACAAGGACGACACATACTAACCCTAACCTCAAGACCACCCGTCTAAACACAGCTGTTTTATTACCGGCACAAAACAAACACTAAATCATCAGTAACAGCCTAAAATAAATCAACTAGGTGTAGCGCTTGTGCAAACGATTAAACCATTAGCCATCATTAAGGATAATTGAGGCTTAACAGATCGAGTGAACCGACAACGCTTACCAAGCCAACGCAATGAAAAAAGTCTGCACTGGCCGTCTCACTTAAAACCACATACTGGAGCAGCATGTTTAACGTGCAGACCAGTTTCCTTGTCTTTTGGGTTACCACAGAGACCAGATTTCACATCCACCCCCATATGTGCTATTTAACTGCTGTTTCTGGTGTCCATAGGAAATGCCCCCTAGTGGCAGCAGGTTATACGACACGCATGGCGACACAGGGACTCACCAGATTCTTCCGCAGCTCGGGGATGGCGCTGACGTCCACCGGCTCCCTCTCGAGGGCATTGACAAACCGCGCTTCGGGGACAGCGATGGCACAGATCACGTGCACCCACCTGCAGAGAGTGCCCGGCAACGTGCCCGCGGGACCGTACAGCGACGTTAAAACAGCCACCAGCCTCTCCCATTAACAAGCAGTGCAAAAGAGACGCCTTCAAATCTCTGCCCAGGGCCTCCAGCTCATTTACAGATGTGTCACCTGGCATGTCACACTTCCGTCCCAAAAGGAAAAACACTGCCTGATCGCAACATTAAAAATTTAAGCTTGACAAAGCTGCTGTCAAGACCAAGAGAAGCCATTAGCATCCTGTTCATGACCAAGAGGTCTCAGTAGCTCAGTAGCACAAACTACACGACAGCTAACACTGAGGTATGGGGGAGTCGTTGAGGGCACTGACCTTCCCTCGGTAGTCTTCTTCAAAGCCCCCCCTCGCAAATTACACAAGCAGCAGTCCTGGAAAGCCAAGCAGAGCCAAGGTCAAATCCAAATTTAAAATCTGGTTATGAGACAGAAAGAGTTAAGATAATGGACCATGCTGAAGGGGGGGGGGGGGCGCACTTACTACTGTCCATGCTGTAGCCACGCAGCGCGAACACGTCCAGTCCCCAGTCAGATCATCTGGCTGGACGCCGTAACAGCCTGAGGAAGAGACAGCACTCTTTAAACAAGCATGCTCTCAACATGACACTGCCCCTACAGGCCAGGAGGTGTTACAACAGCAACGCCACCATCAGCAGTTAAGAGACCAGTCATGTCGCCCCTCCCGTTCGACGTGACAGTCCTAGGAGACTCCAGGCCTAACAGGGCCTTACCAACAAACCTACACTTGGAACCTGAAGCCTGCTTATTGGTGGGAAAACAACAGTCTGGGATGCATTCCAGGTGAGTTCCAATCGCTCCTCGATTAAGAGACATGAGCAGAAAACCTGACGCACAAACTGGGAAGATTTTAAATAAATATTGAAATTCCGAGGAAAGGAGGAGGCACCTTAACAGCTGCCTTTCTTTGGCAAACACCTACAAACCAGAAGAGAACAGCACGAATCCACATTATATCCCCTGCTCCTTTGATTCCTTTCCCATTATCGGCATCCCAGGCACACTAGCTCAGGCCGCACCTTGTCCGGATAACAAATGTGGCCTCCTTCTTGCCTCCCGTGGCTCAGCCCAGCTCCAGAGTTAACAAGAGAGCTTAAGATAACATTTTATTCAACCGTGGACTTTCAGCAAAAAAAAAAAAACGACAGCGCCCCCTGCTGGGGAGCATTCACCATTGCGCCACACAGAAGCAACTTCCAGTCTCCAGCTGCAGCCATGCGTCTGTTCTTCCACCATATACATCAAGGTACATCATGCAACTTCCTGCTATACATGATACACACGGGTATAAACCACCTGCATTGCGTTGCTATAGAAACTCACACTGCCCTCAGAACATATAAACGAAATAATCATCATGGGAAAAAAAAAAAAGCAAAAGACTGTCGCACACAGAGCAAACGCCAAGACTCCCACTCCCGATAACGAGGCCGCTGAGATCTGTCACTGACCGGCGCCAAGAAAGGGGAGGAGGTGACCAGGAGGAGGTGACCAGGAGGCAGCCTCTGGGAGCACATGCTCGCTGCAAAGCCAAGCACTGGCTGAACGGTAAGGCTGCTTCCATCAGCAGCACGGAAGCCTAGGGAGTCAGCTTCTCCATGTCGCCAAGGAAACGGGAGTAGGCAGGGAGAGAACGTCTACTCCCCCTACTTTCCTGCCAGTTAATATCTAGACTATGTCCACCTCTGCTCTGCAGAGCAGAGAAGATGCCCCCACCTCAGAACATGGCAGTGCCCACGACGACGGAAGGGGCCTCGCCCCCGTAAACAAAGGTGTCCTCACTCCTGGGAGCGAGTGGATGGGCTGATTGGGTATGGAAGGGAGGGTAGAGAGCTGGGCTGCAAGACGGGCCAGAAATAGTCCAGTTCCAAGCCCGTGTTATTTTTTGTCCCGAAACACCTCCCACTGCAATGCGAATGACGCTTCACTAGCAGGGGAGGAAGGGCACAAGACACGATTTATGTTTTGATCTGACGCACAACGTGAATACATACAACCCCGCGTACCGGCGGATGTTCCCAGGTGTGTGTGTGGGGGGGGGGGTGGGGGGGGGGGGGGGGGGGGGGGGCGGAGCCTGACTCACTGGCGTGGACCTGCAGACAGCAGCTGGAACAGCAGAGCAGCACGCTAGTGCCATCCTCCCCGATGTGTGAATTGGTGGGCAGCGGCTCCATGTTCTCGGGCCCCGAGCTGAAGCACACCTCCGGGACGATGGGGCGGGTCCGGCTGCCACTACGTGGGGGCTGGATGTCCGCCGTGAGGGCTGGGTCCTTGTGGGGCTGGGGGTGCGGGCGCATTTTACTTAGCAGACGCATTTATCAAAAGTGACACAAATTCTCAAGGGTTAGGTTGCCCCCTGGAGCATGCGGGGGGTTAGGGCCCTGCTCAGGGGCCCCAGTGGTAAAACCACTCTGCTGGCCCTGGGATTCAAACCAACAACCTTCCCTTCCGACCAGCTGAGTTACTGTACGCACCTCCCTCGTATGCATTTCTTAGAGAAAGTGCGCAATTATTTAGCGTGTGTGTGTGTGTGTGTGTGTGTGTGTATATGTGTGTATATGTGCCTGCGTGAGTGTGTATATGTGCGTGCGTGAGTGTGCACGCACACAGACTCACCACTAAATACGGGGAGAACAAGGTACAGATGGCACAGTACGGTTCAATGGTGGCCACGGCCGCATTGAAGCGGCGCTCTGCCAGGAAGTTGGGCGACCGGTTCTGCCACAGGTGACACTGCGTCACTGCCTTGTCCTCGCCCTGCTCATTTTCGCCCCCTCCTGGCAGAGGCGAGAATAGCTCTGGAAGAAAAATGAAACAGATAGTTAAGCAGAAATCTTTTGAGGACCTGTCATGAAGTCACCTTTAAATTTCATTAAAGCCCCCAAAGCAGGTCCTGCTTCATGGTACCGGTGCCCAATTATTCTGGAATAAATGCCAAAGTCTGCGTGCTTTCAGCTGGAATCACTGTCTGAGGGGCCCCTTATCAGGCAGTAATTGACTTACCCTTAAAAAGGCCGCCCATATGACTTTATTTCTAAATCAGATTATTCAACTAAGTGCTGAAATACAACAGAACTCAGCAGGTCCCAGAATTGGGCTGGACATTCCTACCCAACAGACCCCCGATATTAGAAATTAAGGGGAAGCGGCCTCTATTCATTCTGTCGAGAGCACCCCCCCCCCCCGTAACTGAGGCAGAAATGGGCCACAGCAAGTCGGTTATTACGCATTTAACGCTAACGCAGCGGTCTGACCCAAGTGCTGCCTAAGGCTGGGCTCACCTTCATCACTGGAGGCTTCCTGCTTGACGATGGAGAGGGGGGAGCGTCTCGGGGGCTTGCTGATGGGGTGTCGGCGGCTCTTCTTCACCTCCACCCCCATCTTCATCTTCGCGTAGGAGGCCGGGCTGGCCTGTAAGGGGCGCACAGGCACGGGCTCTTACCGCGAACAGCCAATCGGGTAGCCAGCCTCCTCTGGGGAGGCTGCGATAGGTTCGCGGTATTCCGGAGCCACGAACGCAATAGGCCTTGACTGAAAAACTCAGCCGGCCCAGTGAACGGCGGCACGTTGCTAAACATTCACTCCCATCTTAAAGGTACAGACACGACACACGACGGGTCATTTCACAAAATTCACACGACATAAATTTAATCATTAAATTGTTGCTTCTAACTTTTGGCTTTCTAAATTTCAGCTTAAAATAGAGGGCTGAGTGTTGCACTCTTCATGCTTTATATAACTTTAAGGTGTCATAAATCTCCAAGGAGCAACTAGATTCACCTGGATTATCTTCTCAGGTCTGCCCCCTGCTGGCTCATCGTTCTTGGCAAACTGCTCGAAGGCCTCTTGGCATGACATGCGCTCCTTATCGAAGACCACCTTCTTGGGGGCAGGCACGACAAATACCGTGGGCACCACAGACCGGGTCTCATCCGCCTGCGCGTCACCCTCGCCTGTGGGTGGCACTGTTGAGTCCTCCCCAGCCTTGGCAAGCTTCTTCTTTTTCTTCTTCTTCTTTGTCGTGCTGGGACCTGGATCAGAAATGTAGGCCCTTTTTCACGTGGTTGTAAAAGGAGGCGCGGTTGAGCCCTAACCCGATCACCAGGAGGCCCCGCTCACCCGCCGCTGTGGCGTCGCCACCTGCCTCCCCTGCTACCTGCTCCTCCTCCTCCCTCTCCATGGCCTCCAAGGCGGCCCGCGCCTCCCGCTCAGCGCGCTCCCTCAACCTCTGTGCCTTCCTCTCCTCCACCTGCCGCATGTACTCCACAGGATCCAGCTCGATGCCCTGCTCAGCCAGAACCTTTACCTCCTCCAGGTTCAGTCTCCTCAGCTGCTTCTTCTTCTGCAAGGCCCTGGGGATCAGGAGAGGGACATGTGAGGCCAGCGATGGAGACAGGGACAGGGGGACAGGACCAGAAAAACAAACTGGAAGACAGGGAAGGAGACCGGACCAGAAAGATAGACAGGAGGACAGGGAAGGAGACAGGACCAGAAAAACAGGCAGGAAGACAGGGAAAGGGCGGGATGGGAACAGGAAGACACGGGGTTAGGAATAGGAAAACTGGGAGGGAGACAGGAACAGGATGACAAGAACAGGGAGACAGGGACAGGAACAGGATGACAGGGAGAGAGATACAGCGAATGGCAGAGGCAGAAAGGCTTAAATCATGGCCGTATGGAAGCATGCAAAAACACTGTGTGTGAACGATAGATCTATACACTGGGCAATCGCTCAGGGCAGTTAGGCAGTGCAGTGTACTACCGACGCAGGGGGGCAGCACTGAGCCCTTCAGAGAGTGTTTATGCAACTTTTACATTGGGTTACATTTAGAGCAGGCCAGTTTAGTGACAGGGCTGTATTGGTCTGACTTCCATAGCCTACAGTTGGTTTTGACATGTATCTGAATAGATCTAGGGTACGTTTTGGAAGTAAATCAGAGAGGGGAAGCAAGACCAATTTTTTAAAGGACGTTCTCCGATCCTCCCAGTGTTGTTTAACCACTGAGAAGGAAGAACAAAAACATCACTGGGGCTCATTTTTCAAACCCCCATGTGGTCTGATTCTGCATCCCAAGCCAAAGGCAGCTTTTTGGAACACGGCTGGCAGCAATACAAAAGGTCAGGTGGCCCGGTCCACGGGCTCACCTGCGCAGCAGCTTCTCCCGGTACAGGACCCGGTTCTGCCTCCAGCGCTCCAGTTCGGGACTGGTCAGACTGGTGGGCTTCAAGTGATCCAGTACGGTGACGTCGCGGCCCTGCTTCCACTGCTCGTAGCGGTCGGGCTGCAAGCAGCGCACGAACACGTCCATGGAGATCTTCACCATGTCCTTGCGGCAGGTGCACTGCAGGAGAATAAGGGCACCAGCACTGTTAACGTCGAGAGGGGGGAGGGGGCAACGACTGGTCGCTACTGGTGCCGGCGAAGGTCCACAAGCGACACCAACCATACGTATCAGAGCAGACACCGCCCAGGGTCCGCCAGAAATATTCACTCTATCCCTGAAGAACCTTCTAGTCCACAGCTATCTAAACGTCAAACTTAAAATCCATGCTAAAAACTGCCGCCTGAGCACCAAAATCAATTTTGCGGCCCGCCCTGATCCCCCTCCCCCCAAGACGAGACACCGGAATCGGGCAGGGAGCCTATTCCATTCCGTTCTACAGACCATTAATCTTCCACGGCAACTTGCGACAGCGATGAGTTTCTGCTTGCACTGTGGACCACTGCTATTAAACTGTAAGGAGGCAAACTGTATCGGCAGCAGAAATTAAAGAAAAGTTGCTATTAAGCAGCACGGTGCTCCAAGCTCCAGCAAGCAAGGTAGGGGTGGGCGATCCAATGATTTTATATCGTGGTCGGTCTTGAAGAGGTCCACTATCGACTTTCCATGTGAATCATAGAGATTGTGATCTCTTATGTCTTCCAACTAATATTTCCCAACTTCACATAAAACTTCGATGGACAGTAATAATGTGTCACCCCTCAAACCATACCACACTTCCTCAGCCACCATGTCAACAGCTCACACTGAACTCGTCACCAATGAAAGAGTCCCTGTGACAGAGACATGTGACATAACTTGACCAATCAGCAAAGCAATCTAGCAGGAAGTCATTCTGTTGGTTTAATATCTCACTGTGGGCTGGTGCTTACAGGCGGTCCGTAAAATGAACTTGATGTAGTGAAAAAAGATATTAAAGAGATCAGACTGGTTCATGAAAATGTCATGAAAGGAAGTGGTGCAAATCAGGCACCCACTCAAAAAATGGTGTAAAATGTAATGCTTGGCATACACAGATATGCAAAGAGCAAATCCGGCATGGACAGTTAGATATTTCACCAAGCGAAAGTTACCCATAAATTTTGTCGGCCCTGGTCGGCACTTCTGGAGGTAATACAACAAATCTATTCAGCCATAAAAGGAAGCAATCCAGCGCAACTTTGTTTAATGTTAAAAATAAAGTTTAACTGAGGATTTAATTACAATTTTTAAAATCATGTCTTTAATGCAATATTCTGTTTTAAATGGCACTTAGGCTTGCTTGAGTCTGGGTATTCTTGACAGAAAAAAGATTGCAATTCAGATCAGGATCACAGTTGTGCATTTTAAAGACTTTTTAGAAATACAGAAAGGACACATGGACTCTTCTGAAGACAGGGGACAGCATGCTTGCCTCTCTCTCTCTCTCTCTCTCTGTCACCAGACTAGTCCACTGCACCAGGTCCCCGAGTCCCTCACCCCAAAGCCATCTCCCCCCTCTGTACTCTCCCACGTTCTGTTCAGCTCCTCATGGCTGAAGGTGCCCCGCCTGCAAGGACCAATTAACGACATCGCTCTGCAAAGGCCATCCTCAGGGCCGGCCGGTCCATGCAGCAGCTAGCAGCTAATTCACGGTAGTTTGAGGATGACGAGACCCAAGAGAGCCATCTGTCTGGACTCCGTAAGGGGAAAAGGGTCTCTGGAAGACACTAAGACAGAGACCAGCTAAGAATGGAAACTAGAGGATTGGGTTGGGGGGGTTGACTGGAAGTGGACTTTATGTATAACACACCCGTTCCCCTGTATAGAGTCCCAGTGTTCCCCTTTTACTGCTCTTACACTCTCCTGCTAAACCCAGCATACTCTCGACATACGACTTCGATACATCAAAACACGCTCCAAAATAGCTGTTGGCGCGACAACAGCTCGGCAGAATCAATCCAATAAATCTACGCATTTCAGAGGAGGGAAAGTAAACATCTATAGATCATGGCAGCACAGACAGCGTCGGCGCCACTCATGAACCGCGTGTCGTACACGTGCCGTCGCCGCCGCACGACTCTCGTCTGGGCGAAACGAGATAAATGAAGCACCCGATCCTCACTGAACGGAGGGGGCATTTAAATAACTCAGGGCTTTGTTGCAACCTACAAAGGGAGGACCCCCACCCGCCCCACAAATCAGGCGTCTCTTTCCAGATCGACCATTAGCATTAGCATGCATAGCACGCTACGAAGCTCTAGTGGCAAAACATTACATTCATCACTGCTAAACTTGTTGAAGTATCAAGGCAGAACGACGACGAGTATTTCAGAGAGAACAAAGAAACTGCGGAGTCTTGCGATTATGCAGGATTTTCGGAGACTTTGTCGGCTCTGAGGTAATGACATCAATACAGCGCAAGATTTGAATAATCTGTGCTAAAGCATCTGAACCCTTCAAGAGCACTCCTGCAGAACTACCTCATGAGGCTAAGTGCATCTTTTCATGCAAACGGTCCAGACTTGTGCCTTAGCAGCGTACAAGTGTGAGGAGGTGCAGAGCGTTTTGCCGGAATACACCTGGTAATTTTCGCATTTGCGGTCGAGAGCGAAAATAAGACGGCCGCTTGGTGTCAGCTACCGGGAAGGGGAAGCCCTAACAGAAAGTCCATTAAGCTTCCTGGCCGTTCACTGTAACATAATACATTTACGTTTTTGGGGGGACTGAACACCGACTGCCAGAGAAGAGTCTTGCTTGGTTTACCGTATGCAATTCAACTTCCTAACCTGCTAACCCAAAATGGCATAAAAGAAAAAGCTTTTAGTATAATTACAAGCATACATTGTCTAACATCTGGGTTACATTCTGTACAATATGGCATTAAGTGATTTAGAAGATATGAAAACATACGCAGTTTACGAACCTATATGTTGTGTAAAAGGACGTCAAGTGACATTTCAACCAACCAGCAAGTACTCTGTGACTCTATACTGAACTGGTTGGTTGAAACAAAATCTGGTCTGGATTTGTAGATTCTGGTCCTGAACCTCCTACCTCTGTCTTGTAATGGATTACTTTTGCAAGTAACGTCCACAGCACCGTACATAACTGTATAGGCACTGTGTGTGCTAGTGAGAGTCATCATTCCCAACCTGAGTGGCCATCTTTCCGTAGTCGATCCAGCGCAGAGTGGCGAAGTTGGTGGACTCGGCGCAGTTGAAGCCATGGTTGAAGCCGGCGTGGTAGCCATACGGAAACGTTATCATGAACTCTCCCTCCTCCTGGGTGATCTGGACGAGACAGATCGAGACACATCATACGTATGGAGAAACATGTTTTCTGGATGATCAGAATGTCGCCGGTTTAAATCCCACAGTCGGCAGAGTGATATCACGGCTAGGTCCTTCAGTGACATCCGTAACCCCAAATGCTCCAGGAACTGGCCAGCCCTTTTCTCAAAACTTTTAATGGCTATGGATAAAAGCATCTGCTAAATAAATGGAAACACACATATTTAGGCAAACAAGGATAGTTAGGGGTGAAATGAGAAAGACAGTAACTGCTGATCATCGAGTGGAGCTTCAGCAACCATTAAGTATGGTCTCATATTCATTTTCCATTATTTTCTTTATTGTTTGCCACTGGGTTTCCAAAATTAATGAGATGATGCGGCACAGTGTTCTCATTTGGGTCAGGAGATACCATTTTTCCCCCATCGCTAAATAACGATTAAGCTCCGCCTCATCACGTCAGCCGGCCACGTTCAGAAACTCCCACTTGAGGCACCTGACACACATGTACCCACATGAGATGCTACGCTGCCACGTCAAAACCCATTCCAATAATCAGCAATAGAAATGACTGCCTGCAGCCGGTACCTAGATGTCCGTTTCTGAAGCCGGGGGGGTTGGGGAGTGGTTGATGTCACGCCACTCTGCCCTCCCAAGCCCGATTTGTCCCAGCTGACGATGTTCATGCTCAAGATCACGACAACAATGATGCTTCCAGGGATCTGACAACCACTGAACAGGGTGTGTTCTCGCTCTTTTAACGCCCCCCACCCCACCACAGAGGCTCTCCAAGTCTCTCTCCGCCTGCCAACCCCCGTCACTCGAGCCCAAACCTCCGCTGGCTGCGTTTCAGCTGCCCAGCCACCCCTGGGTTCCTATTTACACAACTGAGAGCCGCATCGATTCAGCTGTTAACGAGTCTAAAGGCACAAGACATAGCAGGTGCAAATGCGGAGAAACGCTCTGGACGTGAAGCCTGCACAGAACAACCGTGTGCTGCTTCTGCTCATAAAAGAAGATTTACTTTCAATGTTCAAACCGCAGATCAATAGGCTGTAATGTCACCGTCTTAAGGTCGACTGGGCAGTTCAATTAAGAAGCTGTACGGTGTTACCACTGACAACCGGCCAGATCAGGATGTTTTTGTGTGTGTGTGTTTTTCAATCTCCTCCTCCCCACAAAAGTTTTATTAGAGAAGTACTAACAACAAGCACACCATGCCATCCTTGCCAATCTCGTCCTGGATCATCAATGCCACCATGTGGCACCCCTTACAATGCCAGCAAAACAAAAGAAAAATTAAATAAAATTTAAAAATTCACATACGAGACTTTCCTAATGACCAGAGACACCCCCCCCCCACACCCCCCCCACACACACCCACTCCCCCCCCCCCACCTACACACACACCACACACATACACACACCCCACACACACCACACAGTGTTAGATGCCACTGAAGGGGAAGGTGATGTCTTTGGCTGTCTCCAGGACCTGTTAGCTCAGGATGGGTCTTCACGCCACATAAGGTACCGGAAGGGTCCACAGGATGAGCACGGCAACTTGGTTGTCATGGTCTGTTTGAGGATCTGGGAACATTTAAGAGAAGAGTTATTGTTCTGGGGCTTCAAACGTAATGAATTTTGACTTTTAACACGGTGCCCCCCTGTGCTCACGGTGAGTGCAACGCTAATCCGGCGGTCAGCCCATGCCTCGCCACGTCCTGAAAATAAAAGAGTCCGCCGTCTGATTCCGGGCAGTCGGCCGCCGGCGGAGCCGTCAAAATCGCTTCTGTCCCTGGCGACATCTCGCTGAGATTCGGGGTGGGTTGGAATCACCAGCCATCATCCGCGACTTTTGGCAGCTCTGCCCACGCCCCCCCCCCCCCCCCCCCCCCCCCCCCCCCCCCCCCCCCCCCCCCCCCCCCCCCGCCCCCCCCCCCCC
>JAODKE010000047.1:8474710-8501361 GCA_026779605.1 Mormyrus hasselquistii | reverse complement strand
GCCATTTATCATGGGGGGTGGGGGGGGGAAGTGACAATTTCACCCACAATCCGCAAAGTACCCAACTGAAATCTCTCAGAACAACGAGAGGCAGGACATGTGGTCTGCTTTTGGTTTGCCATGGGGGGGGGATGCGAGTGACATGGTGCAACATGGCATTAGATCACTGTACCCATACAGCGAGAGCCCCAAACTCACCACGTCGTACAGGGAGCCACTGATGTCAGCGCCATAGATAGGTGAAACAAATGTCAGGTTTTTCCAGTACTTCCTCTCCAGGTCATCAAAGTCCTTATACCGTGGGGTACAATACCTAAGGGGAGCAGACTGGTCAGGAGAAGCCTCTGCAAACGGGCCTGCGCTTGTAAAATCCTCTGGTCTCAACACCCATGGGATGGAGTCGCGTCTCTGAGGCTAGAAATCTGTGGAAGGTTGCTGGTTCAAATCCCATGAATGCCCAGAGTGATCCTACTCTGTTGGGTCCTTGAGGAAGGCCCTTAACCTGCAGTCGCCTCGTCCTAGGTATGACGTTAATCTACATCCAGACCTACAAGGACGTCCTCCATGTTACAGGGAATAACTTGGGGGTTGGTGGCAGGATTGACACTGCAGCCACCGGAAAAAACCTCACACTGGTCCATTTGGGCCGGTGTGGTGCTGAGGCTGCACTCAGGTTCTCGTCCCTGAGGTGGTTCGTCGTGTGGTGGGTTGCTGTACTGCAGGCTGCTCACCTCTAAAACACCCATCCAGGACATAAATTTAGATTAATAATCAACCAATTTTTTATGAGCATGTGGAGGGTACAGGACGTTAGTTTCAAAGAGAAACGACATTTATACAGAGGCAATTCTAGGGACACTGGGGGCCCAATGCAGAACTCCATGGGGCCCTCCGACAGGCACTCAGCCCGACATGGCAAAATTTATGACCATTATTTTAGCACAAAGTCTAAATTAATAATATCAACAAAGAAAACTTAATAAACTTAGATTAGTTTATTTTCACATTACTGTGAAAGAATACACAAATAAAGCAGATTTATCGTTGCAATGTCCTATGTGATCGGCCCCACTGTGGGGTGGGGGGGGCTGCTTTGCCTGTCCTTGGCCCCATGCATTTATATTTTTGCAGAAATAGGAGAAACTAAATTTATGGTAAACAAGCACAGATCACAAAATGAGGTTCATTTCAAACGTTAGATCTTCCCTCAGTACAGTATATGCAGAATAAAAACAACGAAACAACAAACACAACGGTAATAAGAGCTAAAGAATGCTGGCCTTTCCATCCCCCACAATGCACTTCTGCTGCTGCGGGCAGCTGGAGGGAGGCATTCAGCTTGAAGGCGCCCGCTGACCCAAGCAGATGGCAGCTTCAGTGCCTGGTGCAATAAAGTGGCAGGGGGTGTGGTCTACTTCCAAGCATAACCCGGCCTTCTAGGCCTCACTTTTTACACTGATCCCCCCCCTACCTGGTCAACAGCCAGGGTGGCGAGGGGGGAAGAGCATATATCCACACCACCTGTGTCACGACTGGTGACACCTGGAGCACAATCCCCTTCAATATGACGACACACGTGCCGCTCGTTCGGCACGCTGCCACACTGTGCTCTAAGGCTCCCTCGCTGACAGACTCAGCCATTTACCGACAGCTTGGTGACCCCCCGGTAGTCAAACAAACGATGGTTGAGCCTTGCAGAACCCAGACTCGCATCAGCACGCCCCATTCCCAGCCACTCACTTCTCGCTGTTGGCCAGCTTGCGATACTCGCCCACAGTCATGCACTTCTTCTGGATGTTGTACTGAGTGAAGAGACCCGACTGGCCGGTTACCACTTGCATGATGGGCGCTGGAATCACCATGTCCTCGATGGAGTCGTAACACTGGCGGGGCTTCCAGTCTTTCGGAGGAATCACCTGCACAGCAGAGATGGGGGAGGCAGATGAGACTACATTACGATACCATAGCTGTGTTAAAGACTGCATACTGATCACATCGTCCATTAGAATTAGTCATGCTGTTCACCCCTGAATGCTAGAAACTAGCTTTTGACCACATGGCGACTTCGTTTTACATTTAACCCTAGTGATCTGGAATTAAGGCAGGATTATCATGTGCTGTCATTCTCTAACTGGTTTAAATGCAATAGGATCTAGTGGTGCACCAATGTGGAAATTTCAGCTGATACCAATAACATAAATTTTAGCCCAATATTACCAATAGCGATAACTGGCTAACCTCTGGGCTCCACAAATCTGTAGTGAAACTGACATCAAGGGTTGGTGATGTTACTTCTTAAGATCCCATGAATATGTGTAGCAAGTACATCATTCGCTGTGAGACTTCAGCAAAGTAGTGACAACTTGGATGACTATAGCAAGATTCTAAGTGGCAAATGAGCCGATGAAATCCCTCGTCCTCCTCTACGGAATATGGCTGATTGTCCAATTCAATCATCTCCATCATTTCAGAAGTTATTTTTTGAGATCTGAGGCTGCTAACTTTGACTACACTGAAGTTTAAATATCGACCAAGACTGACTCATTGGTGCAATGCAGACGTCTCGATATTAAACAATCAGCCAATATCAATGTTGATCGATAATTTGTGCATTTCTGTAAGGACCCAACAGGAACCACTGAGAGATGGGTCAAACCAGTCAGGAACCATTAATGTGCACCACACTTTACCCACTTAATAAGCTTCCGTCGCTCACTGCCCACCGTTAGAGTTGGGGACTTCATTTGTCCTGTTACAAGTTTAAGGTGGCTGTATTCTTCAAACGACACCCAGACAAAACAAAACGGAACAAATAGGCGAGAACGATCGGGCACATATTCGACCCTAGGGGGCGCTGAATGTCTGTGCTACAGCAAGCCCACATACGAAGCGCAAATAAACATATTGTGGCGAGTGCGCAAGTTATTTTAATGAAGGAGATGACAGCAATTTTAAAGTGGAAGCCGATTTTTATTTATAGCCACTATTAATTCAATACTAGTAGTGGCACAGACAGGGAAGCAATTTACATGATACTGACGGTTACACACTAATGCAACACACTTTCCACAGGAAACATTACATGGTCATGACATTGACTATTATCAGACATACATGAATACACATATTAATTTATACTATTTCAAATGCATTGCAGTGCAAAGTATGCTGGTAATTGCATAATTAGTCTTGATGACCAACTGTTTGGTGTCACATTTACGTCAGCCAATCGTGGACAGTGGGCGGGATCAGAATAACCGAAAAAGTTTGCCCTGGGGACTCTGCACAAGCGGTAAAGGGTGATTACCGCGGTTATTACACATCATATGATGTGGTATTGCGGAAACGACATCAATAGCGGGCGATTTCGTCCGAATTACGTGGCCCGCTTTAGGGTCCAAGCCTACTTCAGATAAAACAGCACGCCCTCGGAATAGGCGGAGGTATCAGTACCTTGGCCAAGCCAGCGCGGTGCGCTCCCTGAGACTCCATGTACGTGATATACTTGGCGAAGTCCCGGAACTCTTCCATTGTGGGCCGGAAGGTCAAGATCTTGCAGCCCGGGTTCTGCGCCATGGGGTTGTCCAGCGACATGGGCCTCGTGGGAGGTGGCTTACTGCAGAATGAGGAAAGACCTGCCGATGGGAAGGGTGCCACCTGAAAAGACCTCATGGTCAACGGGCCTTTTGTTTTTTTGTGAGGCAGCCTGGTGTTTAAAGACATTAAAGGCTGGTAACCCAAGGTGATCCTGGTGAGGGTACTTCAGACGTTTCAGAATTTATGATGGAAGCGGTATGTTAATCGCTTTGGGTAATGTGCTAAATAAATGTACATAAAATATGAAAATCGGATCACTTAAGACATTTTGTAAACAATAGTCAGCATGTAAAAACCAATGGAATCTATTGAAATATACATGTTGAAAAATACTGAACCGCAGCACAAAACGCCTGGTACACCAAACCTGATTTAATCAATTTAGCCCCACAGGATCATCACTCTTCATCTAAGTGAAAAGTCACTTGAACAACATTAATTATACCCACCAAGGTCCTGCAGTACCCCGAAGGAATAAATCTGGAGGGGTAAAAGTGGTGGGGGGGGGGGGGGGGCAGAGGTCACCTAGGCAACAAGTAGAGACTGTTTCTTTGGCGTGTGTAAACACAAGTGCCTTTCAAGCCCCCACTGGACATTTCAATCCCTGAGCAGGGCTATGCTAGGCTACAGTCCTAATGCATTTATTTAATAATCATAAACAAGCTGATTTATTTCACTGGATCATACTAATGGTTACCACTCACCATCACCGGATGAAAGCTGGAACAAAATACTATAAACTGTCTTAACCAAAATAGCAGCTGCTCCTTTGTGCCTTCAGTCAAAAGGAAACAAAAAGCAGGGGTGGAACTACAAAGGGCAACAAGTCAATGGTATGCGAAGCCCCTACACTGTACGTTGACATGTACAGCTAAATCGAGATACGGTTATAGTTCGGTTGCACCATTTAAATTGGATTATGGTCCTTGTCCCAGTATACATATGCAGGAGGGGAATCGATTTATTGCCTAAAGTATGTTTGACTCCGATACAACAGGTGCTGATATAGTTCCTTTCAGCTTGCTAGTATTGGGCTTTTTCCAGTTGACCTATTTCGACATGTGGTGTTGGTATTAATATCGCATGTCGTCCAGTTCTACAGCCATTTCTCGAATTCAGTACAAAATACCCCACTTTGCGCTGTGATGTCATTCGGCGCTGGTACCAATTTTTTTTTATGCCAGTGGAAAACCAACACCCTAAAGTACCGTACTTTTCATACCCACTTTAAGTACCAAAAGTACGGTACCTGGTGCAATGGAAACGTGCCCGTTAGTCGAGCACTGAATTGCCCAACTTTACAGTGCTGTACATTTCATAAATGCTGTATGTCTTCTGTTATGCACCAAGCTTCTTCTATTAATTCTGGTTCAAAGTGGGGTGGATGATGACAACTGTGGAACATGCAATGAGTGCCTAGACCAGTTTGCGTGCGATTGAACATATACGTTCTGGAGTAAATTGACTCCCAATCGCGTTAAGTGGGCGACTTTGAGAAATCCGATTTGGTACGATCTCAGTCGGACTAACATGGTTACATTTACTTTAAAAGTCTAACACAATTATTCGATTTTCTCAATGTGCATGTAAACGTACTGACTGAGTGGCTCTTATCTGGATTGGCCAAATGAGCGATGTGCAGACCCCACCTCAAGGCAGGTAGAGGGGATTTACCTGGATACAGGGGCAGCGGACGTTCCAGAGAATCGAGAGGTCGGGCCTGGGAGCGGGTCGATGGCACTGCGAGGGCAGCACGTTCACCGGGGGGCTGGGGTCCGGCCACAGCTCAGCGTCCTTCCGCCAGTGGGGGGGTGTCAAAGCGTCCCAAGCTGTTCGGCTGCTCCCACATCACATGGACCAGCTAAGAGGGCATCACACAAGCTCCTGAGGATGGTGATGTAAGTGAATATCGCACGCTGCCTTCCATCTGAACTCGTAACTCAGAAATTCAGAGCATCGGGTCAGAAATTTCAACAGCAACACCCCCCGAAGTTGGAATTCCGACTTGTCAAGTTGGAAGAATCCTGACCTCAGAATTCAAAATGGCTGCGCCCTTTATCAACAAAAGTTAAAGCTGTAATTTTGTACTCTTTCTTAGCATTTACACCGTATGTGGGGCTCATTAAAATCAGTCACACACACAAAATTGCTATCTGTGGACATGTTGCTATGGTGGTTTTATGTGCAACATACTGCACAATGTGTCATTATCAACGGTTATTGCTAACAATGGCTAACGATGAACCGGGCAAGAACTGGTGCCTATTTTAAAAAGCCATATACCATATTATATTTACTATATAATTTGTTGGATTTAAGGTAGTCTGGGCTAAACATAACTGAACGAAGCTATAGCCCATTTAAACTGGGCTACTTTAAATACGACAAGCTGTCCAGCTAAGCAAGAAATCCTGCTTTATGAAACAGGTGCCTGGTATTGCTAAATGGCTTTCCGACTTGCTTTATTGCAACGCAGTTAACTCGAGCATGACGTCATTCCCAGTTCCAAGTTCTGACCTCCAAGGTAAATGGAACGCAGCAATGCATCGCCATGTTACGGGACACCCAATCAAATGAAACACAAAAATGTAGACCACAGTATTATTAACGGAATATTAATACATCTACCTCAGCCAAAGTTTGGGCAGCATGCAAACACATTGACCGAATGACGAGTGCATAATTATACGGTCATCCATCCGTCTAATTCTCTATACTACTTCAGCACTGGGCATTTGCATGCCAGTCGATGACAGTGCTCACACATACAAAGGGATAATGCACAGTCACACATCCACATGTATTTTGGAGGAAACTGGAGGAACAGCGGGTGTGTAAACTGTACATTGATGACCTGGAGAGCAGGAATTAAAGCCACACCTCTGGAGACACTATATGACATTAATACAAAAAAGTGTTGGGACATGCCTCTTCATCACTGAATTCTGGTGTTTGATTCAGACCCATTGCCACAGACGTATAACACAAAGCTGCTAGTTGTGGGGTCAGGTTTCCAAATGATTTTGAAAGAACAGGTCGAACTGAATAGATCACTGAATTCAGACGTGGTCCACGTTACAGGACGCCACTTTTGCAATAAGACAGTTTGTGAAATTCTTAGATATTCCACGGTCAACAGTAAGTGGTGTTATTGCAAAGTGGAAGTTTTTGGGAATAACAGAAACACAGCCAGGAAGTGTCAGAGTGACAGAGCGGGGTCTCCGAGTGCTGAGGCACACAGTGTGTAAAAGTCACTAATGCTGTTGGCCCCGTAACTGCAGAGTTCCAAACCTCCTCTGGCATTAACTCCAGCACAAAAACTCGGTGCCCGGAGCTTCATGGAATGGGCTTCCATGGCTAAGCAGCTGCATACAAGCCTCATATCACCAAGCGCGATGCCAAGCATCGGATATAGTGCTGTACAGCGAGCCTCATTGTACCCTAGAGCAGAGGAAACTGTTCTGTGGAAGTGCAGGGCGGTATACCTGTTCATCCAGGATCCCGGCTTTAAATTCCCACACAATATGATTTTTTCATATACTGCCGTTCCATAGCATAGCCGAAACAACAGCTGTAATGCTTCTGTATTGTATTGTTAGCGGTTAAAACAGCTATGCATCGCAGTGCAGAATGTAACAAGAGGTGACCCTTGTTAACTACGCATACTATTCTTACAAACAGCTATAGACTTTATAACAAATCTCCATATATAACTGTTCAGCTATATATGATTTAGTACTCCTGCTGTAGTGTGTGCCTGAAAATTTGGGTGACGTGTAATATAATTAGGGCTGCAAATTAAATGCATATCAGTAAGGCAAGATCCCTAATACACGGTAATTGATTTAACACAGTAATAATTACTAAAATCATACCAGTTAAGCAAACATGTTATCACGCTATATAAAACGTGACTTGAGCAATATACAATTGTTAAGAAAACCACCCCATTATTTAAAACATTTAACGTAAAGCGATATGATCACTTGCTACCGCTGTGATTCTGAACTTGGGGGAAAAAAAAAATACCGTGATATAGCATGAAATTGCCACAATCTTAAAAACAGCATAATACAAAGTTCTGGTCATGCCAACCAGCAGTGTTCCGTGGAGTGATGAATCATATTTGTCGGGCAGTTTGATGGACTAGTCTGAGTTTGACAGATGCCAGCAGAAGGTGACCTGCCTGACTGCACTGTGAAGTTTGGTGGAGGAGGGATTGGGTATTGGGTTGTTTTTCAGAGGGTGGGCTCAACATACAAAAACATTTTGGACAATTCTATGCTTCCAACCTTGTGGGAACAGTTTGGGGAAGGTCCTTCTCTGTTCCAGCATGACTGTGCCCCAGTGCACAAAGCAAGGTCCATAAAGACATGGTTGGGTGAGTTTAGTGTGGAAGAACTTGACTGGCCTGCACAGAGCCCTGACCTCAATCCCATCGAACACCTTTGGGATGAGCTACAATGGAGATTGTGAGCCAGGCCTTCACATCCAACATCAGTGCCTGACCTCACCAATGCTCTTCTGGATGAATGGGCAAAGAATCCCACAGACACTCCAAGACCTTATGGAAAACCTCCCAGAAGAGTGTCAACAGGGGGACCAACTCCATATTGATGCCTATGGGTTTAGAATGGGACGTCATTAAAGTTCCTGTAGGTGTAATGGCCAAGTGTCACAGTACTTTTGTCCATGTAGTGTATTAGGGATGCTGTGTTACCCTCCGAACCATCTCTAAATTTTACTATAATGCTGAAAATGCAAAACAGTGATAACAAACTACTGGAACTGTTGGAATGATGACAATGTATTCACTGGATGGCTCAGTCATCACCCATGTAATCCCAACTCCTCCCACACACCTCCAACTTCAAGTCCCACATGCTCTCCCCACGTCTCCAAAAAGCTTAATTAATGAATTTCAGGTGACTTGTCTCAAGGTAATCAACTTCACCAGAGCTGCTTCTGTGACTGACCTATAATGTGACACCACTTCAATTTTGATGCAATGTATGTTATAAACGAAAGAAGTCCCAGGTCATCACATATACAATGATCTGAGAATTTTGAAAAAGATCCATCAAGTACTCTGGGAACTTGGGACATGACTCTTCACAAGATCAAGTGTCTTCTGCAGCTGCTTCCTTTGTTGCCACCTAGTGCTGCTTCTATTCTGGTGTGATCCGTCTCACAATGACATCAGTCGTAGATCTTCATCTACAAAATGTTTTTATCAATGTATAGTTAATTCCATCAAACCCTTTTTGACATCAGAATCATAACGTTGTGTCTTCCGCAGTCGTCTATCCTTTTGCTGCCACTATATGGCGTTATGTTGATTTTGGTGCGATTCGTCTCAAAAAGAAAACGATTCCAGTCTTTTTCCTGCACAAAGTCCCTGTGAAATACTTTTTGAGTTAACACAGTAAAGGGACAAATGTCGGCGGCGGCAGCAGACCAAGCAAACACCATGTACATTACCCATCCGGCTAATGCCATAATCAGCCAACCATGACAGTTAGCTCTCTAGTAAATACTACTTGACAAAACTGCTTTAGTGCCACTAAAAACTAATAAGGTGAAAACAGTACCACGGGATTCAGGTTTGGTTCTATTCCAACAGAAAACAATTTGACAGAAGTTGTTTGTGAGCTTAGCCATTTGCAAAGGCTAGGTTTCGATGCATCAATGTCATCAAATATGTCTTCTTACCCAGAAAACAGAGCCATGGATGCTATTTAAGCTAATTAATGGGTGATGCATCTGTGCCACAGAAACATCACCAATACAGCTCAACTCTAGCATCAAATGCATATGTGTACTTCTATAGCTATAGTAGATAGAATTGCTCAGGTGTCTTTTTCGCTATATGCCTCAGATCAATCAACAGACAACCCAGAAACACTTTAGAGGTATAGGGGTCAAAAAAACAATATAACAGATAATTTACAAATCAGTTTCAGTCAATAAAGAGACTAATTAAATGCAAACATCAACTTGAGCAGAACTGATGTCCTGTCTTAGCGTCTTGTCGCTAACAATGTAGTATAGAGCATGTTGTTTAAGTTAATATGGTCATATAAGCAGTGTAAAGCCTTCCCCCCATATTTTTTCGGTGTATATATTGGGGGGGGGGAAATTAACACGTTAAATTAAGTACCATTTTCCAAGTTCCCAAATTGCCACACAGTACGTGCAGTGATGTTTTTTGTCCAAGTGCACACTGTTCAGATACCAGCACATGGGAGTCACATAAGACCCACTTTAATTAAACCACTTGGCCAATACACTTGACCTTAGCCACCTACAGGCTGCACCCAACACACACATACATAACTGAAAACTAAGTGGCACGGCTGACCTCAAACGGCCATGCACAGCTCGAGCATGAAAAGCAAGCATCTCTCATTGTGCGGTCACAGCTTCCATAAACCTTGCTTCAGTTCCCTGGCCATCAGCTGTTGAGTTTTTCACCATTTCAACCATTTTCAATTTACGTGAGCACATCTATTAAGCTGGGGGCATACAAAATGTCATAAATGTTGCAGAGTTTCAATTGCAGCCAATTTAAAGTTTGTGAAACAAGCAGCCTATCAGAATCATTACATATAATGTTGTTTTATGGATAAAGTATCCAGGGAAATTAGTACAGCCAGATTTTCAGATTGGTAAATTGCATGCCCTCGCTAAGGATTCAACTGCCTGAACTCAAAATGTTATCTGCTAGGTATTTACTTCGTCTGCTTGAAGCTGATGTTGATAAAATAACGATGTGTCATATCTATGGAAACAAACTGACCCGCAGCTACCAAAATGGGATAACAAAATGTCACAGAAGTCCTTTTGCTACCATTATTCTGGAAAGCATTTGTGTTGCACACAAATCCCTTTAGCAATGCATTTATGCATATATTTGCAAGTATAGACAAACTTTGACAGATGCTTCGACTCCACATTTCCACAAAAGTCATGTCGGCACATTCCAATCATAAACCTCCTTTAGGGCTTTAAACAGTACAGTAAAATCTTTATTTTCTTCAGTACTCTAAAAATTGAGGACAGAGAAAGATGTACTGCAATGCATATCGACAGCTAAAGAAAAAAGTCAAGTCTGTCAGAAGGAACCGAAACCGAAATACCTTTTTTCCCCAAGTCACTATTTTCCTTCTAAGAATCCGAAAAGAGCAACAACAAAAAAAAGTGTAACATAACTTCAGCTTTTTCCACTACACAACTGCAATTACAATTCTGACAGTTGAACCAGTTTAAGTTACAGCAGACCTAAAACAAAAAAAAAACCTACCAAGTATTCTTATAAACTCGTATTTTAACACATCGCGCCCGAAAAACCCATGTGCGCAAAACTGAGTTAATATCCAAGTAATTGTTAAAGTTAGGAACCCATGAATCGTGCGACACTTGCAAGCTCAATACACGGCAGTAATGGGGGAGTTACTAATAACGATCAAGTTATACGCCACCCCTCCTCTGCACTGTATGATGAAGCCGAATGCCTAAAGCAATTTGCTCGACATGGTTATCGCTCTGTATATAGGAAAAGCAGCATACTACCCTTTTATATCCTATGCTCCCGTCACGTAGAACAATGCCCGTGATCACGCTTCGCATGTAAACCAAGTTCACTGTCGCACAACGATGCATGCTTGCAATGTACATATTTCAGTTATCAATTAATTGCACTTACACCGTATCCGGCTTGTCATCACCCACCCCCCACCCCCAACCCGATAGCTCGTTCAAGCGAACAATTACCAACCAACCCACTGCAAATTAGCAAGACTTCTATACATTTGGTTTCGTTCGACGCATATTCAAAAGAGCGATTTTATGAAAACAAGACATATGTACTAGAAAGAGCATAATTAAGATGCAAGTTCATCGTGTGTTTAGGTGAATTTAAAGCACCCCCCCCGACGACCATTTCTCTAGTAAAAGTCAACAAAACACCACGACGAGCAGGAACAAAGACTGTTTTAGAGCTTAATATGCAGGGTAATGTTTCCGCAGAGCGCGGTGCATGCTTCACGTCGCATTTACCTCCTGCTTTGTGTCTGTCCTGACCTTTATATTTTTCGTATTAGATTCCTCTCGCTCCCTGAATCCTCTCGATCGATTATCTGTGAATACGGGATCTAGCACGGAAAAGCTCGGCCTCACCCCCACTTTTAAATATCCAATTCTGTGATTGGCTAGAAACCACCGGTGCTGGACTACAGCCACGCCAATTGGGCTTCCGGTTTGATTGACGGTACACTCCATCAATAGGATCCCCGGAATCGGCGAAGTCGTCATAGGACCCTACAATTAGATATTTACCTTTCCCTGTCCGCAGCTTGGTACGAGATACAAATCTTAGCTTTTGGGTTATGGAAATGGAAAATGCTCTGCCCCCCCACCGGTAAAATCCAGATGAAATAGCGCTAATCTTCCCATGCGTATACTGACAAAAAGAGCTGTAGGAAAATCTGCAGTGCATCTGTCCGGCGTCGTATGGAGGCAGAGTCTTGCCACTGATGCCGTGTTTCACGCCGCTCCGTCTCTGACGGCGAAATCCAGCTTCCCAGCACGCGGACGTGGAGTACGTGCGCTTCCTCACATCACCATCTTAATTATGCACTGTATCGTGTTTGCTACTACCGCACGGAAGTCGGGTGAGGGGCTGCGGGTCACAGGATACGGTGGCCTCCATAATAGGCAATCGTTGCAACAAAAGTAGCATTTTCAGGAACGTTCAGTATTGCGAGCCAATGTATACACTCTGGGCGGTTGGCTGGAGACTGGACAATTTCATGTCAAAATCAATGCACGCATATTTAAAATCTAAAACGCTTCGGTACACTATGTCCACAAACGCATTGATTAGGCAATACACCTAAAAGGTTGCACGGTAAAATTGCCAGCGGTCCATGGGGAAAAAAACGTTCATCAGTGTGAAGAACAATAAAAATTGTCATCCAGAGGTCAACGATACTCGGGGACTTGGAGGCGGATGCACGGTGATCCGTGAAGCAGGTGGATGCCCACTGACTCACCCAAGGCTGCACGGTCACTTGTCGGGGCCTGCTTTGCACATCAAGAGATGCATACAAAAAGACTTCAAAAATTTGTTTTATTTTGCCTTTCATTAAAAAAAAAAAAAAAAAAACTGCATTAAGTAGAGGCAGAATACAAGAACTAACGAAACAAAACTGCTAAACTTGTGCTAAAAATATACAACTTCTGAAAATTTACAAAAGTCCGAGTATGCATAAAATTCTTGGAAATAAAAAGGCATTACTAACACGAGTTGCTAGCTGCCTTTGGCTTATTGAAGACAGAAATGTTTCTGAAATTGCAGAAATGGTAAGGGAAATCAGAGGCTAATTTAGAACCTATAAAATAGTTCAAACCATTTTTCTATAAGATGCGTGATAACGGATTACACTGTATTCCGCTACACATTTACACTCACACAAAACCAATGCACTGGCCAGTTTAATGGTACTGTAGTGAGGAAAAACCCGTTGAAATTGTTCTATGGATGACAGATTTAACACAGCAAACTACAGAAAAATTAATACATAAAATATGGATGCCTCTGGGGTAACTATTCTAAGACTTTAAATATATAGCCTGTTATTCCAAAGAAAATAAAAGCCTGAGGGCACTATAGCATGTCAAATTATGCCAGAATGAAGTGCTGAAATGGAGCTGCTTCCCACCATTTGACGATAAAATTTAACACTATAGGGTGACCAATTAAATGCGTTTTAAAAGGCAGAGGGGTCAATCCTCATGCTAGCAGTTCAACACAGGACTGACTGGGTTTGAATTATCGACCAATGCTAAACATCTAGATTTTATATATATATAAACAGCGGTGGGGGCATCTGTCACCCAACTACCAGATGAAAATTGTTCATGTTCAATATATTAAAAATCAATAACTTTTTCTTAATTGCTTACTGCTAAACTACAACTCAAAGTTCATGTCGATTCTGTCCGAGAAAGGAAAGCAGCAGTTGGTAAAAGCAGGGCGGGACGCCATCACCGGCCACTGCTGTATCCGGGAAAGAACAGGTTTAGAATGGCTTGGAGGGACTTGTTGACAGTCATCGGGTTATTTTTCCCCAGGTCGTGCCTGCAAGCCGGGCATGTGTACACTTCTGCCTTGAAGGAACGCTGCAGGCATTCCTGTAACATGAACCGAATGCACAATATTTAACTTTGATTGCCCTAAATATGCTTTATACATAAAATGCAATGAGAAATTCAGCTTTGAGGCTACCAATGGGCAGGATGAGCCTGCAAAATCAGTCACTGTCAACCAAATTGGGAAACAAAGAATTGGCTTAAAATTGGGTATCCATCCACTGAGAGTGACCTTTATAAATCAAGAGCTATACCAGACAGAAATGAAAGTTTGTAAATGTAGAATATTTCATAACATGTGAAACACCATAGAACTAAAAATGCTGACCAAATTTGCAGTAAATGGATCTATGAAACTGACAGAGCCCACTTACCCTACACACGTTGTGTTGACACTCTGTAGTGATTGGCTGATAAACCACCTCCTGGCAGCATATGCATAGGAATACCTCTTCAACTTTGTTCAGAAATTTCTACAGGCACAAGGATGGACAGATAAGGTTGTGTGTGCCCACACGTCCCACAGTCGTGTTATACAATCGGTTATATTCCAGCATCGTGTACATCAGGTGCAGGCTGAACATACCGGCCCCTGAGACAGGCTCTGCATGGCTTCGTCCCACAGCTTCTTGTTGAGCTCATCCTCCTTTATCAAAGCTTTCTGCTCTGCCGTTAGCTTGTAGGTCTCCACTTTCAGCTTCTTTGGAGAGCTCTTGGCTGGAGATTGCTTTTCTGCTACGAGACGACCATCACGCATGAGGCTTAGCCGAGCTTAACATAGCAAGGCAAATAAGCATGCAGTACCTCACAATGCTTTAAAAGGTAGATCTCTCTAAATATGCCCAACGTTTTCCATGCTTTCAAATATTTCACACACACTCACCACCTTGAGATTTTCGTTTCCTCTTCCCTTTGCTGGGTGTTTCGGTCACATCTTCCTCCTCTATCTTATTCTCCTTCTCCTTCTCCTTGGAAGCCACTGCCTCCAGGTAACCCTCAGGATACTAAGCAGGGAGAAAGGTGAACATCAACAGCTCGACTTGATTCCGTTTTCTGATAACCAAGACCAGAAAAATCGACACTGTAGGCATTTCCTTCTTCCAGTGTTAACATTTAAATCGGGCACCGTATCACAAAAGAAGGAACCTCTATAGTGGAATTTCTCAGCTGGAAATTACATTTCAAAGACTGTCAGCAGCCTCTGGAATCAACAAAATAAAAATGCTCCAACATCCTGAGTATCCTCAATAAAGACTGTGCTCCTTCAACAAGCATTTAGAAGATGTTTTTGTCTACAGTGATGTAGTTAATCTATCATATATACATGGCTGTCAAGCAACTAAAAACTTATCGATGGTGTTCGAGGAGATACATACCTGCATGGTGAGACCCAGTTTCTTGATCCGGTCCTTGCCCTCTCGGGTCCAAGGTGCTGGCTCGTCGTCATTACGCTTCAGAAGATACCTCCACACCAAGAACCCAGACTTCCCTTTCTCAGGCCAGTACTTCACCACCTTTAAGGAACACGAATGTTAGTAACCTGAGGTCACAGCATGGAAGATAAAGGTAAAAGCATGCGATCACTCTCTCTCTCACACACACCTTGTAAATGCCGTCATATCTGTTGCCATCCTCAGGGCAGTATTTGCTGTGCTTTCGTCCTTTGGAGCTACGCACGACCCGCACTGGTTTCCCTGCCTTCCAGTTCTTTGCGTCTGCTCCATCCTTGTCGTTAATCGCAGCATTGCAGTTCAGAGCCAAAGCTCTACACATCAAGCAACAAGATCATGACGACTGTCCAGACAGCAATACACCATCTGTTTTCCCATGAGACGATGCTCAGTTACCTGTTCATGTTGGTAAGTTTCTGGTCACATGACTGTTCAGCAGTTCTCTTGTTCCCTGATAAATCTCGTCCACCAGAACCAGTGTAGGTGAACTCATTTCCATCATCCTTCAAGGAATGGGTAGGCAGAGGGAAGAAATTCATTAGTAAACGCCAAACTGACTGACACTGTAAATGCCCACCATAGTAATGGGGAACCCGCCTTAAGTGAGTGTAGTCAGAAAGGTTTGGGGCGACTCAACCCACCACATCATCCTCGTAGCCCCCTGCCAACACCAGGGAGTAAGCGCCGTCATTGCTCCGGCCATGGATCCCAGCCACGTGGGGTCTGTGTACCCCTGCCTCACTGACCTATAAACACACACCCGAAGGAGGCCAATGAAACATCCGACCAATCAGACATCATTCATATTCAGCTGTCATTGCATAGGTAGAAGGTATACATTTCTACTCCAAACTTGCATGCAGCAATTTCCAAAACCTAGGAAATAACCATAATAGCGGGTAATCAAGACATAATGGCTAACCTGCACTCGGAATTTCCACAGAGAGCCAACCGGGACCCCGGGCACTGGTCCGTAGTGGTTAGAGGGAACAATCGTGCACTGTTTTGTTCGGCCAACACAAGCCATACCCTGTGATGAAAACGAGAGAAGGTTGACTGGAGACGCGACACACAAAGGACTTTTCCAAGAGGAATGCATGACGCCTGCCCATTAGTCCACTGCATTCCTCCTGCACCATGTCAATTATTCAACAGAGGATACAAATCTTATACAAGAAAAAACACCTGGCAATGACGTAGTCCCTACCTTCCCCCAGTCCCTTTGGCTGGAGGAGCTTGCAGAGGCCATCTTTGCTTTCTTCTTGCTCTCCTTCAGCTTCTCCCCAGCCAACACCACCTCATTCACGTCATTCCGACAACTTGGGCAGTACCTGCAGGTAGCCAAATTGCCATTAGCCAAGATGGTGAAAATGAGCCAAGCCTGGAGAGTTAAACTTCTACATCTATTAAACTAACCAGACAAATACAAAAAAAAAAAAAAAAAAAAAAAAAAAAACCAAACAATGGTAAAGCCATCATCCAAGAGACTAACCAGTCCTCGTCCTCAGGTATGGTGGTAAGTGGTGGATTGAGACAGTAGGTGTGGAAGGCCATGTCACACTCGTCACATAGCAGCTGCTTGTCGGGGTCCTGCTTCACACCACACACGTGGCAGTTGCACATGCGGCAGTTCTTGGCTGGGTTGTCCTTGCAGTGCTTGCACTCTGGCCCATTCGACCCTGGAAAACAGAAAACACAAGGAAACCCATAAATTTAAAAAGTTGGGGGGGGGGGGGGGTGTTCAGCCACCGGATGTAACAGACTCCTTTCTACTGAACACATTGAGACTGGCCTATATTCACCTTGTGTTATGGGTGTAAATCAGTGATTTACGAGGGGCAACTCAGCACCTGGCCTTAACACTATTGACATTGATACTCAAGTAACATATCCAAAAACTATACAGGGTTCAACTGAAACTAACTCAGGTCATCAGTTTATACAGTTGAACCACGAGTATGGCAACATTTGCAGCAGAAGCCCAATTCCATAAACAATTACAATATTCATCAAGGTAGATTCAAAAGTCAAGTTCCATCACACTCAATAGGCCTCAGCTACACTAGTGATAGGCGACTCACTTTTCAATGGGCTCTCACACGCAGCTCCAGACTCGTCTGTATTTCCAGGCTCCTCTATCTTGTATATTTCAGTCACAAACATGATACGGCAATCGTTCAGTGAATCACCAGCATCTCTGCAAAAACATAAGGTCATACCATCAATTCAACCCAAAGCCAGAGCACACGGCAATAACTCACACATCGCTGGTGTCTGATGAAAGCCATGTCCTCTTCGACAATTGTGACTTTTTACTGTAGGTAGAATCTGACAATTCTCCAGTCTAGTCACAGCATGAGATCTCTTATTCACCAAAGAAAAAAGATGTTTCATGAACTCTATTTACCTACCATTTTTGTTTCTACTAGTTAACATGCACAATCATGATGGTTGTTTGCAAGGATTGCTTCATATCGCTAATTTTACCAATGTCGATAGCTAGATGGCTTACCGACATTAATTATGAAGCAATATACAATGACACATGGACCTCAGTGACAGCACACACAAGTGCATTCTAAACACCATTCACTGCTAGTTTTGGTGTTAAGGGTGTCATTACATCGTTACATTTATTTTGAAAGATTGGCTGAGAAAACGCTTTTTTCATTCTTGGAAAAAAATGGAGATGTGCGTATTATTGGACCATGACAACATGCACATTGTACATGAATTCACACCAAAACTCCACAGAGAGAGGTCAAACCTTGAAAATTTGCAAAATAAGTTCTTAGTTTGGAAATGGTATTAAGTGGGTACTTTGGTTGAAATGATAATTGTGACTAGTTCACCTCCACACTCAGGGAATCCACTAAACATACTTTGTTTTGTTCTAACCTACCTGAATTTTACAAAATCAGTTTCAATGCACAGAATTAACATAGAAAATGTCACAGTATAATGATTGTTGATTCCCGCCCTCCCCAGATTTGCTACTATAAACAACTGTTAAGTTGCGAGATCAGTAGCAAGTCATCTGGAACTAATGCTTAAATCAGGTGTACTTAAAAGCCCAATAGGAATGGCAGCTTAGACAATACGCTACCAGGACCTGACACAAGAGGAGCAGAGTGTGTACTGTGAAGGAAAGGCCAGTACCCGAGCAGTATCCTGCCGTAGACCTCACGGGCAGTCCGCGTCTCCCGCTTCCTCTGGATCTGCGCATCGTACCAGTAGCCACGCTCTTTGGGCTCGTCGGGGTTGTAGTTGACCATAACCACCATACCCTCCTCCAGCTGATGCCACTGGTACACGGTGCGAGCACGTGGACGCACGTCTTTCCCCCGCAGTTGCACCACACCATTTTCTGGGTAGCTGGACATAAAACGACCACCTCAATATCGACACTCAGAAGAATGAATGACAATGCTCCTGCAGGCCACACAGAGCCTTGAAAGATTGCAATGCTTGAGAAATGTGCCATGTTTATATCCTGGGTTCATCTTAAATTCCCAACTGTCTGAATCACATTTTAAACATCTGCTGAATAGATTCCAGATGCAGACAGCATCTGACTCACTCTTCGTATTTGACGTGGTAGAGTATGTTGTCCCCGTCCGGCTTTTCCTCATCTCCATCCGATGGTGTCCCGGTCTCTCTCGTCACGTTCATGATCTGGGCCTCAAACCAGGCCCCCATATTCAAATCCCGAGCATCTACAAACTCATTTATCTGAAACGCCATGAGATGCACAACATAAGGCATGTGGCCCAAAACAAACGGCACCAGTTCTGTCCAAATTAGCTTGTCTTCCCTAACCCTCCCAGTTGAATTTCAGTTACATGCTTTAAGCCAATTGTTTTGAGTACATTCAATGTTCACATATCTAATTTTACGCAATTAGTTGTTAAAGGCTATTTTAAGACACCTTTCAAAACCCTTATCCCCTTCCTTTTTCATTAGGATGGGGAACTACATTACCCTTCACTGCACTCAGCCCCTGACCGAAGCAAGGAGTCATAATGACTGCCCAAAAACTAAAAGCCGGCCTTCAGAAATGGGTTTCACTTTTTGCCTTTTACTAAAAGGCATGTGATCTGCACAAAAATGTAAACATCTGCATACAGTGTACATGCACCAAAAAGAGCTAGAGGAAACTCCATTGCTTTTGCTGTCGTACGCCAAGAGAGATTTAATGTTATCTACCAGGGAAAACAAAGGATGGGCATCATTAATATTTTAACGGTACTTCTTAAGAGAAAAAGGTTAGGAAAAGTGAACATGCTTTATTTTCTTGTATGTATCGTATGAATTAACATTAACGTAATAAATTAACATTCTTCAGTAGCGAATGGCAACATTCAACAAGTCACTGTCACAATGTGATTACTAGAATGCAAAATAATTTACAACAAAAAAATGGTTTTCAATAATTCATTATATCCATGCAGTGGATATATTTTATGATTAATGAAATGTAAAACAAATGTAATAATGTTCACTTAAGTGAAAACGTGAATGCAGGACATCTTGACAGTGCTGTACTGTGTGGTAACCTTAGTTTGTCCAAATGACTAGATCTGAAATGACATGTGATACTCGGACCATTTCAGACTGAATTCATGAACACGCCCATAACAATGAGCTGGGTAATAGTCACTTTAGTCATCACGCCATATTCGTATGATTTGGATAACTCTGTGAGGGCTCCAGGCCGCTGGGCTACATAACATACCTGGAGCAATGACAGATAACCTATGAGGTAGGCAGTCGAAAACTGTGCACTTCTCTGTTTGCATGTGAGGGACTTTCGCGAAACGTTTAGATGGGTTGCTTGTGTTTCCGCCCTTACATGCAAGAGACTTGTTGCACCTGTGGCGATACCGTCAGCATCGGCCCTAGTGAAATGTCACCACACTTTTGAACATTTAGTTCTGTCTGCCACCATCACTAACAGTGGGGGGGGGGGTGTGCACTGCACGTCACTGCGCATGAGAGAGAGAGCTGCCCTATGCCCCACCCCTCACACACGGGCTCTGGGAAATAAGGAAATATTCGATACCAAAAGCCTACCCGATAACAGAGCTCATTACTACTACAGTCTTTAATGATTTAGCACCAAGGCCCATTTAATACTGGGCTTCAGTACTCATCCTTAGTGAAAACCCATAACATGCACAACTACAGTTGTTACTGTAGACCAATGTTTCTCAACCTGGTCCCTCAGATGTCACATTTTGCTCCCTCTCAGCCCCCTGCCAGACAGTCCACATTTTTTTTTCCTTCTGGGAGGGTGCAAAAGCATGGACTATATGAGGGTCCCCAAAGTGCAGGCTGAAGAAACACTTCTGTGGACCAAAATATCCTGCGACTTTCAGATAGACAGTTAATTTAGCTTTCATGTGTGTCATACAGAGCTCTTTTAGCCAATTTATATAGAAGAAACATTAAGATTAAAATTTTATAAGTTGACTTTCAATGCCATGACAACAGCCAAGGCTATAGTCAGTGCGCAAATGGACAGTAAAACAGATGATCAATGAAAAAAAATTAAATACAATAAAATGTTTGACTGCTGAAAGGAGTGTCACATGCAGGACATAAGTGGATCTCTACCTGTATGCAAGTAACACCAACAAGCCAGTGAAAGTTTCATACAAGTGTAGAAATGCAAGTCAAATGTTATAATTCATTATGACTAAAGACTGCATAGTAGGACTAATTCATGAAATCCACGTGTGGCCACTAAATGACTGCTCCACTGCTTCTGTACAAAGTAGCAAAACCTCAAAGAAAAAAATATCATCAACATTAAATTCTTTAAAGGACCAACTCTTCCATGTCGTCCATGTAGCCACGGCGCCAATTTGGGAATATGTTGCATGCTGCATATTGTATGTCAGCACGAGGGCGTGAAAGGGACTACCTGCTATTTGCCATTACCGGTTCATTGGTGTGTCGAAACAGACTTGGCTGACAAAACAACTTCAGATGCCTGTGTGAATCACCAAAATCCACCCGACAGAAGGTGTGATGTGGCACGATACTAACAACCACTCAATAAAACGTCGCCGCGATCTGCCTTTAATCGTTCACAATCGAATATCGTCAAAATCGCACGCCCCCTAGTTCATCACAAGCCAAAATAATTGAAGTCAGGCACACATGATCACCGCATTCAGAGGTTGAACTGGAATATGGCGATCCCCACCTTATATAGGCCGAAGCCAGGGCACACGAGTTCGGGCAGCTCGGCCTGTGCCGAAGTGCCTGCCAGCTGGCCCTCTGTCTCCCCATGCGTAGAGCTCTTGTCTGATTCACTCGGGGCTGAACCGCAGCCTGAATCAGAGTCAGAGAGCTCCGCCTCTTTGTCCTTGGGAAGAGCAACGGAGGGCAGAGTCTGCCTGACCAGCAGCTGCACGATGTCGTTCAGGCCCACGTTGTAGTCAAATATAGTATGGCCATCTTCCATCTGGAGGGCAGAGGACAGCTAAACGGTTAATACTCCGTCAAAAGGGGGGTGAGGGGACGGTAAGCCCCTCTGGAACATTAACATTTCTGTCCTCCATACCTGTTTGCCCCTGTAGAAGAGCCTCTGCACGGCTGGCTCCACCTTGAAGGCCTCGGAGATCTTGAGGCGCAGCTCATCCACCTTGGTGAGTTTGGACAAGGAATCAATTCGGTGAGTCACCTTGCCATCCATGGTACGCACCTGGATCCACATCCTGCAGCCCTGAAACACAGCGTCTTACTTGATTACATATGCATCAACGGGGGAGTATCAAAGACCTCAGGGGAAAAAAACGCTACAAGGTAAATTATGATTTAACAAACGTTGGATGCTAGAAGTACAGAACTCTGATTTGGAGCATCTCCACACCAATATTTTAAAAAAAAAAAATTCAGAAATTTCAGATGAATTAGAACAATGCAGAGTTCTGCAAAAACTTAAATCATTACGCTAAGCCCAAATAAACAGATTAGATATGGCTGACACGCCCACAGCGTTCACCACAAACACGGCAACATTCATAAAACTGACGCCGTTTTCACCACAAAGCACAATCACATTAAACTTAGTCATGAGCCCGTACTCTGCTTCAGGCACATGAGGGCCACTAAGAAACGATTCTAATTAGCGGCTACACTGAAAAGCTGTTTTGAACCACCCAATTTTCTGAAACGCCATCTGCCGTTACGAGTCAAAGGCACGGCCTTGTAGCACAATACAACCCGCCTGAAGCACACAGTGGCAGGTTTCCTGAGTCTTCCTCGGCACAGCCTTAAGGAAACAGGAAATGTTCCTGTGGTATATCAGATCACTTAACGCATTCAGAGGAACTGGTACCAAGCCTTTCTTCTGCAGTCCTTCATGTGCACCTTCCAGGTTTTCACTCCTGCAGTCCTTGTATACAAGGTAATATGTCAGTTCCACTCTAATTCGGTGTGAGCTACTTTTAACTCACCTAGCTTTTTGCAAGAAATAAAAAAAACACCTGTTTATTGCAAATTGGACTCTAGTTTAAGTAGAGAGCATGTTAAAGATACGTGTTGTATCAAGAATCAAAAACAGGCTCATTAAATGTTATGCAATACCTGAAATTCTCAAAATCCGAAAACCCAGGAGGACACGTATAATTAGAAGAGCAACGTATTAAATAGACACCTAGACAAATAGAAATAGGCAGGTCCATTTAACAAGACTTGGCTGATGAGGCGTGAATATGAAGAAATAATAATAATGATATTTTGTAATAAAAAAAAAAACATAACTGATATGTTGAGTGAGCCGAGGAGATTTACAAGGGGCAGTGGTTAAGGACAGTTAACAGCAGCCGAAGAGACTAGACAAAGTTATGAATAGTCCCAAGCCTATGACTCGCTCAAAGAACGGTATGTACCGCCATCTAGCCTGTCCTCCATTTAAAATAAAATATCATGCACTTTAATTACTCAACGTCAAACTACCGTTTTTGCTGTCACTGGCCTGGTGTCAGTGTTTAAGAACAAAACTCGCCTCTATCCATTGATAACGCCTAAAACCAAACGCGTGCTGATGCCCAACGGGTGCAATCCAGCCAAGCAAAGCACACTTGCCACCATTTTGAAGGCGCACGGCGCACACCGCCCAACAAGTGCCTCCAGTTTCACACAACGCCGCCGCTCGCACACCGTGTTAAGCCCAGACTTTTATGTGATCGCACGGCTGAAAAGCGGGGATAGGCAGTCCGGGTAAGTGTGAGACCGACCAGCGACCCAGCTAAAAGCAGCGCGCCTTAACTTTGGCATTCTATCCCGCAAACAGCCAGTTAGTACAATAGGCGCAAGGAGGGCTTACGCCGTGCGAGCATCACCGACTCAATGAGAAGTTAAAGAGATGTCCTGGGGTGCGGTTATCCTCGGGTACTAGCCCCAGGTACCGAGCCACATTACCAATAAGACAGGTTCAGCCATTTATATAAAAGATAATACGCTCAGAAACCGCTATAGCTAGCCGCCTAGCTCGTTTTCTCCCAACTTCCCCGACGTAAACGCGACTGTTTACACTGCCCCGATGGGAAGCCAACGTGTAAGTTAACTTCGGTCCGTTTGAACCCCATTATTTACTTGAGGCCAAGGCTACCTAGGGCACGCAACAAAACACCCTCTCCACGTGTTTTATAGAGTCCACTTAAGGCTAGTCAGCTTAAAACTCGGCGAGGTTGAGAAACAAAACCGCCTTCCTTACTTTGAAGGACTTTCTGAGATAACTTTTTGAGGCCGCCTAGTAGATTATTGACATTTTAAGAGCTATTTTGCATGAGACCCATTTTTGGAATTTTAAAATTTATCGTTAAATTTTTCTTCTTAAATCAAAGTTCATGCCTTTAGATAACTCACCATGCAACTATAACGACACTACAATTAACAGATCCATAATGAAATATTACCTGTGTTCAAGCTCTTCCAAAAGCAAACAAATAAAATATATAAAATGTATTTTAAATTGATGAGTTCCCACCGTGACAGCGTTGTTAATAAGAAATGAGAAGACTTGAATCAATGAGATTCTTCAACCGTAGGAGTCCCCGCCTGGCGAAGTTATTCTGTATAGCTATTGGCTAGTACCGCTTGCAGTATCACGTGTGATTGGCTACGGACCGCGTCAATCAAAGCTCAGACCGGAGCTTCTGCTCAGCGCGCGAAACTTTGTTCTCGCGCCTTGCCCATTTCCAAGAGTTTTCCGCGAGAATATGCAAATGCTCACAACAAAGGATGAACCCGAAGTCCCCAGAAATGTGAGGAAGTCGCCTGGGAGGCTGTTCTCCGAGAAGTGTGACTTCCGACATGACAATTATAAAACGCAATATTAAGATGTTTCCTTCTTGTTTGCCCAAACAAAACCTGTTTTTCTATAATGACAGTTATAACCGAACGCAATCAGCACTCGACTAATATGAAATTGTAAACTTGGATTTTTAGGACGTATATCTTTTCTTTGTAAAATATCACCCTATGTTTTATATTTCGCCAGTACACACCGATACAGCTGTAGAGTGTTCCTTTCTTTGCTACTAACATCCCGCCTCTTTGTAATTGTCACTGTGGGAGGACTTCAGCCGCGCTCAGCCCGCAGCTGCTGCGGGTGCAGTGGCGCGCGCTAGTGTTTTGCTCAGAGCCGCAGCTGTAGTTTTTTGGCGGGATAATTCTTTGCCAAACACTACAGAGAACGAGCCACAGGCTCCGCCCTCCTCCCTCTGTGGACAATACATCTGACGAGCGGCGCGGCTCGCGCGGCGGTGCCAACTGTCATTTCGGAAAAACAGGGAAACTTGTAAATAACACTGTAAATAATATTATATCATATTATCGATGTCTCATCGAATCAGATTGTTTCCTCCACCCCTCCCCCCGTTTTTGCAAAATCTATATATCAAAAATATATACGTATTTACATGACATTACACTGCAATATTGCGACCTACTGCTAGGAACCAAAACCGAAAATTTCCACTTGCGATTTTACCTATTTAAACAACTGAAAGTGTTACTTATTTTTCTCAGCAGTATTACCATACAACTCATTCCCAAACGTGAACGAACATCCTTCGCGTTCGTTTCTACGCTATCAGCGCTACCAGTATTTACATTTAATGAACAAATAATGTTTGTGGGGGCAAAATCGAGCATTTGACGCTCAAATACATGACTTGAGCTTTAAAAAGCTTCATTGTCTACTTTGATAGTTCACTGCTCCCGCTCACAACTCAAGTCTCGCAAACTTTCAGAAAACATTGGCGGTGTCTTTGCTGACTTTTTCCGAAAGTATGGTTAATATGTATATATGCACACGGGGCCGGACATAGGACAGCACCTACAGCTTTTCGCCGGAATTTCCACTTGACTTAAGATCATAAGTAGTTGCATTAAAAAAACTCTGCGTGTTTCGATATAAATGTAAACCATTAAATAAAATATAATTTGACTGTATCCGTTCTGCAGCACCTTGTAATTTAACGCTTTCTCTGTTTTAATGAACTTATAAGTTATACGAATGATGCAGAAAACACGAATAGATGGCTGTTTCCTTACTAATGTTGTCGGGATGATAGCTGGCATGAACATGGCAAAACACCGTGACACAGACCCCGTGCATAGTGTGTGTGTGTGTATATATATAACGTATATATAACGTATATATATAGTTACTAATATAAAATGGATCGGATGCGGCATGCGTGATATGTTACTCAAACCAAACAATTGATTGACACTGGGGGCCTGCATCACGAAGCCGGATTTCTACCGACTGACACATTGCTATAGATGTTGTGGATGTACATCCCTCACATTCCAGTGTTCTTTGTTTGTTTGTTAAAAGTTAAACCATAAATTTAAATAATAAGACGACTGACTGACGATTACCAATAGAGGGCATTAAAGAGATTGTTTGGAAGACAATTCTGCAACCATGATATACTAAAATTTTCCCAGTGTCTCGTTATATTGTGATACTTATCTTAATTCGAGATATGTATCAACGAGATAAATGTTTCATGGCGGCTCAGTGGTATACACATATATTTGCTATTACGGAATATAGTTTTGAATGAATATAAGATTCAACGTTCTTGTGAGTGTGTTCATAGAGATCCAGTGAAATGCAGCCGACATCTAACCAGGTGCAAATTAAAATAACTTATAGATATGAGTATAAGTGTAAAGTATGGTTCTCTGAAACTTTGTGTGGCTATTTGTCGGATATTGAAGAATATTCTCAAATTGGAATGAGACACATATAGCAAATAGATTTACTACCGTAGAACTCATAGTATTCGCGCACAGATACACTGTGTGCAGATGGCTTGAACACAACATAACATACCCATAACGTTACATAAGAACATAAGAAATATACAAACGAGAGGAGGCCATTCGGCCCATCAAGCTCGCTTGGGGAGAACTTAACTA